>JANAVB010007600.1:8663459-8765959 GCA_029216955.1 Iris pallida
AAAAAAAACCATAATTTCATAAATATTTTATTTACATACGAGTTAGATGAAATTTATTCATATATATATATTTTTTATTTTTGAAATTAATTTTTAGTATTTTTATATTCTTTATAAAAGACATTTTGGAAATAATTTGATTTAATATTTGATTATTAGGATGACTTAAATTTGGATTATCATATTGATTCATAAAATAGTTTTGAACTAAAGTTTTGATTTAAATTTGATTTGGTTTGATTGGATTATCTAGATTTAAATAAGAATTTGATTGATTGAATTAGTTTCAAATTGCTTTAAATTAAATCACAGAATTATCTACCGAAGGTTTAAACTATCTTAGTCCTTATCCAAATCGGAGCTACCACCTCCAATTTAAGGAGAGACCCCTTATTCTCTTCTCCATCAATTCCACAAACAAGCTTCAACCACCACAACCAAGATTGTGCATCGTGTCTGTGTCTGCACACTCTTATTCTATTAAATTTTACAGTCATCCCTACCGTGTCCGACACACCAGACACGGTCGACTCAACTCCAAATCCTAACCGCTACCCCGATCACCTCTGATCCCCTGTCCACCGCAGCACAACCATCCGCCATCATCACCACCACCTCATCACCGTCCCAACAATGGCAAACTTCGGCCAAGCCAATCGAGACCCCCAGAACCTGCGACACCAAAACCACCGCCTCGAATTCCACACCATCCCATCACCACCAACATCACCTACTGCCACCGTGTAGCTTCCCTTCCCGAAAATTTCGAAATATTTTTATTTTATTTATTTTTAAATGGTGATTTTAGATTAGTATAAATAATCATTTAGTTAATTTTTACGGTAGATAGTTTTAGCCATAATAGAGTTTTGGAGTACAAGACGACTAGGAATCGTGGCACGGATAGTGCAATGGCGTGCTTTGACTAGTGTGTTAGCCCTGATAGGGAAGACCGAGCCATAGCGATGTCCTAACTAGGAAAACCAGGCCAAGTTGCGACTTAACCTCTAAAGACCTTTTAATTAATTTTTAATTATAATATTGACTTGTAGGAGACCCGGTTGTGTCGATTTAGCTCGGACTAGACCCGAACCAAAATCGCGCCCATGTAGTCGTGCAGCCCGTTCAAAGACGTTCATGTTGATGTATTTCTGGTAGGATTATGCCGTATTCCATTTTAATGGTCTAATGCATGTTTTATAAGTAATTTATTAATAAATAATATAGATATCAATATTAGTTGATATTCAGTGATAATTGTATAAATGTGTCCTTGTACGTTTTTGGATTATTAGGCTGTATATATATATTTGTATGTACACCCGTTATTGGTTTATTAAACTTCGTTATTATTATTATTATTTTATTGAGATTGTTATTTAATATTATTATTAATACTTGTTATATTATTTCTGTCAAATAAATATATTATATATATATAGGTGTAAACGTGAACATATTAATATAATAGGTGTGTATGTGTATATATAAATACAAATAATACCATGTATACATATATGTGTAAATATATAAATATATATAAAAAATATGTGTACGTATATATAAATATATAATATAATATTATGTATGTATGTATAAATGTATACAAATATATAAGTGTAGGTATATATATATATATATATATATATATATATATATATATATATATATATATATATATATATATATATATATATATATATATATATATATATAAATGTATACATACATGGGTATGTGTAAAAATATATATGTATACATATATTTGTATGCATGATTATATGTAAAGGAAATAGAAAAAGGAAAGGATTAAAACAAATACCCATACCCACAGCCCACAAGCTCGGCCCACAGGCCGAGCAATCCATCCAAACCAACCGGCTGCAAATGATCCCGAGCCCAAAACTGAGAACCCACGTTCCCTTCATACAGGTGTGTATGTGTATATATATATATATATATATATATATATATATATATATATATATATATATATATATATATATATATATATATCGCGACGGAGAGAAGGAACGAGAGTAAAACGAAACCCTAAAACTGGATCCGACGTCGCTACCCCCATGCGGACCCTCGGCCGCCGGCGCCACCGCCGCGCATGGCCGGAGCTGGCCGCGCACGCGCCATGCGCGTGACGGGCGCTGAACAACAGAACAGCAAACTGCGAGGAGAAGGACGACTTCGCGGCACTGGTTCTCCACGATCGTTCGATCGTTTTTAGAATCGTTTTCTATGGTGCGTACCTAACCCAACCCCCTTTTATCTCGTTCAAATAGTTTGAAGTATTTCGCTTCGTATGCGACGGAGACCGAGTTCTAAAATCGAGAAAAATCTCAAAATTCTGAGTATAGAAACTGTCCCAAAGTCCCCAGTTTGAGTCTCGATTTCTTGTAAACCAGTGATCGAATTCGAAATCCACCTGAAGGCGTTTATTAACAACATATAGGGCTAAAAAATCCCAGTAGGAAGTTTGTAGAAATTTGCTTTGTACAGAGAAATAAACACATGTAAACTTCGTCAAAAACCTGTTTTTGAAAACATAGAAAACCATCCACACGATGTGCGTCCCGCCAATCCGGATAACGTGATCGTGAACCAAAAGCATCAAAAGCTGCGTAACGGCTTCGTGGTCGTGTGGGCTTTGACAGAATTCGAATTGGTCGCGTGTGCGCGACGAATTGGATGCATATCCGTCGAAATTCACCGTATCGTATACTTTGCAAATTTCTCAATTACTTTGTGCACGCACGTCAGATCGAGACAAAACTTATGCCAACAGGACCGTATCATTTTTTTGGTCCTGTATGCCAAGTTTGGTCCAATTCTGAGACAGTTGAATCGTACGTCGTTTTGCGGGCCCCACGGTCCCACTCAATAGACGATTTTGTGCACGGCCCGCCGAAATCCAACTTTGGACATACGGTTGGGTTCGTATAAGAAAACTGGATCCGTAGATATGTAGTTTGATGACTTTAGAGACCGTTGACCCTGGCACGCTTTTTGGTGCGAAGCGGGTCCAACGGCAGACACCGTTTTGACCCGAAATTACCGTTTTGCCCCTGTGTCTAAAATTAGACTTAATGATAGGCAATCCTAGCTAATTTAACTATTCTAAGAACATTGGTAATATTTATTTCTGCTTTCGGAGACTGTTGTACGGGTTTTGACTATTGGGGCACATTGAGTGGTTCAGATTGTCGGTTTCACCAGCAGAGGACCACAGGCGAGTACAGTTTATTGTCTGCATTTTGATATTGATCTTTACTATATTTCATTGATTAGTCATTGGTTATGTAATTTTTATACTCTATTATAAATTGTTGAGTCGGAAATGAGAAGTACCAAGGATGTGTGATCCGACCGTAGACCATGTTTATTTTCATGCAGTAGACCTCGTAGACCGTGTTTATTTTCTGCAAGTAGACCTCGTAGATAGTGTCTATTTTCTGTAAGTAGACCTCGTAGACATTGTTTATTTTCTGCAAGTAGACCTCGTAGACAGTGTTTATTTTCTGCAAGTAGACCTCGTAGACAGTGTTTATTTTCTGCAAGTAGACCTCGTAGACAGTGTTTATTTTCTGCAAGTAGACCTCGTAAACATTGTTTATTTTCTGCAAGTAGACCTCGTAGATATTGTTTATTTTTTTACAAGTAGACCTCGTAGACCGTGCGGTGTAGTGCCCCAGACCGATCACATATCAAAGATACTTCTAACAGTTGGAAAAAGTATTTTGTGTCTATTTATTGCTATTGGTTTTCCGTATTTACGATTTATTTTCAAAACTCATGATTGATGTCTAACCTTTGTTTTATAGTCATTTTCTTTATTTGAAATTGCATTCAGTGAATTGTGCTCGTTCCATTCCTGACTGGAAACCATATTTTTCAGGTTAGCCGTGGATTCACTTAGCATGGGAGATACGGGGGTACTTGCAGACAAAAGCCTAGAGACTAGCTAGATAGTGGACTTGTAGTCATTCAAATATTTGTACAAGTTTATATTTTCTGCAAATGTAAAACTTGTGAATATTGTAAGTTAAATTAGTTTTGTGAATGAGCATTATTTGTGATTTGATCTTCATGGCCGTGACAGCGTTCTACCGCCAAAACTGCGGCGTAGGCTGGCTTGGACACGTCTCGTATCCGTTTAAAAAAAAATAGGTGCGTGTCGTGACAAGTTTTTATGGTGGCCCACGCAGGTCTGTTTTTGCAAATAATGCGAACTCGTAATAGTACTTAAGTTAGCTGTACTATTACGAGCCCGCGACTAGGAAATGCTCATTCACGAGTTAGGAATTAATTTAAGCTAAGAGAATGACTAGGACTAAGAGTCCCTTATACAAATTTATCGATGGGTAGTCTAGGCCATAAATTTTAGATGAGGACTATTAATTTTGATAGTTTTTCAGATCCCCATAGGTACACTATTACCTCTTGGTATGGCGATATGATCTAAAGTGGATAGATGATTCACTTGGTGAGGCAGAGCTTCCTAGGATTAATGATCTAACCTTGATAAATTATTCGATTCCTTCTCTTTGCCTCTTTAGATATCATCCTCATATCTTAGTCCGAATTGCCTATTTAGTTCCTATTTTGCCTAAGAATTATTATTTTTTTATATAATTTCTGATTATGTTACCCATGTATGAACCTCGAGTTAGTTTCGATTCAAGTTTTTCCTCAAAGGCTTGAGTACATATGAAATAGATACTAGGATATTTGTATTTCTGTCTTCGGTTATTCCTCCCTGTTAAATCTTTTATGTTAAAGGGTTGTGAATGATAGACAAATACCTACGCTCTATTTCATAGTCAACATGTTTGTATCTCTAGAAGCTCATGAATTCTTACAGATATAGTTAAGGGAATGTTAGTTAACTCATAATGGTAGGACAGCAGCGCACTGTCGCCATTTAATTGAATTTTGGAGACTATGGATACACTGCAGCCAGCAGCGCACTGGCGAGACACAGCCCCTAGAGGTGAAATTAGTTTAAGAAAATATAGGTGATGGGATATTGCCAAAACTTTGGCTAGTGGTCCTCTCTTGATCGTAGATACCCTTGAGCCAATATTAGATAGAGTTAAGAAGTGTTCGATTTTGTATCATGTTGAGTTACGAAACCAAGGGTTTACCACAGCCAGAGTATACGGGCGAGGCGTAGTCCTCGGTGAAATAACTTTGGACGTGATTACAAGTTAGGGATACTATAGAGGATAGAACAGTGCCCTGTGTGTTCCATAAGATCCGAAGCCAATATTAGTGAAAGTTTTGTAAGTTGGGTAGCATGTCTCCCGACCTAGCATTCTGTAGTCCTCGTGACCTATTGACGAGGATATTGATTAACGCTAAAATGTTTATCCAGAATATAGAATTTAGAGACCCATAACCCATTAGTCGACCAAGGCTTTATGGATAGGAAGATAGTGGGAAGACTATACAAGCAATAACATCAGGTAAGGTTTGATTCTCTCAGAACTCGAACTACTTGTGCCTCCTTTCAAAATTTTTGTATACTTGTATTTTGACTATCTTAACCAATACTGCTATTACAACCTAGTTTTGCAAGCTCACTCTGTTCTCGAGCTTGATTCAAGACATGTTTAGTGGGGATGCCTACTAACATATTGCCTAATCAGAATCGAGGTATTACGGTCTTATCAACCGTAGTGCACTTGGTTCGCTCTTCCTCTGATTAACCTACGTGGATTGAGAAGTAGATGTCTCTAGGATCTCATCCGCGACTGCATTAACAATTTCTCTTGAATTATATATTCGCCCTTGAATCACGAAATTGTATTCAGTAACATCTTCCTTGAATTCTTTATTGTTTTTGTCTTTCACCGATTTGGAAAGACGAAAGCTCGTGATGGTAGAGAGATACAGAGTATTCCCATGGCTATGATAATGGTAGGCACAAGTGTAGCTACCATCGGCCAGTCATGTGATTGAGTTACTCGTTCTCCCCTCGACCCTTAAACTATTATTGAGACTTTCAAGCCATCTGAATTTGAGAATGAGTAGGGCTTTACCCTTAGTCAAAATGCCAACCTAGGGACCATCTCTTCTCAAGAAACCAATTGTCGCGAGTCTCTAACTATCTGCTTGAAGCTTGCTTTAACTAGCAACCCTTAAGCCTTGAACCAACCCTTCCTCGACCGAAGCCTACAGTTAGACATGAGATGAGTGGACAATTGGGTAATCATTTACCGTGACACTCATCTCAAGATTGGTTTCCAACAAATATTACTCTAGTTATGTAAATTTTATTATTAAGACCTAACTAGTGTTGGAACACCACAGTCACTAGCTTAGCCAATACCATAGCTTAAATACCCTATCATATTATGATCTACCAGTTGTCAACAGCAATACCCGATCACTACAACTCTTGTGACGATATTCTGGCAGATTGACACAAATAGAAATTTATGACTCAGTTGTTAGAAATCTTGTGCCTTAGAGTTGGTTACCCCGTCGATAACTCTAGTATACTATAGACGAGTAGATCATCATATTTTATTGACCATCTGTCATTGTACACACTCGTTCTCCATTTATTGAGGAACGATCCTTGACTTGACTTATATCTACCGTATCCCGATACGCCGTGCCTTATTCCCTATTTAACAAAGGATCGAGGTGCAGTATCCGGACTTTGGGAACCCTCTAACCTCAATATTCCTAAGACCATGTCCTATTTCTAAGGTGGGTAGACTGTAAGCCTCCTAAAGTTTTAGGATATACGAAGATCACCGATTGATTAGAATAAATTTTTATTAGGATGATAGTTAGTGCCCTATGGACTCCCACTTTTCATTTAGATCATTTTGTGTCTCCGGTCGTGTCATTAATATTCGGAGCACAAGACCAGCTTTTACCTTCCAACAAATTTTATATGCAAGTTCTAGACAAGTCCACCTTCATCTAGGTATATCATGTCCCACTCAAACACTTCCTCTTGTACTCTATTTTTATAGTATGGCTTTCAGGTCAAAGGGACTAGCTATAAACCCTTACCATAATACTCGTATACTTCCCGACTACAATTAGAGACTCGACCTCGACTCAAACCTTTCGATCCAATATATGGTTGTGATCTACTCGAAGCCCACTACGCACGTGTCACTAGTGTGCCATTCAATTGTGTCTTCTCATGCTACTTAAACACAAAAGTCACGGAAGGCGCATCTTCAGGGCTTACAGAACTTATTTAACCAATCCGACTGTCCAACTAGCCCAACCACTTGGGTGAAAACCTATTCTAGGTTATCCTAACCCCGTACAAATAGTTTACCATTAGGAACTTGTCCAGTCCATATAGATTGAAATCCCAGGTTCATCCAACTAGCGAGTGATGTCCAATCAGAAACCCATTAAGACCCAATAAAACCCATCCATGCGAACCACCATTTTTAGAATATATAAAACTGAACTATTTTGAGATAGGTCCCTATAACGATTATGTAGCCTCTATCTCTTAGAATGTGAAGTCATTCGTAACCCTATTCCCTCTACCTAGAAGTCGCGATACGATCTTGTATTGTATTTTATCCCTTGCTCTTGTGTTTAAATAACCACGGAAAGAATCTCAATCTTGATTTCTCCAATTCCGTTCTATTATGGAACCTCGTTTAGAATTTCGGGAACGAAATTTCTGTATTGCATGGATTACAAGCCCCTCTAAGAGCGAAGGGTTCTTCGATGTAGCAAGTGATTGGACCAGAGTAGCCCAAATCTAGCAAATAAGTTAATGGTTCATAAACCTTCTTTTCTCTGCAGTGTTGGATACGCTCTACCGCTCTTGAGACTTCATAATTGCTCTCGATTATTCTTCCATATCTTCCCGTCCTTCCTATTTCAGAGCGACGAATAGTCATGCCCATTAGAATTTATTAATATTTTATAGCCACTTGTGTAAATTTGTTGCTTGTTAAATTTTGAGTTGCTTGATAGATACGAGAGGATTATAGATGCCGTATGCCCTAGATATCGGTTGCTAGAATTGTTAATAACTAGTTGGATGGTCAATAGATTTTAATGACCTGTGTTTTGAGGGAGTAGTATGTCCAAAGGTGGGTAGAAGTCCTTGGAGTTTCGTAGTTACAAAATGGCTAGGAGGAGGATATAAACTGTTTTTGAGAAATTAAAATTTAAGGAGATTAAGGTTCATGTAGACCTTCTTATTGATTTTTAAAGAATAATTATGGATTAAAATTTCGAGGACGAAATTATTTTTAAGGTGGGTAGATTTGTAGCTCCCCTTCCCGAAAATTTTGAAATATTTTTATTTTATTTATTTTTAAATGGTGATTTTAGATTAGTATAAATAATCATTTAGTTAATTTTTACAGTAGATAATTTTAGCCATAATGGAGTTTTGGAGTACAAGGCGACTAGGAATCGTGGCACGGATAGTGCAATGGCGTGCTTTGACTAGTGTGTTAGCCCTGATAGGGAAGGCCGAGCCATAGCGATGTCCTAACTAGGAAAACCAGGCCAAGTTGCGACTTAACCTCTAAAGACCTTTTAATTAATTTTTAATTATAATATTGACTTGTAGGAGACCCGGTTGTGTCGATTTAGCTCGGACTAGACCCGAACCAAAATCGCGCCCATGTAGTCGTGCAGCCCGTTCAAAGACGTTCATATTGATGTATTTCTGGTAGGATCATGCCGTATTCCATTTTAATGGTCTAATGCATGTTTTATAAGTAATTTATTAATAAATAATATAGATATCAATATTAGTTGATATTCAGTGATAATTTACAAATTTGTCCTTGCATTTTTGGATTATTAGGCTGTATATATATATTTGTATGTACACCCGTTATTGGTTTATTAAACTTCGTTATTATTATTATTATTTTATTGAGATTGTTATTTAATATTATTATTAATACTTGTTATATTATTTCTGTCAAATAAATATATTATATATATAGGTGTAAACGTGAACATATTAATATAATAGGTGTGTATGTGTATATATAAATACAAATAATACCATGTATACATATATGTGTATATATATAAATATATATAAAAAATATGTGTACATATATATAAATATATAATATAATATTGTGTATGTATGTATAAATGTATACAACTATATAAGTGTAGGTATATATATATAAATGTATACATACATTGGTATGTGTAAAAATATATATGTATACATATATTTGTATGCATGATTATATGTAAAGGAAATAGAAAAAGGAAAGGATTAAAACAAATACCCATACCCACAGCCCACAAGCTCGGCCCACAGGCCGAGCAATCCATCCAAACCAACCGGCTGCAAATGATCCCGAGCCCAAAACTGAGAACCCACGTTCCCTTCATACAGGTGTATATATATATATATATATATATATATATATATATATATATATATATATCGCGACGGAGAGAAGGAACGAGAGTAAAACGAAACCCTAAAACTGGATCCGACGTCGCCACCCCCGTGCGGACCCTCGGCCGTCGGCGCCACCGTCGCACGTGGCCAGAGCTGGCCGTACGCGCGCCACGCGCGTGACGGGCGCTGAACAACAGAACAGTAAACTACGAGGAGAAGGCCGACTTCGCGGCACTGGTTCTCCACGATCGTTCGATTGTTTTTAGAATCGTTTTCTATGGTGCGTACCTAACCCAACCCCCTTTTATCTCGTTCAAATAGTTTGAAGTATTTCGCTTCGTACGCGATGGAAACCGAGTTCGAAAATCGAGAAAAATCTCGAAATTCTGAGTATATAAACTGTCCTAAAGTCCCCAGTTTGAGTCTCGATTTCTTGCAAACCAGTGATCGAATTCGAAATCCACCTGAAGGCGTTTATTAACAACATATAGGGCTAGAAAATCCCAGTAGGAAGTTTGTAGAAATTTGCTTTGTACAGAGAAATAAACACATGTAAACTTCGTCAAAAACCTGTTTTTGAAAACATAGAAAACCATCCACACGACGTGCGTCCCGCCAATCCGGACAACGTGGTCGCAAACCGAAAGCATCGAAAGCTACGTAACGGCTTCGTGGTCGTGTGGGCTTTGACGCAATTCGAATTGGTCGCGTGTGCGCGACGAATTTGATACGTATCCGTCGAAATTCACCATATCGTACACTTTGCAAATTTCTCAATTAATTTGTGCACGCTCGTCAGATCGAGACGAAACTTACGCCAACAGGACCGTATCATTTTTCTGGTCCTGTATGCCAAGTTTGGTCCAATTCTGAGACAGTTGAATCGTACGTCGTTTTGCGGGCCCCACGGTCCCACTCAACGAACGATTTTGTGCACGGCCCACCGAAATCCAACTTTGGACATACAGTTGGGTTTGTATCGGAAAACTGGATCCGTAGACATATAGGTTGACGACTTTAGAGACCGTTGACTTCGGTACGCTTTTCGGTGCAAAGCGGGTCCAACGGCGGACACCATTTTGACCTGAAATTACCGTTTTGCCCCTGTGTCCAGAATTGGACTTAAGGAGAGGCAATCCTAGCTAATTTAACTATTCTAAGAACATTGGTAATGTTTATTTTAGCTTTTGGGGACTGTTGTACGGGTTTTGACTATTGGGGCACATTGAGTGGTTCAGATTGTCGGTTTCACCAGCAGAGGACCACAGGCGAGTACAGTTTATTGTCTGCATTTCGATATTGATATTTACTATATTTCTTTGATTAGTCATTGGTTATGTGATTTTTATACTCTATTATAAATTGTTGAGTCGGAAATGAGAAGTATCAAGGATGTGTGATCCGACCGTAGACTGTGTTTATTTTCATGCAGTAGACCTCGTAGACCGTGTTTATTTTCTGCAAGTAGACCTCGTAGACAGTATTTATTTTCTGCAAGTAGACCTCGTAGATATTATTTATTTTCTGCAAGTAGACCTCGTAGACAGTGTTTATTTTCTGCAAGTAGACCTCGTAGACAGTGTTTATTTTCTGCAAGTAGACCTCGTAGACATTGTTTATTTTCTGCAAGTAGACCTCGTAGATATTGCTTATTTTCTTGCAAGTAGACCTCGTAGACCGTGCGGTGTAGTGCCCCAGACCGATCACATATCAAAGGTACTTCTAACAGTTGGGGAAAGTATTTTGTGTCTATTTGTTGCTATTGGTTTTTCGTATTTACTGTTTATTTTCAAAACTCATGATTGATGTCTAACCTTTGTTGTATAGTCATTTTCTTTATTTGAAATTGCATTCAGTAAATTGTGCTCGTTCCATTCCTGACTGGAAACCATATTTTTCAGGTTAGCCGTGGATTCACTTAGCATGGGAGATACGGGGGTACTTGCAGACAAAAGCCTAGAGACTAGCTAGATAGTGGACTTGTAGTCATTCAAATATTTGTACAAGTTTATATTTTCTGCAAATATAAAACTTGTGAATATTGTAAGTTAAATTAGTTTTGTGAATGAGCATTATTTGTGATTTGATCTTCATGGCCGTGACAGCGTTCTACCGCCGACACTGCAGCGTAGGCCGGCTTGGACACGTCTCTTATCCGTTTAAAAAAAAACGGGTGCGGGTCGTGACACACCGCCACCCCGCTGCCATCAAACCCGTACAACAACCATCACCCTCACCATCACCGTCACGAACCATCACCATCCACTCCTCCTCGACATCGGCAACTCCAAACCATACCAACCACCATTACCGCACAATCCCAAACATACCAAAGAAAAAATGGGAATAGGAACCCCCACATGTCCGTGCCCTCGACTCCGCCAGCCCCGCGAGATCGCCGCATCCTCTCCGCGATGTGGCACCGGCGGCCACGACAGCGCCGCACGTGCTGGCAACCGCCGGCCGTGCCTCCCACAGGTGCTCCGAGCATCGCCGCAGAAAACCCTGTATCCGAACCGACGCGGCCCCGCCCCCTCTCATGGACGGCCGAGCGTGTCAGCCGAGGCCGGCCTCAACCCGCTTGAGATTCACCCTCCTCTCGTCGATCTCCACCTCCGCGAATCCCCGAGCGCCGCCTCCTTCCGGTGACGCACTGCCCTCCGCGTGCAGATGTACCGTCAGCCGGCCGCTGCCTCGTCCCAGTCGGATCCCGCGCGCCGCTTCCCCTCCCAGTGAGTTCCCTTTCCAATTCTTCCCCTTCCTCTCATCGTTCTCTCCCTCTCACTCTTTAAGAACTCCCTTTCTCTCTCTGACTTTTCCTTTTAATGTCTACTCTCTCTCTCTCTTCTCTTGTACTTAATTGGTGACTTATTTAGACTCGTATGTTGTTTTGTGAGAGGAGCAGAATGTGCTGCTGGTGGGATTATTGTTATTATTATTATTTTTTTACGATATAATATATAGTAGAAATAGTATGCTATGGCACTGCACCATTTGAACTTGTTCCCACGTGTTGCTATTTCCATAAAGTAGCAACTTCCAAGCTTGTTTGCATTAAGAAGCAAATAATAATAGGAAAGTGACACCAAACTATTTTTATATACGAAATTTTGCCTAGATGGAAGAGCCTATGTATTAGCTAAAAAGAATATGACCATGGGCCAGTACTTGGATTTAAAAGATTTTAAATAGATGTTTCACTTAACAAAATGCCTGAAAATTAGCTTTTTGAAAATAAAACTTGAAAGATTACAAAAAAATGTACAAATTGATCTGGGAAGTATTGCTATGGAAGTCTGATCTGAAGGCGATCACTTTGATTCTTGGACCATATGATGATGATGAAGATCACTGCTAGAAGATGAACAACTGGAAGAACTAAGTCACCAGAAAGGTATCGACGCACTTGGGCACTGATGGCGAGGTCGAATGCTTTCCTGCTTTGCTTCACTCTGTTCTGGAAGAAAGGTTGAAGAAGAATGCTCTAGAAAATCAAAGTTTTTGGGCTCTGATCTCTATGTATTTTCCTCTGTCTCTCTCTCCGTGTGTGTCTCATATAAAAAAAATAAGTCTATTTATAGACTTGGCTTTTTGTGCGTAAAACTCAGCAAAGTCCTGTCTTTACGCTGGTAACTGCCACCCATAACTGAAGTCCTCCTCTACATACGTTGACACGTGTCCCATTATCTCAATAAGAATAGGATACACGTACACACATTCTTCGAGACGTGGCATAAAAGCCACGTAGGCAAACCACGTTCCAGAGTAGTCAGGATCGGGCGTAAACCCAAATATACTCTGAGCGTAAAGTAATAGACTAGGCGTAAAATAGCCCTAAAATGGACTTCTCACGTAAAGTGGTTGATAAAACAACCTTGAGCGTAAAAGTAGCCCAAATAAACTTTATGCACACGTCAACTTTGAGCGTAAAAAACTCATATAGTATTCATGCGTAAAAGAAGCCATCCTGTGAGCGTAAAATAGCTCAGTCCACATACTAAACGATAATATTGGTTTCTGTGTAAAACAAATCCCTTCGAATTCTATGTTATACGCTGTCAGTAGATCTTTATGTCAGACCCATTTTCACTTTACATTAAATGCATGATTTGACAACCTGTCCTTGGCATAAAGTGGTTGGCGTGTCCCTGGCGTAAAGTAGCTGACTTGCCTCTAGCGTAAAGTAGCTGGTCTGTCCCTGGCGTAAAGTAGTTGGCATAAAACAGCTCATTTTGAGTGTAAAGCTCTATCTCTTTGACTCAGTCTATGAAGCACTTTTTACGCTCCTACAAGACCCCCTTCAAAGTTTTCGGAATTTGAAAAGACTTCAAAAATTTCGAATTACTTTGAACATGATGTAGAAGCATGGAAAATATTAGAATAAAAGCATAGATAGCCCATGCGGCTTTGGGTAGCAAGCCTATGCGGCTCATACTGGAGTTGCCCCATGCGGCCCGAAAGAAGACCCTCAGACTCATGCGGTTCGGGGATATATGCGGTTCAGCAGGAACATGCGGCTCAATTGATGCCACGTGTGATCCCCCCACAGCTGGCTACGGGAGTAATGGCCTCATTTAATGCTCTGACACGACTCGACGGCTGCGACGTCTCTGACATAAAGTGTCATAATGGCTCTGCCATAATGACAGACTCCTCGGGAAAAGAAGACAATCTCTGACCCGATCTGTCAGAAATCCTAGATTGCCACGTGGCAAAAGTCTCATGCGGCTCGGGTAGAGAACAGCTTCATGCGGCTCATTGAGGAATCACTCTAATATGATTAACAGGAATCCGCCATATGCGGTCCATCCATAGCCCGGTCTATGCGGCTCAATACCATGTTAACTCATGCGGCCCACAGAAACTATGCATATGCGGCTCATGGAGAGATCGTCCCCTGCAGCTCACAAAGACTACGAATATGCGGCTTACGGAAAGCTCGTCCCCTGCGGCTCGATAAGGCATTGACTCCTGCGGTTCACGAAGAGTATCTCCCTGCGGTTCAAGTGTTGGTCACCCTATGCGGCCCTGGCAGGACCTTCAATTAAAACACGTGGCACTGAAGATTCAACAGAATCCTAACGAGAATATTTGACATCAGTATCATAATTGCCGAGATCAGGTCATATCATTTATCATCAAGCCAATAGGACACGTGGCGAGCAATCAAATATTGGCATAATCAATCACGAGGATTTAAAGCGGTCAGCATTAACTGCTTATAAGATTTGGTGCTATCAGCATTAGTGGCCGAGATTCATTATGATCAGGATCAAGGGCTCAGATAGAATGAAGGAAGCGCCGACATTCCAAACAGATAATCATCAGCAAACCCTAATGATCACACCCCACTCCTATAAATAGCCAGCATCCTCCCCATAAAAAAAAAAGAGAAGAGAGAGAGAGGTCGGCAACAAAAGAATAAAAAATAAGAAGAGAGAGATCTACACAGAGAGAGCTCCCCCCTTTCTTCTTGATACTCACAGAGAGAGAGAAGCCAGGAGAGCAACCCGAGGAAAGTAAGAAGAGCCTTTCTTCGTCAACGCCAAGCAGATCTTCCCCGAGCCAAGGCTGCATACTGATCGTCCAAGGAGTAAGGCAGAGCGGCCGTCGCTTTCCCGAGCCTCTATCGTCACCCCCCAGAATCAAAAATAAACAATCGTACTTAGTCTGCTGTACCTAGGTTTTCGTCCCTAGGCTTTCTTTGTACGAACGAGTTTGTATTGTGAGTCTAAGTTCAGTCCTCCGATAATTGTTCTGTTCTTTTACAATCAATGGCAAACACGATGGCGACTCTGCTGGGGAGTAACTTCTCCACGGCTGAGGAGTTGGTGACGCAATCGGATGCAGCCAAACTTGGCTCCACACAACAGAAGATGGTCGTCCGCTTCGACCAACAGGCGTTCGAAGAGATGCTCTCTGAAGGCAACGCTGGCCCGGTCCAGAAACGTACCCGCACCACGAAGGCTCGTAAAAAGTGGAGGCCAAAGTCATTTGCTCCTCCCCAAGCCCTCGATGGGATACCCTCGGTCGCTCAAGACGGCGAGAAAGATTCTCCTGCGGCCCCACTTCAGATCGCAGACACCTCTGCTGCCCCCAAGTCCGGCAGAAGAAAACACTATAATGCTGGACTTGCAGGGGCAAAGAGGGTCTTTGCTCAATCTGAACCGCAGAAGGGTATTAGCCGCAGAAAGAAAATCCATGCGGCCACAACCGTCAACCACACAAAGAAAACTTATGCGGCCACTTCTGTCAGCCGCATAACTTATGCAGCTACAGTTCCCAACCGCATGGATGAGATTCATACGGCTAGTAAAGTCAACCGCTTGCAGAAAACCCATGAGGCCACAGATGCCAACCGCATGCGGACAGCCTGCACGGCCGTGACTCCTAACCGCATAAGAACTCGTCCCACAACAGAAGACAGTCGCATGCAGATAGCCTGCACGGCACCCAACGCTAGCCGCATAGCATCTCTACCGCGCTTCTCTCGATCAGTTTTCGACCGACTCTCATGCGGTCCTAACTCTGATCACTCGCTGGATGAGAATCCAGACTCTGTGATACCTAATATGGACTCTTCCTATTACGCACCCACCAGTGCTAAAAGGAAAAAGTCTAGGGCAGCGGGGACTCATCAAGTCGAGACAGCTGCCCCAACCTCTGACTAACGGGGCGTCCCGCTGAGTATCACGCGGGCCTCTGACGGGAAGTTGTATAAAACCACTCGAGTCCAGCCCCCGGCGGCAAACGGACAAAGTGGTTCCTCTGACCTGCGTGAAGCTATCCTCCACAAACGCAAGGAAAGAGAAGGAGCCTCAGCGTGCAGAGAGTCCTCACAGGGACGTCACTGCACCCAGATTATCGTCAACTGCTGTTGCAACAACACGGCAGTAACAGAAGATCGGCCATCCGTCTTCCAAAGATTACAACATCCGAGCTCGGAAGACGAGGCACCTCCCGTTGCCTCCTGCAATTCCGCGCGGAAAGTCCCCGTGGAGGGGAGAGGGAAGAAGACAAGCATCTCCAGCCCAAAGGTGTCAACTATTGCAGCTAAGAAGCCGTCGTCTAAAGGATTATCCTCTACTGGAGTATTCCAACACACCCGTTCAAAGACGAAAACTGCTACAGTAGGAAGTTCGCCGTCTACGTCATTGGGGGTCATCGGAACTGGGGGTAGCACTCCTCCAAACCTCTACGACAACCCGACATTCCAAGAAGACAGACTGGAGGAAGCAAATCCTCCGACGGATACAACAGATACCGACGTCCTCGAGGACGTCCTAAATAAAGCAAGTTCTGAAGCTGGGGGTACTGTTCCTTCCGAGTCCGAACCTGAAGAGAACATCCCCACATATCCCGATGATTTCTCGATGCATGAGTATGACTCGGAGGGCATGTCCGCCACCTCTCCTTCTGTCACTCCTCACGTGAGGACGGTATTCATGACAGACAACAGCCAAGGTGGTTCCGGCGATCGCCAACGTATCGACACTTTGGAGGCCATACTGCACGCCTTGGTCAAGTCCGTAGATGAGATCAAAGCGGCACTTCCTACTCTGCAGGGAGTGACACCTGGTCAGACAAGCACGGGTCCCACGAACAACATAGATTCAAATTCAGCGGCACCAAACCCGGGCAATAATGCTCCCGAGATAACGGCCCCTACCGCGACAGATGAGGCCCGAGAAGTAAGGAGAGAGGTTCAGGAGCTTCGAGCGATGTTCCACGCCCGAGAAAATTCTCAACACCTCAGAATACGGCAACCATACCCAGCTGAATGGAGGGATGTGCCCTTTCCCCCAAGATATAAGCCGTTCAATATCAACCCATATGATGGTAAGACTTCAGCAAGCCGGTACATCACTTACTTTGAGGTCACTACCGACCATCTGCCCCATGATGATGCCATCCTCACACGGTTATTCATTGGGGCACTGGAAGGAGTCGCCTTCGATTGGTACCGCAACCTGCCAGATAATTGCATCCACTCCTTCGCTGGCTTCAAGCGCTTGTTCTTGGAGAGGTTCTATGAGGTAGGGCAGGACGTCACGATGTCTACCCTCATGGACGTCGTCCAAGGAGAGAAAGAGCTGACAAGGAATTACATTGAGCGATTTCGTCAAACCGCAATGAAGTTACCATCTGGCAACCCGGACTCTTCCTTGATTGAAATTTGCCAAAAGAGACTACTCCCAACAATTAGTCTCTGGATGGGCGAAAGTCAATTCAAGGACTGGAAGGCCTTTATCATCAGCGCTACAAGTGCCGAGGAACGATTGAAGAAAGCTCGCCAACTGGGGTTGCATATCTCAGAGGGAGAGAACAAGGGGAAGCATCCCAACGCCAGCAACGACAATGGGGGTAGCCCCTCCAACCGAGAAAACAAAGGCAAGCAGGCCATGGTGACCGATACAGCCCAGAAGCCCGAGCAACAGCCAGCGGACAAACAATGGCCTCAAATCACTTATTCTTTCGAAGACGGCCACGTCAAGCCTATCTTGGACATGCTTATACAAGGAGATAGAATTCAGCTTCCTCCACCAAGGCGGGAACCTCGGCCTGCTGATTTGGAAAATCCGAAGTTCTGTCATTACCACCGCTACGTCCACCATGCTACACACGACTGCTACCAACTGAAACGGTATATCCAGAACCTCATCGATTCAAACGCTCTGGCTATCGACTTCGAGGAGGTAACCGTAGCAGCCAACATGGTGTCCGTACAATTCGGTAATTTCCCTCCAACAGAGACTCAGGACGGGGTTATACCCATCCCTCTGGCAACAATGGAGATTGCTAATCTGCCGCCTGCTCGCGATCAAGCCGCTGGTCTAATACCCCTCACCACATCACGAGAGGAAATCATGTGGGTCCATCCGGACCTAGTCCACGAGGTAACTCAGCCCTCTCCACCTTCTAAAAAGAAAGGTAAAAAAGTCAGATCCTGCTGCACTGCCTCGGCGGAAGAAGAGGAAGTCTCGGCCGTCACTACTCGATCCGGAACACAAGCCCAACCGGTGACCGAAAGCGCGACTGATGATCATCCGCCCACTACCAATGATGCTCCGGGACCGGCTCAGCCTTCGACGACCGACAAGCCTAGGCCGAAGAAGACTCGCTTCGACAAGTCCCTCCGGAAGGAGACACCTCAGGGGCTGGAGAGGCCCTACAACTTCGACATCTTAGCGCAATTAGCTAATACCCCGGCCAAATTGTCCTTATATGAACTCCTCAGGCTCTCAAAGGATGTCCGTACGGCTTTAAGTGAGGCGCTCCAAAATGCCGACGCATACTTGGCTCAGGTCAACCTCACGGGAGATAACAAACCTGCAGAGCTCCAAGATAGTGCGTGTACGGGAGCAATGCCCAATATCGTCTTCTCTCCGCAAGATATGCTCATCAAAACTAACCTGCATGATCGCCCGCTATACTACACTGGATACATCGGCGACGTAAAGGTGGACCGAATGCACATTAATCCTGGGTCCTCTATAAGCATCATTCCGAAGGGTCTGCTACATCATCTTCGCATTCCGATGCATTGCCTGACACCTACAAGCACCGCCATTAGCGGTTTCAATTCGGGCCGGAGCTACCCAATAGGGAAGATCCGTTTGAAGTGTCAGATCGGCGATCTCCAATCAGAAGTCACCTGTTATGTTATAGATGCCGACACTTCTTACAATATCCTTCTGGGGCGGCCTTGGATACACGATTACATGATCGTGCCTTCCACGCTACACCAGTGCTTCAAATATGTCGATAAGCACGGCTTCGTGAGGACAGAGTTTGCCGATATCGATCCCTTCAAGGGGGTCGAATCTTATTACTCAGACTCCTGTCTGTACGAAAAATCAAAGAAGCATATGGCCGAAGAAGATGTGCAAGCTCACAACAAGACGGTTACAGGATCAGAAGAACCTCTAATGATCCACCTTCAGGCTCGCAAACCGGGCAATTCCGTACCCCTTACGGCCACTCTGCGTAAGGACGCAATCAGTCTCTCCGCACAAGAAGAACAGATGAGAATCCGGCTGCCAAGGTCCGGCCAGGTGTCGAGACCCACAACGGGGCCACTTACCATCAGACTGCCAAGAGTCGGTCAATCCCAAACAGAGAAGCTCAATCCCTCCGATAGACCTCTGACGATACGCCTGCCTAAGAAAGGTCGTCACCTCGATGCGAGGTCTGACACTTCAAGCGAACCAGCCACTCCTCGCTCCATGTCAAGTGCCAAACTGGGGGTCGCTAGTCCGCCAACAACTCCACGATCTACTCCATCAACTGAACCCCTGATGATCAAGTTGCCCAAATCATCCTCTCAGTCTGCATTTACACAGGGGGTGGCTGAAGAAGAGTTAGAGCTAGCCAAGTATGTGGCTGCTCACACTGAGACTTGCTCATGTTGCCCATCAACGGCAACTTCCTGAAGAAGTATTACGTCCGAAACGACATCCAAAAAAAAAAATCCCTGATGATTGAGTTATGTACCCCCCGGTACCGCTGAACTCACATCCACTCCAGATTATCTAGTCATGTACCCGCTGGTACCACTGAACTCACATCCACATTCTCTCCAGATCACCAAGTCATGTACCTGCTCGTACCGCTGAACTCATATCCACAATATTCCAGATTTTTGAGTCATGTACCCTCTCGTACCGCTGAAATCACCTCCTCCTTCCACAAAAATCCCAAACTACCGAGTCATGTACCCTCTCGTACCGCTGAACTCACCTCATCCTTCCACAAAAATCCCAAACTACCAAGTTATGTACCCGCTGGTACCTTTGAACTTACACTTTGATCACAAAATTTATGGATTGTCGAGTTATGTACCCGCTGGTACCCCTGAACTTACATCCCGGTCACTCTTTTAGGGAGAACGTTATGTATAAACATACCTCTGAACTTTTTTTCCTGAAAGGGATCCTCCCTCATGATCCACTACCCGTACTCCCAGTGCACAAAAAGGGTAACAGATCCACAAATTTCCAAAACGGCCATGTCCTCATTACCTCTGAGTCGTTCCATTTTCGCCAAAAACAAATCACCCCTTTACATAGAACTTCTATGTCCGCATTACCTCTGAGTCGTTCAATGTACCCCTCTTCATTGAGCCCACTCCTGCCATGTCCTCATTACCTCTGAGTGGGAAGGCTCCGTCGAAGAAAACTTCATACTTGCCATGTCCTTATTACCTCTGAGTAAGTATGTCGATTCCCTTTCAACCTATTATTTGTACCCACAACCGGAGTACGCCAAAGATAATAGGTCCACAAATATCCTCCGTTGAGTTTTCTCCTGCCATGTCCTCATTACCTCTGAGTAGGAAGATTCCGCGGTGAAACAAAAACCCTCATGCTTGCCATGTCCTCATTACCTCTGAGTAAGTATGTTGGTTCCTTTTTATCCTATTATCCGTATCCTAAGCCAGGGTACGCCAAGGATAATAGGCCCACAAATGTCTTCTGTTGACCACAAATGTCCTCTGTTGACCACAAACGTCCTCTGTTGACCACAAATGTCCGCTGTTGACCACGAATATCTTCCGTGAAGTCTCCCCTGCCATGTCCTCATTACCTCTGAGCAGGAAGATTCCACGGTAAAACCCTCATGCTTGCCATGTCCTCATAACCTCTGAGCAAATATGTTGGTTTTCTTTCATCCTATTATCCGTATCCTGAACCAAGGTACGCCAAGGATAATAGGTCCACAAATATCCCTTGCTAAGCTTCTTAGCATAAATCCACCATCTCACCATGCCCCGGGAGCCCAGCTGCTCTACGGCATTCTTTTTCCCAATACCGAGAGCACCCATGACCACTTTGTCATGGCTGTCCCGGACATCCTGATCAAACTTGTTATCCGTACCTAAAACTAAGGTATGCCTAGGGTAACAGGTCCACAAATAATCCCCCAACAAGTCCGATTCCATGAACGCCGATACAAGAAAGAAAAGATGAGTTGAAACATGCTCATTTATCCAAAAATCAAAGGGCTACATCATTGGGGATCACATCCCTTACAAATAAAAATATACACATATGAAAAAAAAAGAGACAGAAGAAAACAGAGGGCGGATCACTGTTTCGGGGCACATAACACCGTGAGGCGGTCCTTTATCAAGGCGACCGACCGCTCAAACCTCTGTTTGGCTCGACGCTCAGCTTCCTGGTTCAACACCGCCGGGTCCTCCAGATGAACGTGGGCCTGCCAGTTGTCCTCGAACTTCTTAAAAGATCGCTCCAGGTTGGCAGAAGTTCGAGAAATCCGCTCGGCCTCCCGAGCAATCGACTCCTGTTCTGCATGAGCAGCCTCCCGCTCTGACTCTAAGAAGGCTAACTCCTCCTGGAGCGCGAGAATCCGCTCCTTCGTGTCAGCTATTCCACGAGAGGCAGACTCTTCCCGGGCCCTACAAGCCTGACTCCGACGACCCAGCCGGTCATAGGAGGCGGAAAACTTGTCAAGATCCCCCTGCACAGCCGGCCCGGCAGTTTCTCGAGCGAGCTTGATCTTGTCCCGAGCCGCAACCAGGAAGCCCCGCTCTCGTTCGATCGCGGCAGGCAAACCAGCCTGCCGTACTGCCAGCAGTTGGGTCACAAGCTGGTCAGCCTCTGTCAGCTTAGGCTCCAGGAACGCTGCTAACCCCAGCCCGCCAGGAAGACCCTTCAGAGTGTCAATTTGACCCCGAGCTCCCCGTAGAGACAGAGAAAAAGGGACCCCCCGGTCCACGGCAGCGTTTATACCCCTCCCTAAGTGGCGATAAAAGCTGTCAACCACATCCTGCGTCACCTCGTCCAGAGCCTCCGAGGAAACCGGTGTCAGCGGGAGTGTGGCTGGTAGCACGGAAGAAGACACGACGGAGTCTGCCGCTCCTGCCACCAGAGAAACCAACTCCGCACGGAAAGACGCTTGAACAGCGGCCAACTCCTCTTCAGCAGCCCGCAGGATTTGGATGCTCGACAAGGTCGAGAAGTCGACTTCCGGAGCCGTGTCAACAGCGGAAGACGAGGCGGAAACCATTACCAACTCCCTCCCCGTCTGCCCGGAGACGGCAGGAGGCTCTTCAACATGAGAGAGAAGGGAATAAACATTCCTTTCGTCCGGATAATGGCCAACCGAACTCTCCCTGAGAACATCCGCGGCGGGAGGTAAAAGGTCAGGACCTGCAGGGCCAAGGCAACCATGAATCGACTTGACCCGAAGGATATGTTGATAGAGCGAATAAGCCCCTTCGGTAGTCAATATATGGCCTATCTTACCAATGGAGGAGTACGGAGGCTGAGGTTCGTTTACAGCCACCATAGCCTCCTCACCAATAACCTCCGAATCAGGAATCAGAGAGTCGTCCCCGGGAGAAGAGGTACTGAAAACGGTGTCATCTCGCCGAAGCTCAACGACCGCAGGGGCAGGCCCAGAGGAACCTTTGTTCCCCCGAGCTGATGCTTCAGCAACCCGGGAACTTCCAGCCGCCTCCGGGAGAGCCCCAGCAGAAAGGACCGCGGCGCACATATCGTTGATTAAGACAGCGAGGGCTAGATCAACCTCGGAGGCAGTAGATGGTTCAGAAGACCCCGGTCCGTCGGACGCCTACAAAGAAAAGTGATTAAATCATATCTGCAAGAGGAAAGGGAACTACAACAAAGAAACAAATCCAATTTAGCCTTACCTCCGGAGTAGCATCGGTACCGTCATCCCTTTCGGTAATAAGCAATCCACGAGATTTAACGGCAGCTCTCTTCACGGAAAAGGTCGTACCACTGCCAGAAGATTCGTGCCTGACTCGCTTACGTGAGGAACTAGACACAGCCGGAAGCTGTTCTTCCCTCACTCTTCCACCTTCTGTAGAAAGCAATGGGCCCTCCGCCGGTTCATCAGGGATGGAAAGCAGTTGATCTGCTACTTCTTCGCCTCCATCAAAAAGAGAATCTTCGCTGTCATCTTCCTCCCCAGCCGATTCGGAAGGTTCTGATTCAGGGAGAGGAGTCTGAAGCGCTAGTTGCTTTCTAGCCTTAGCCCCCTTTGGCTTCTCCTCTAAGCCTGTACCCACGATAAAACTGGTACTCTGATCGAAATTGATAGGAGGCTTGTTCGCCATGACATGATACAAAGCAGCCACGTATAAAATTTCCCTTGGCGCCTGAGCATCAGGGACCGAGAAGCTGGCTCGAGTATGATAAGCATCATAATAATTCCACGCCCTGACGCCATCAAGAACGCTACCTTCGAAGCCCAAACCAGGATTGGGATGATCAAGGAATAACTGGCTATAACCGAACTGTCGAGAAAACCTACTAGGTAGGTAAGGCTCCAGGTACACCCTATCGCGGTTGCGATAAACCAAATGAGCAGGACGAATGTTACGCAACCAGGTGAGCATATCCGGAGATAGAAAGTGAGGAGGTCCAGTACCATCAAGGTGTACCTTACTCACATCTTCAACAGAAAAAGGAGGAACGGACACAAAAAGGTGACACCCATCTACCCTCGCCAGCGCCCTCCGACAAGCCGGCATAGTATTGTATTCCCAAGACTGGTGATGGCATTTGAAGAGGAAAGCATCTTCATCCGTAGCATCTTCTGCTATCCCGGGTCCCAGCAAAGACTTATAGTGCATCGCCAACCACCCCATCAAGTAATGGAAAGGCAATTCTACGCGCTCAAAATCCAAGGTTTTCTTACGAGCAACAACTTTGGATGAGAAGGTTCGAAGACCGTGGTGGATGCTGCACACCATGGCGGAAAGAAGGGCCAGCCTAACTCCGAACACCAGTTTAACGGCAGAAAGAATAAAATGGCGACCGATCCTCTCGATAGAACCTGCTCCTCCCGAGACGACGCAATTCCGTAGCCATATCATTAAAAAGCCAGCCAGAAGCGCCTTCTCTGACATCTGCGTGGTCCCATAGTAAAAGTAGCTGAGAGAGTCAGATTGACTCCCAAATATGTCGCTCCTGGACCGCGACTTCTTGACGCCTGACATCAAATCCTTCACCTCCTCGTGCATTCTAGGGGTTCGAGGAGTAACTTCGCCAGAAGGGCCAACTTTGAAAAGGTAATTAATCCATGATATGGTGTGGGGAGCGGTCCCTTCGGAGCTATCCGCTGTCTTTATAGCCATCTGGTGACAAGCACTATGGTGGCACAGCAACTCCCGGTATACTGTAACAAAACCTGGGAATCGTCGGTTCAAGTCTTCAAACTCATCATTCGAAGGGGTGTACACCTCGAAAGGCTCATTTCCCCAGGGGAGTTTAGAGACAGTATACATCTCGTGAAGAGCAAGCCCCAGCTCCCCTACTGGTGAGAAGAATGTCCCCGTTCGCTGGCTATACATCTCCAAGAGCGCCATGAACAGCGGCTTGTTAATAGGGAGCCCGTGACAAGTCCCTCGAACAGCATGATAAAGTCCCACCTCCCGCAAGAGTGTTCCGTAGGTCTGCAGGACCCAGGTGGTCAACTGGACCCACGCAGAAGTAGGGTTTATCCAGTTCGGCAACGCTATCCTACCAACAGGATAGGACTTTTTACGGACAAGCCGATTCAAGAAGGTGTCAGCCTGAGCAAATGAGAAGTTGGGACCGTATGCATTCATGAAGGAGCCCGGGGCCAGACCCATCATATACCGAGGGACGGGATCCTTACCTGGGTACGCTGACCGCATATTCGGATTGTAATGGATGTCGCCCATCAACATCCCCGATTGAGTAGGGGTTAAGTTGCACACCATCTTCCTGTTCAACAGCACCATGTTGAACCACGATAAGGGATAATGGCGTTCCATAAAAGGAATATGGATTGACTCTCCGTCCAAAGAGAAATCCCAGTTCTCGGAAATCTCTAACACTCGAGAGTTCCCTATGATTAGAGCATCTCCAAAGAGAAATAGAGGCTTCAGGAATTTCCCATCCAGCCTCCCAGTGTTCATCATGGAACGAAGGTAATGGAGGGTCTGATTCTCGATGGCGTTCAACCTCTCCAAAGGCTCATCAGCAGGGAACTGATTCAATACATGCTTAATTAGGTCGTCAAGACGCACACCCAAAGCGAATTGATTTGAACCAACCAAAAGTTCCCCCGCAGGATTCACGGGCAGATTCACTAGAAAAAGATAAAAGAAACAAGGTCAAAAGACAAACAAAGAAGACAGAAATAATGGAAAAGATTACTGAAGTCTATGCGGCTAAGGTTGCCACAGCCTCATGCGGCTCATCAGCAGATAGGTCCATGCGGCTCTACACGTCATAGCCCCATGCGGCTCTGAATTAACCAAATCCGTACAACTCAGATTCAGAAGGGTTTATAAATTCATGCGGCTAAGCCCGACTCATATAAACCACTGCGGCTACAAACCATCAAGTTCATGCGGTTCAAAAGTGAGCAACGCTTATGCGGCCCAAGTCGAAAACACACATGCGGCACTGATCGAATATGACAAACTCATACGGCCATAATGGGCGAAGGGCCTATACGGTCACATCGATACACCTCGTATATGTGGCTTGTGCATAAAGTATGCAACAGAGCCATGGCAGCAGTTAGGGTTTTTTCGGAGTGACCCCCTTACCAGCGATAGGCGGGTGAACATCAGGATAGACAACGCCTACAGCAGCCGACGGAGGAGCGACCACATTCGTCGCTGCAGTCGCCGCCGCAGCAACTGCCTTGCCCTTCGCGGCCTTCGATGCAGCAGATCTCTTAGGAGCCATGGTCGATAGATGAAGAAGGACGACGAAGAGCAAAACTGACAACAGGGAATTCAAGCAAAGAAAGGAGATAAAGAAATCCCCAAGAGCTGAAAGACTCCTATTTATAGGCGATCCATAAAGTAGAAAGATGCCTCGGATTACGCGCCGCCTCCAAAAATAAAGGCGAGAACGCTTCGGTCAAAGCAAAAACCGACCCTTGGGATCCTCCCCCAAAAGACGGCGTTAAATCAAATCGAAGGCAAATAATGAAGATTTGCTCATGAGGTCAGGACGCATGGCAAAGAGCCTATGCGGCCAGAAGGATCTATGCGGCCGAGATGCTAATGCGGCCAGGAAGCTCGGGTAAACAGAACATCCTATGCGGCATGAACGGGGCCATGCTTCTTATTCAAAGTGTTTCAATTTTACAAATTGAAAACTTTGAAGGGGGTCCTGTAGAAGCATGGAAAATATTAGAATAAAAGCATAGATAGCCCATGCGGCTTTGGGTAGCAAGCCTATGCGGCTCATACTGGAGTTGCCCCATGCGGCCCGAAAGAAGACCCTCAGACTCATGCGGTTCGGGGATATATGCGGTTCAGCAGGAACATGCGGCTCAATTGACGCCACGTGTGATCCCCCCACAGCTGGCTACGGGAGTAATGGCCTCATTTAATGCTCTGACACGACTCGACGGCTGCGACGTCTCTGACATAAAGTGTCATAATGGCTCTGCCATAATGACAGACTCCTCGGGGAAAGAAGACAATCTCTGACCCGATCTGTCAGAAATCCTAGATTGCCACGTGGCAAAAGTCTCATGCGGCTCGGGTAGAGAACAGCTTCATGCAGCTCATTGAGGAATCACTCTAATATGATTAACAGGAATCCGCCATATGCGGTCCACCCATAGCCCGGTCTATGCGGCTCAATACCATGTTAACTCATGCGGCCCACAGAAACTATGCATATGCGGCTCATGGAGAGATCGTCCCCTGCAGCTCACAAAGACTACGAATATGCGGCTTACGGAAAGCTCGTCCCCTACGGCTCGATAAGGCATTGACTCCTGCGGTTCACGAAGAGTATCTCCCTGCGGTTCAAGTGTTGGTCACCCTATGCGGCCCTGGCAGGACCTTCAATTAAAACACGTGGCACTGAAGATTCAACAGAATCCCAACGAGAATATTTGACATCAGTATCATAATTGCCGAGATCAGGTCATATCATTTATCATCAAGCCAATAGGACACGTGGCGAGCAATCAAATATTGGCATAATCAATCACGAGGATTTAAAGCGGTCAGCATTAACTGCTCATAAGATTTGGTGCTATCAGCATTAGTGGCCGAGATTCATTATGATCAGGATCAAGGGCTCAGATAGAATAAAGGAAGCGCCGACATTCCAAACAGATAATCATCAGCAAACCCTAATGATCACACCCCACTCCTATAAATAGCCAGTATCCTCCCCATAAAAAAAAAGAGGAGAGAGAGAGAGGTCGGCAACAAAAGAATAAAAAAATAAGAAGAGAGAGCTCCCCCCTTTCTTCTTGATACTCACAGAGAGAGAGAAGCCAGGAGAGCAACCCGAGGAGAGTAAGAAGAGCCTTTCTTCGTCAACGCCAAGCAGATCTTCCCCGAGCCAAGGCTGCATACTGATCGTCCAAGGAGTAAGGCAGAGCGGCCGTCGCTTTCCCGAGCCTCTATCGTCACCCCCCAGAATCAAAAATAAACAATCGTACTTAGTCTGCTGTACCTAGGTTTTCGTCCCTAGGCTTTCTTTGTACGAGCGAGTTTGTATTGTGAGTCTAAGTTCAGTCCTCCGATAATTGTTCTGTTCTTTTACAATCAATGGCAAACACATGAAAAGTCAAGAAAATGGTGTCGGTCATTTATCATAATGAATTTTCTCTCGAAACATTCGAACGCCTCTTCATCTTCCCGAGTTGCATTGATAATGTTCAGTTTCCCATAGGAAATACAAAGGGTTGATTGATTGTATATATATAGGGAGAAGTTTTTCATTTTTACTTCTCATCCTCATACTGTCATGGCACCGAAGAAAGAAATAGAGACTGACAAGGAAAAGGCTTAAGGCTCAAGGCTCAAAGCTTGACACAAAGACGGAGATCGAGCGAGCATGCAACTTTATGGAGAGCTTTGGACTGACTCCAGCAATCTTCGATCGTATAAATGGTGATCCCTCAACTGCCTACGAAGGATCAGGTGATGCAGAAGCATTCCTCAATCTGATGCGTCGTTCAGGGATCCACAATGTGCACGAGTTAGGCGCCTCCCTTCGTCAGCCCAACGAAGGAGAGAAGGAGAAAAAATAATGTTTTGTGTAAGAGTGTCATCTATGTATTATGACACTCAACTTATCTGTAGGGGCTACTCTTTATAAAAATAAAATCCTGGTGTTATCTCCACCTTTATTCTTGTGATGCATTAATATAGGATCATTCTACATCTCTTTTGACTGTTTCCATGTTTGTTCATTCCCAAGAGAAACAGAACAAACACGTGGCAACTGTCCTGTGGTCATGAGCGCCTCTTATTAGGATCTTTCCCGAAATAGACTCACGCCAACTATTTCTTCGACCCTTTATAAATAGCTGAGTTAAAGAATGTTTACACATTCTCATTCTCATTCTTATTCTTTTTTTCCGAAGATAGCTTCTTACAAGATTTCATTCTCCAACAAGAGATTGATAATGGCGATGCTTTACGATGTCGTTCCTCTGTACGCCAGGTCACCAGACGTTGATTCAACAATTCTTAGGACCAAACCATCTGATTTTGATTGTAAGTTTGATTTACATAAAAGAGGCAGGGTGCGCTCTTCTCTTTTTTTTTAAAATTAAAACAGGGTGCACAATCGGTTGCCTTTGAGCTTTTGTTGAAAACAAACGCTTATCTTTGATAGATAAAGCACGCCTACTGAAAAACGAGCGCAAATCCTTGATAAATAAGGAGCACATAAAACATGGGCGTAAAGCCTTGTTAGATAAGGTGCACATAAAACATGTGCGCAAAGCCTTGTTAAATAAGGTGCACATAAAACAAGGGCGTAAAGCCTTGTTAGATAAAGTGCACATAAAATATGGGCGTAAAGCCTTGTTAGATAAGGTGCGCGAGCATCAGTCTTTAATTGGCCAGTATGCGCCTGATGATACTTCTGTTGAAAAAAATTTCTCTACTGTTTTCTGCAGAAGCTTGGCTGAAAAACTTTTCCAGAACCGGCATTGGCGACTTGGATGCTGTGGGGAGCATTCTTCTGACATCAACATCAGGGAGCTCATGCACTTTTGACGCGCAAACCAGACAACTCAGAACTCTTCGTCGAATAAAAGGGTCTTCCTTAGATGGTAGGAAGAGCCTTTGTACACGGAAAGTTGGATGGTGGAGTCAACTCTATCCCGAGAAATTGGGTAGTAGAGTTCCTTTCACGGCAGAACTAGGAATCGTATTCCAATGCTGGATACATTCCTATTTCTTCTGAAGGGCCATCATTTCTCCACCAATTGTATTGGCAACAACGCGTCTTCGGGCTGCCATACTTTGGGATTCTTCTCTCGTCTGAGAGAGAAGTCCAGAGTTAATTCCTACTGCTCTTATCGCCATTGAGGCTCAAACAGCAAGAAATTGACACCAACAACGAATTCGATGAAGAAGATCCAAAGAAGAAATAGATATCGATTAGGTCATCGTTGTTGTATAGAATGAAAATCCAAGATGTAATAGATTTCCATTATGATTTGTAAGAAAGTCTAAGAAATATAATAGACTTTTATGATGATAAAATGAGAATGGAAATGACAAGTCTTCTATACTCAATAATTTGTATCTATCCAGAGATAATATGGACATGATAGATAATGAAATCTCGTTTTCTGTTTAGAGCATACAATACTATCGGAGATAATATGGACATGATAGTTCGTAACAACTCAAAGAAAACTAGATTAATATCTATTCAGAGGTCAAATGGACATGATAGATAGTAAATACAAGCAGATTTAATATTTATTCAGAGGTTATAAGAACATGATAAATAATAAATCCAACTTTTTATACCAACTGGTAAGATAAAAGATTAAAATTTCTCTCCGAAGAGACAAGCAATCAGCTTAACCAAACATTGGTAGCTGGGGAATAAGAAGACAGATGAAAGAACGAATGAACCAACGTATCTTTCGGGAAAAGAAAAGGTCAATTAATTCCATAATTAAATGGATGAATCTGATGTAATGAATGGACAAGTCTTTTCGGGAATGAAAAGTTGTTTTCAATTTCAAAGACCGGCTCATTAATAGCTTTCCCCTATAAATAGATGAAAACTCTTTGTAAAGTTTCATTCTTGTTTCCACTCCTCTATTGACAATGTCTTCTAAGGATATGCAGCAAAAGAATGAAGTCTCCATGAAGGTTGAAGACGTCATCGAGACGCGTCCCGTTGAGCCAATTGTGTCAGGCCCATCCGATATAGGCGAAGACTCTTCTATGCCCAAGCTACCACAAGACATCCTCGCTTTCTTGGTAGAGCCAGGGCAAACTCCTGAGGAAGAGGCGCTGATGATGGCTGCCTGCAAGTTTTTTGTGAACTCAGGCAACAATATCTTCGATGCACTGGCAGACTATGTAAATAAGGAAGGCAGTGGTCCTCGTCCTTAATCTTTTGTTCTGAACAAAAATAATAAAAGAGATTTTATTTTTATTCTGTCTTATGTATTTATTTTTATACATAGTACTTCTTAAGAAATTTGCCATTGATCGGTATCATGAGTAGATCTCCGTTGGGCTTGGATAATCGATAGGCGCCATTGGAAAACACGGTCTCAATTACATAAGGGCCTTCCCATTTTTCTTGAAATTTCCCTTTGCTTTTGTGAGTCATCACCATCGGTCTTCGAACAGCTAATACCAGCTCGCCAACCTTGAATATCATCTCTTTAACTTTACGATTGAAAGTTCGAGATATACGGGCTTGATATAGCTCAATATGCTGTTGTGCTTGAAGACGCTTCTCGTCCAATCCTTCAAGTTCTTGGAGTCGTAAGCGATCATTATTCTCTATAGTTAGCTCATTAGCAATGGCTATTCGAAGAGATGGAATCTGAATTTCCAATGGAAGGACAGCCTCACATCCATAAACCAGTAAAAATGGTGTAAAACCAGTAGGAGTTCGGACTATTGTTCGATAAGCCCATAAACATTCTCCAAGTTTTTCATTCCAATCACGATTATTGGAAGAAACAAACTTTTAAGAAGTTTGATGATCGTCTTATTGAAAGCCTCAGCTAAACCATTAGCAGCTGGATTATAGGCTGTAGAAGCCAAATTTTGAATTCGATTCTTATCACAGAACCGATAAAATGCCTGACTGGTAAATTGTGGTCCATTGTCATGAATTATCCGTCGAGGAATCCCGAAATGATAAATGACATGGTGTTTAATGAAGCTGATCACATTAGATGTTTTTACTTCAGTAAGGGAAACTGCTTCTGCCCACTTAGAAAAGTAATCAGTTATAGCCAATATAAACCGATGTCCTTTAACAGAAGGAGGGTTAATCGGACCAATGATATCCATACCCCAAGCTTCGAAGGGCCAAGAAGCTGCTATAGGATGTAGAAATTCAGAAGATTGGTGGATAAAATCAGCATGAATCTGACATGCTTTACATCTTCTGGCATAATCTACAGCATCTGCTATCATAGAAGGCCAATAATACCCCATTCTTCGAATGCGATCTTGTAACTTTGGACCTGGTTGATGAGCACCACAGACACCATCATGAGCCTCATGGAGTATTTGTTTGGCTTCACTTTCTGAGAGACAGCACAGCAAGAGTCCATTGTATGAACGACGATATAACATATGTAAAGACGAATCATAGTAAAATCGAAATGATTGTCTTTTGATTGATGCAGCTTCTTTTGGATCTTTCGGTAAAATCCTATGAACCGCATAATCAATGAATGGACTTCTCCAATCCTTCTGCTGGGAACTTGACTCTATAGTATAACTCTGTTCAATATACAGATTATTCTTGACACAGAATAAGTCTCGGTCCAACAATGTGATTGTATTTTGTCTTCGAATTGGAACAGCTAAATCTGCAGCTAGGCTAGCAAGAGCATCAGCTTCCACATTCTGAGAACGTGGTACGAATTCGATGAAAAATCCTTTGAATGAAAGGACCAACTCGATTACCACTTGATGATAAGGGATGAGATCAGGATTTCTGACTTCATAAGTCCCTCTAACCTGATTAACAATCAGTTGAGAATCTCCATAAGCTTCTAGGAACTCGATATCCAACTGTTTTGCTACTTGGAGACCAATCAGCAAAGCATTATATTCTGCGACATTGTTAGAGTATGGCTCATTGAGGGAATAGGCACGGTATATGACCATTTTATCAGGAGAAACCAAGATGATTCCTACCCAGAGACAATATTACCTTTAGGTCCAACCCGTGATGCTCCATCAAAATATAATTGCCAGATGTCATCCTTCAAAGTCATGTTGCAATCCACGACTTCATCTGGAATGTCCTCATATAGCTTCGATGTTTCAGGTATAGGGTGAGCTGCTAAGAAATCAGCTAATGCTTGACCCTTCACTGACTTTTGAGGTACATAGACCATGTCATAAGGAGTGAGCAACATTGTCCAGGTAGTTAACCTGGAGTTAAAAATGCTTGGTTTTCTCATCAGCACCCGAATAGGATTTACTCTGGAGATGACATGGATAGTCTGTCCTGTCACATAATGTCGTGTCTTTTGGACAGCAAAAACTAAAGCCAAACATTCCTTTTCTACAGGAGTATACCTGTGTTCAGCTCTGACCATCATTCGGCTGAGATAATAAATTACTTGTTCATGACCCATATCACTTTTTTGTGCAAGAAGAGCACCAAGTGAATGATCTAAGGCTCGAACATATAGCAAAAATGGTCTTCCTACCACTGGTGGTACCAGAACAGATAGATTTGTAAGGTATTGCTTGATGTCATTAAAAGCTTTCTGACATGCTTCATCCCACACAAAGGATACACCTTTCTTTAATAAACGGGAGAAAGGTTGACATCTCCCCGAGAGATTGGATATAAATCTCCTGATATAAGCAATGCGTCCTTGAAAGCCTCGGAGTTCCTTTAGATCGCGTGGAGGACGCATTTCAAGAATTGCTTTGATTTTATCAGGATCAACATGAATACCCTGAGAAGTGATGACAAATCCTAAAAACTTGCCACTGAAAACCCCTAAGAAAGATTTAGTAGGGTTCATTTTCAATTGATGACGACGCATCAATTCAAATACTGTCTTCAAGTCTTAAATGTGATCATCTTTTGATCGACTTTTTACAGCAATGTCATCTACGTAACATTCAACTGTCTTCCGTAGATGTTCTTGAAAGATGCTGCTCATAGCCCTTTGATACGTGGCACCGGCGTTTTTGAGACCAAATGGCATAACCGTATAGCAGTAAACCCTAAGGGGTGTACGAAAAGCAGTATGGTTCTCATCTTCTGGATGCATCTTGATCTGATTGTATCCTGCAAATCCATCCATAAAAGACATGCGTTCAAAACCGTATGTATTGTCTATCATGACATCAGTTATCGGAAGTGGAAATTCATCCTTTGGACAAGCTGCATTAAGATCATGAAAATATATGCAAACTCGAACTTTTCCGTTCTTCTTCATAACAAGAACATTATTAGCAACCCAATCTGGGTGTTGTTCTTCATGAACAAAGCCACATGTAATCAACTTTTTAACTTCTGCTTCGATTGCATCCATCATGTCTGGTCGAAAATGCTGTTGTTTCACAGGCTTGGCATTAGGAAGAATATTGAGTTTATGAGTAGCAACTTTAGGATCTAGACCCGGCATATCTTCATAACTCTATGCAAAAATATTAATATATTCTTTGATTAGTTTTACCAACTCTTCATTTTCATCTTCAGAAAGGCTTTTACTGATGAATATTGGTTTGGACGTAGTTCCATCTCCAACATCAATCTGGACAATCTCATCCTCTGTAGGTGGTGTTGGCCCATTGGTCATATGGTCAAACTGATTTTAATAATTGATCAAACTCTGTCTTGATATATGAAGCTAGTCAGGATATCTCGGACTCTTGGACATGATCAAGAACAGCCATCTACACAGTTCAAGACCGAAGCACTGTTTGCCTGTTCGAGTCTGTATTTCTTTGAGCAATGTATTTTTCATTTTATTTGAGTCTAGGAATACTTTGTACACCGAGTCGTACTGGCAAATAGGCTACTCCAAAAAGATTTCAAAATATTTTTAAAAATGTCCTTAGTTTTGAAAAACATTCGTATTTACAAAAGCTTCAAAAATGTTTTCAAAAATGATTTCAAAATTCCCCAAAAACTAATTTTAAAATCCTAACCTAACCCTGACAGAACTCGGCCAGAGTTCGGCCAGAGTTCGGTTAGTGGCCATTTTATTTTTTAATTCCTTGGAACTTGGTCCTCCTGCAGTTGCGGATTTGATCGAGATTTTCTCATCGAGTTCTGCCCGAATTCTGCCAGAATTCTGTCTTTGGAACTCCTATAAATAGAGAAGAATTTCGATCATTTTAACTCACTCATTCACTTTCAATCTTCTCTCTTCTAAAAAGCTTTCAGTCTTCTAAAAAGTTTTTCTCGAGCTTTAATTTTCAGATCCCAAGCCAGTTACAATCCTCTAGTCGATTTGCCAGTGCGGTACGGTCTAGAAGTTTCAGAGTGATTGTAATCAGAAGGCTTAATAGAAGATTCAACTCTTCACAATTGACGTTGGACGAGTTCTTCGTATCAAAGCTCGCGTTGTAGAAGTTGCAAGGACTTCGTAAGAAAACTTGTAGTTTTGCCAATAGTGGACTGGTAGCAAGAGGTCTACCGACTGGACTAGTCCTCAACAGAGGGAAACCAGTATACATCGCTGTCTTTGCGTTTGCTTTCTTATCTCTGCCTTTACATTATTTAGTTGTGATTATTATTCTGTGATCTTGCTGCTAACATTTTTAATTAACATTATTCCGCTGCCAACTCTATTCACCCCCCTCTAGAGTATTGTGCTTTACGATTTCGTTCCTACAATTGGTATCAGAGCGGGTACTGCAACTAGAGGTAATATATTCTGATCCCAATTGTTCCTACAATTGGTATCAGAGCGGATGTTACAGGTAAAGCAAGGTAACATTGCAATTATTTATTCATTTTAACTAATTGTTATATAGATCACAGCACAACACATGGCAACTGTAAAATTCACAAGTGAAGGCCAGGCCACAAACAGACCTCCACTGTTTGATGGTACGAATTATACCTATTGAAAAACACGGATGAGTTTCTTCTTAAAATTACTTGACTTTGATTTATGGTCTATTGTTATTGATGGCTATCAAAAGCTACCTCGTATAAATGTTGATGGAGTTTTAGTTGAAAAACCCCATAACAGATATACAGAGGAAGAAAAGAAAAAGGCCAGTCTTGATGCATGTGCTATTAACGCTTTATTTTGTACTTTAGACAGAACTGAATTTAACAGGGTGTCTATCTGCACAACTGCTAATGAAGTGTGGAAGCTTCTTGAAGTCACACATGAAGGCACGACTCAAGTCAAAGAATCAAAAGTCAGCAGACTTACTCAGGAGTACGAGGTGTTCAAGATGAAGTCCAACGAAACAGTTACTCAGATGTTCAAAAGATTCTTGGATATTGTAAATCCTTTGTCCTCCCTAGGCAAAGATTACAGTAACCATGAAAAGATTTGCAAACTCCTGCGAACACTTACCAAGAACTGGATTCCAAAGGCTACTGTAATTATTGAAGGGAACGACCTCACAACTATGTCCCTCGAAGTACTCATGGGTAAGCTACTCACTCATGAACTGGAGCTACAAGATTTTGAAGAGCCTGCACCAAAGGAGAAGACGATCGCTTTCAAGGCTCAGCACAGAAAAGCTGCTGAAGGTGATTCAGACAGCAGTGAATCTGATGCTGAAGATCAAGCACTCCTAGCAAGAAAATTCAAAAGATTCATGAGATATGAGAAGAAAGCCAAAGAAAACAATAGCAGCAACAACTGGTATCAAGATGATGCTGTCTGCTATGGCTGCATATATTTAGATATAAGGATATGTGTGTGTGTGTTTATATATATATATATATATATATATATATATATATATATATATATATATATATATATATATATATATGTGTGTGTGTGTGTGTGTGTGTGTGTGTGTGTGTGTGTGTGTGTGTGTGTATATATATGTATATGGAGATGTGTTTGTGTGTGTATGTATATGTATATATAGAGGAGTGTGTGTGTTTGTGGAGTTGGATGGATAATGGATTATATATATATATATGTGTAAGTATATATATATATATAGATAGATATATATATATATATATATATATATAGGGAGTAGAGATGAAGAACTAGAGAAGAAGAAGAAGGGAACCAGCAGTAGCAGCAGCTACATGCTGCTGTGAACAGTAGCAGGAGCTGCAGTGGCAGCAGCCACTGGCAGCAGCAGCTGCCAGTGCAGTCCCCCCCCCCCTAAAATCCCTAATTTTGGCCCCCTTTAAGCCCCCTTTTACCCCCCACGTATATATATATATATATATATATATATATATATATATATATATATATATATATGTGTGTGTGTGTGTTTATATACATGTATAGATAGGTAGTTATAGAGTTAGATGAGAGCTAGAAATAGAAGAGAAAGTTAGAAGAAGTTTAGGAAGAATTGGAAGAAGAAAGGTTAGGAGAAAAGGAGAAAGTTAGAAGAATGAGAAGAGAAGTAGAAGGGAATAATAGAAGAAGTTAGGAAAAGAAAGAGAAGAGGATTAGAAGAGAATAGAAAAAGAGAATAGAAGTTAGTAAGGAGGGGAAAAATTAGAAAGGGAAGAAGAAGTTAGAAGAGGAAATTAGAAGAAGAATTAGAATAGGAGCTAGAAGGGAGTTTTGGAGAAAATCGAGTTAGAGAGCGAATTTGAGCCCGGAGTATCGGAACGCGATGAAACTTGGCGTGGAGTTAGAATACGTGAATTAGATTTTGCGGGTAGGCTCCCGAGTTGAAATCGGGGTCGTAGGGCGCCGGTATCGCGCCGTATCAGTGCGTATTTTGAAATATTTAAGATATCAGCAATGAGCCGTATCATGGACTGGATGTCCACTTTACCTAGGTATTTTGGTAGGTAACGTATGTATAGGTTAGTATCTTACTACCCTAGAGAGATCGGGTCAAAATATCAAGCGTATGTAGGCTAACTTGATAATCGCCGAAGGTAGAATTTTACCCTTTTTAAGGGTAAAATAAAATATTGGCCGTAGGCCAAGATTTGAGTTTCCAAGTCCAAGATGGACTTGGATATGGGTTGTAGAGGTTGGTAATGGGTAGAAATAGCCGTCTAGACTTAGTCTTGACCCCGGTTGACCACGGTTGACTTTTTAGACTAAAAGTCAACTATGGGTCAACACTTTGTCCAATTTAGTTCCAAATTCCTTTAGACTTGGGCAGTTGACCGAAAGTCAACTATTAGTCACCATCGACCTAGGATTGACCTAGGGTTGACCAGAGTTGACCAGGGTTGACCAGAGTTGACCAGTTGACCGAAAGTCAACTGTAAGTCAACCGTTGACTCAAATCGACCTAGATTAATTCCGTTTGACTTGTATTGACCCAGTATGACCTAGCTAGACCTAATATGACTTAGGTTGACCTCGTACAGTCTAGTTTGATGTGTCTTGACCTAGAATGACTAAATAGGATTTAAATTGTCTTGACTTTATTTCCTAAGCATAGTATTGATATGTCTTGTTCTCTATAGGTTCTCGAGACACTGCATTTGCTCCAGTAGACATATCATACCATATTATAGGCGAGTACATTCTCTGACACTTTTTCAATTTATAATGATTGTTATGATTCATGTAATTAGTGTGGATATGCTTGTTCTCGACACATTGGTCACACGGATTGGTATTCATGGATCCCGACATGAGATGTTATTCCTCGTTATCTTGGTATATCTTGTGCAAGCCCCCTTGTAGTTCTTGTGCAGTATATGGACACCGATTCTCGAGAAGACTTGCTCACTTCTCGTAGAATCTCGTGTCGTAACGTGTCTTGCTTGGATCCACTCTACCGGTCGGGGACGGGGAGTACTAGTGTAGATGTGTCGTCATACCCGCCTTGTATATATTGTGAACCTTGTGAATGCCAATCCTACACCACACGTATGATTGGCTAGATCATAACCTTGTGCAGACCCAATCCGGCCACATGTTGTAGCTAGTATTCACACACCTAGATATATGATTCTTGATTTCTTGTACATGCCATGATCAGTTTACTTGCCTTGTTCTAGCTCTAGTTTTACAGCTTACCTTGCAATGATACTCACATGTACATTCCATGATTTTCTTGTATATACTCTCTATTTACAGTCTTATAGCTTTTGTTATATCTTGTGAACTGTTGTTAGTAGATTGTACTCGTTCCATCCTGACAGGATATGTTGAAAATATTACAGATGCAGATGAGGGAGACTACTGCACCTACTACGGTCCGGATGACGTAGTGGGCCTAGACCTTGTTTGCCATTAAAATTGTTTTGATTGAAATCTTAATACAAACAGAACAGTGATACAATATAGGACTTAGATGTAGTCCTAGGAGTACACTTTTGTTTAAGCTGGGTCCTTAGTGCCAATGGAGCGAGTGGTAATGCGTTGACTCCGTTGACCGGCTGACGACGGTTATCGGTTCTCTGAAGGTATTGATTGCTCTGGGTACTGGAGCTTGCTGAGAGGAGGAAGACGTTGAGTGTCTAGAACTGCCTCTCCGGTGATTCTCTGTTGTGGATTCTCTCTGTGTTGTCAGTCCTCTGTTCTGAGTCCCCCTGTGTGAAGGAGATGATCCTTCTATTTATAGTTTTGCAGGCTGGCTGCTCATGCGCGCATGCAGGATGCGTCGGTGTGGGGACGCCACGTGGAGGTTGCTGATGGAGATGCACGGATGCTGCGCCCTGATCGAGGGGGAGAACTCTTCATACTGCTGTTGTGAGCCGGCACGTAGCAGAGAGAAGATCTTTCCGTTGCTGAAATCTTGGACGAGTTGAGTCAAAGGACACGTGTCGTCGACTCATGGTTCGAAGATCTCGGATTTGGTGGAGAGGAGTGATCTGGTGGGCTGCGCCTTGGATTGGGCACAGGAGGAGGATGCGGCTCATAACCTTTAGGAGTTACAAACCATTTGGGGCGTATGGCTTTTGAGGCGCATATAGGCGACTTTCCTTCTGTCCTTCGGGATCAAAGAGCAGTCTGAGGCGCATGGCTTTTGAGGTGCATACTGATTTGGACGCATGGCCGTAGAGGCGCATGCTGATGGTGGAGTGGCCACGTGGCAGTAGCCGTCGAAATAAAGTCATGATGATGCTGATGTTGCCGACGCTTCGTTTTCTGAAAAAGCTGTCAACTGTTCAGACTTTGGGAGGCGTGCTGCCAACTCTGTCAGTTCAGCATTTAATGTTGGTGACGTTCGATGGACAGCTGAGTGGGCGCGTCGGTTGGCGTTCCATTCGGTATGGAGATGTGTGAGGGCGCACCCTCTGTAATGCGTCGAGTACTATAGGGCGCGTCTGTGTGATGCGCCTGATGCCGAAGGGCGCGTCCGTGTGATGCGCTGTCTGACTGGCGCATCGGACATGTCTTTTAATGATACGGCTGTGTCACCCCCATTTCCTATATTTCGTATTTATGCTCGTATTTGATTTTTGGCACATATTTTATTTTCTCGACTTACGGGATTTTGGTTTTCTCGTATTTCGGGTTTCGGTTCGGCTCGGTTTTAATTGGTTTGGGTTGATTAGGTTTGGTTTAATATGAATTGGCACACCTTAACCTACATTCCTCCCTCAACACACCACAACTCCCCCACTTTATAACTCCACCTACTTTCTCTCTCCTCTTTATTCTCTCATTTATTTCTTACAACTTCTTCTTCTTCCTTCTTCCACACAACTCCCCAACCCATTAGGCAAGTGCACCTTGCCAACAAACAAGCACCCAATTTTATTTATCCATTTGATAGATTAGGACATGTAGATCAACATTAGAACTTGGAATTTTGTGATTTGGAGTCTCTATTGTTCTAGATCTAAGTTTTGATTATTTTCGGAAATCATTTGTTTTGATCTATTAAACTTTAAGTTTTGCTTGTTTTGATGCTTCCATGTGGAAGAGAATTCGATTTTACTCAAGTTAGAACTTTGAAAATCTAGATTTGGTTTTGATTTGACAAAATATGAAGAATTGAAGTTCTTGGTGTTTTTGGACTTGCTCTCGGCCAGGAAGAACAGCCCCCTGCCCTGCGCTTTTTAGCGCATGGCCGATTGCGCACCCCTGGCCTGTGCTCTTTAGCGCATGGCCGTTTGCGCAGTCACTTGGCCAGCACTTTGCGCTGTGCTGGACTGCGCTAGCGCAAGCTAGCCATGCGCAATCCAGCCATGCGCAAAGTAACCCCTGCGCAATTCACTTCTGCGCAAACCGCTCCTGCGTAATTCACTTCTGCGCAACCCACCCTTGCGCAAACCACCCTTGCGCAAGGTAACCCCTGCGCAGTCTACCCTTGCGCAAGGTAACCCTTGCGCAAGACAACTCTTGCGCAGCTCTTCCATACGCAGTACACACCCTGCGCAGACCTACCCTTGACCCCCTTGCACAACCTACTTGTCTATGATGAATTTGTTATTTCTTGATCTTGGCTCTTCTATAGTCCTATTTTATATTAGTATTTTATTAGGTATTTTACGCCAATTTTATATCCTTACGCCTTTTGGCATGAACTTGATTTTGCTTAATATGTTTGGAATAACTATTGTACACAGCATGGTATGACAAGGAACTAGTATAACATGACAGTGACCCGTAGTGGTGCACTCCTGACACGACCAACCTGACTTGATAGTGGCCCGTCGTGGCGCACCCCTGACAAGTACCCTGACATGATTTACCTTGATAACTTGATAGTGGCCCGTGGCGGCGCACTCTTGACTTGACTTGACTTGATAACTTGACTTGACTTGCCTTGACACCGTGGGTGTTCCTGCTTGCTTGTTTGCACAATCCACTTGTCTTGTCTTGCATCATGTCTAGGACGTGACTTCCTGGGTACCACGGCCAGGGACTCGCGCTAAATTGGATTAGGCTAGTTATTAGATCAAACTAGAACATGGAGAATTCCCAGTCACAGGCAATCTCGTTATCTGGGCGCTTTAATGGACTTGTAGCTTGCCGACGAGTAGAGCACATTTCCAGCACACTGTCATGTGTTGCACCCTCTAAGTCACCTAAGGGTACATTTGTCTCTCGAGCAATGTACCCACCTATAACTCTCAACCCGCGGAAGGATAACTGGATAGTCTGCAGGGCTTGGGACTGGGAGTTTCTCACTTGCATCTTGTTAGTAATTAGGCTTGTGATAACCCTAGTTAGTTAAAGTAGTAAGCCGTAGTACTTGCTTGGCCGATTGTGAATGAATGGTGTCCAGCTCTGTTTAAGTCTTGTCTAGCCCCTGTACCTGGAACTCTTGATCATGATTGTTTTACTTATCTCTAACGATAAATGGGTAGAGACAGTGAGCTATTCAGGCGAAGGGGTACAATCCCGGTCCTTGTTTGGTTTAAGGATTGTAACCTGGCTCCCGGAATGGTCCCACGTCCCTAGTCGTTTATCGTCCTGTGTACTTTACTACTTGTACTTCTATTATTCTTATGTTCTGATATGCTGGCTTTTGTTCTTATTTGTGGCCTCCTTTGTGGCACTTGCTCTTTCTGGGGTTTGACCCAGCTGGTTTTGTGTGGCCAGATTTCGGAGCAGCTCCCGAGGATCTACCCAGCTTCCAGCCCAATGGTGAACACTAGACGGAACCCGGGCCAAGAGTGGGTTTTCCTTTTTGTTTCACCCACTTATATGTAAATTTATTCTTTTGAGGCGTTTAGCCGACGAGCACCTGTTAGCTCGATGCACATTTACTTAATGTCTGCCTACGGGCTGTAAACATGATTAACAAATCCTAGGGTTGATCATGTATGACTGAACTCTTGCTAGTCCTATCATTTTGTACGACTAGCTTCATGATCATCCAATATGTAATATTTGGGACGCCTTATATATATATATATTTGATGCTCTAACATCTTGTAACTCTGTTAATTGCTTGAGATTGAGACAATAGGCTTGACCTTAAGAGACTGCTGGCTTGTAGTAAACCCTCATATCTAGACAGCCGTGACCGTATAGTTGAGATGTATTCTATTTCAATATACGTAGCTGGCTGTGTCTGCCCCCGCTCTCCAGTATTCTGGTTCTGGGGCGTGACAGGCTGTCTCGCTCTTCGAGTGCTATAAATAGCCGTTTGGCTGAATTCGAGGCGTCCGGTTCATCCATTTAATGTAAATTCATTGCACGGAATTCGGAGGGCCATCCACTTGGCGCGTGGGTTTGATCTGCCCGACCTATAAATAGTGGCATGGAGAGAAGGTTTGCTTCTCATTCCCTCACGTACTTCCAATATGAACTTGAACATGCGGGTGCATTCTATTGACGAAGTGCTCCCGAGGGTGAAGATGAGACGCTGTGTTGTCTTCGATGCACTTGAAGGTGACTGTTACATCCAAAAGCCGGAGTCGAGGGCTTCCGAGGCAGGCGGAAGGTGCCTGTTGCATCCAAAGATAAGGATGCTTGGGCCTTGTCTCCGTTATTCCGGAAGAGCCGTAAATCAGAATGGCGGTGCTAGGCTCTATCTTCCTTCAAAGTGGGGTTTGCCCACTTTGATCGTGTTGAAAGCTGCTCCCTTAGCCGCGGTTTCGATCACGGTCTTCCTTCGGCTTTGGAGGCTCTTTCGAAGCCTCCCCTGGCCACAGCATTTGTGGTGCTCTTCTCTTCCTTGGTTCCAGCCAGAAGGTTAAATGCTTTGTGTATCGAAGCATTTATCAGGCGAGCCTGGTTGGAAGAGCGGCACATAACTGGGCTCTGTTCGGCCAGGTGAGCCTGGCTGGAAGAATTTGGCTGAAGGGATGCACATAGCTGGGCTGGATGCACATAACTGAGCTGGATGCACATGACTGAGCTGCTGAAGATATGGTGGGATACGCCTGGTTGGAGGCGCATGATGTCTGCTGCGCCTGACTGACAGCGCATGGTGATGCTGCGCCTATCTGGAGACGCATGGTGGCCGCTGCGCTTATCTGAAGGCGCATGGTGGCCGCTGGCTGTAGACTTAGGATCTTTCCTTTGTAGAAATTCTCCTTTGTACAACCTTTTCTAGACATGTAATAGACTTTTATATATAAAATGAAAAGTCCTTCTTCAAATGTCTATACTTATTGACTTTGCTGTGAAGTTCTTCGTCTGAGTTCTAGCGCATGTAGTGTCTGGCGCATGGGCTTTCTGGTTGTGAAATTCCATGCTTCTACAAGACCCCCTTCAAAGTTTTCAAAACTTTTGAATAAGTTTTGGAATACTTTGAATAAGAAGCATGGAGGTCAGGGCGCATGATTTCTGGGCGCATGCCTGTTCGGGCGCATGTTCTTCTCAGTTAATGATGATGGTGCCTCGGTAACCGAAAAGATTAATGATGATCTTTTGGTTTTGTTTGCTGCTATCCTTGCACAGAAACCGAGGCGACGGCTGAGATCACACGTCATCTGTTCACGCGTGCGACCAAGCCCTATAAATAGGTAAGAGTTGGAGAGAGAAAGGGTTCTTCTTCTCTGTGCCTCTGCTTCTTTAGAGTTTCTTCTTCAAAACCCTAACTTCTCCTTCCTCGAGAGAATGGCTCCCAAGACTCCTCGCGGTGCTGCCGGCAAGGGGAAGGAGAAAGCGAAGGAGTCTGTCGATGAGGATGTACCTATCACTCTTGCGACTCTTGCCGACGTTCGTCCTGAGGTGACAGGTGGGTTTCGTCTCTGCTTTGGGCCCTGTGCCCTAACTGCCGACGCGTATAGACTTCGGTCTTTGATGATACGCCGAGGTTCTATCCTGCCGACGTGCATGGGTTTATACCTTTATCATGCACCGAGGTTTTAATGGCTGACGCGCATGGGTTTTATTCCCTGAAGATGCGCCGAAGCCTTTGCTGACGCGCATGGGCTCACGCTCTGATAATGCGCCGAAGCTCCAATGCCAACGCGCATGGGCTTACGCCCTGATGATGCACCGAGACATGCTGACGCGCATGGGCCTATGCCCTGATGATGCGCCGAAGCAGATGCGCATGGGTTCATACCCTGGCAATGCGCCAGTCTGCTTGAGATATTTTGTCTTTTTGCCTGACTTCCACTTTTGTTGTGTCAGTGTCGATGACGATCCCTTTGTTGAATGAGGTCCTCTTGGATGCTTCTCTTTGTCAGATGGGAGTTGATTTTGATGAGGCGGTGATCAATCCTGCAAAGGATGCTATCCTTCAGGACCAACCTCGTGAGAGGATGCTACAAATCCAGGTCCAGTAGCCGCTTTTCCTCCAGAGTATGATGGAGAGCGGTAAACTGAAGTCTGCTGATTCTGAAGGTGTGACTTTCTTAAAGCCTGCCTTTCTGTTTGGCGACCGATTAGTCTCTTCCGAAGCGAAGATATTGAAGATCAGAGAAGACTGGTTCTTTGCTGCTAAGGACATGATGTTATACATGCGGCAGGTTGACCGCCAGTTGCCACTGATAGTCTTTTATCGTCTAGCTTCGAAGAGAAGGATGGGTTGGGAACTTACTCCTTCTCAAGGAGGTGCCTTGGGGGGTTCCCTTTCGATTGACACCACCTCGAACCAGCGAGACACCTTGACCGCCTCACGAACCGGTTCTTCGTTCAGTTACCGAGCTTTGCGTCCCGGGAGCATCTATAGTGAAGTCCCAAATGACATGTTTCCCTTCAGTGCCCCGACTTTTGCAAATCGGATGCTGACGTCGAAGGTCACGTATCCGACAGCTGGTTTTAGAGTCGAAGGTTGGTGTCACTACATCCCAAAGTGGGACGAGTTGACCTCCTGGGTGCTTTCCAGTTTTAAAGTTGAGCTTAAAGAGATAGGGCTGACTGCCGCCATTCGGGCCACGCAGGCAGGCGTGGACCTCAATAAGCCAATGGTCCTTGCGCTCTTGGAGCTTTTCAACGCCCAGACTGGCAGCTTCTTTACTCCAGTGGGGGAGTTGGGATTGGCCCTTCATGAGATGTACGAAGTGTCCAAGCTTCCTTGGGGCTCGGAACCGTACGAGGAATATTTCCCATCAAATGAAGAGATCCAGGTCTTGGAAGATAAGGACCCGGAGATGATGGCCGTTTTCAAGGAAGTGACGAGCCATCATTATCTGATGCACCGGAGGGACAAGGGTAAGACCCAGCCTCACGTGACTGCTTGGAGGGACTATGTCTTCAGGCAGGATTTGGCGGATCCTTCGAGGATCCGGTTTGCGACTCCGCAGGGCTTGAAACCCGCGGAAGTGAGTTCTGAAATAACCCGGCTGGACGAGAGGACCCCGCATTCCAATGAGAGCGGTAAGGATACGTACAGCTGTTTCTGGCACTGCGCGCACCGGATGTCATCTAAGGCAGTGTTGACGGCCTACTTGATGATATGGCTCCGGGATTGCATATTTGCAGGGGGATCCGGTGCCGTTGAGAGGGTACATCGGAATCTCATTTTGCCTGCAGTGAAGTTGGCCTTTGGACGACCTTTAGCTCTCCTCCCCGCGATGGTGTGCAACCTGTTGCGCGGTTTGAGGTCTTTTGCTGATGATGTGATCCACGAGAAAGGTAATAATGACAACTTTCCCCGGGCCGAGCTGCCTTTCCATTATCTTATGGGGTGGCTGATCTTACATCATCCGAATGTGATGAGTCCTGGCCCTGAGGAGGACCATGTCGAAGGAGATGCCTTCATTCGCCGCTTCTACAAGAGGAAGTGGTCTTACACTGGCGTCCCCATTTGTAGGAGGGTTTTGTCCTTCCTTCAGGGGTGGGAAATCGTGAAGGTTGGCCCGATCTTCAAGAATTTCGAGGCCGACCAGGATTTGGTTGATTTTGGCGACGATGCGGTTACTTTGCCGAAATAGAGTTTTCGTTGGTTGCAGAGTATTCGGCCTTCGCACCTGGTCTACCGTAATCAGAACAGATGTTATCTGGAACCGTACTTGCCAAGCCGATTTGCTCGTCAATTTGGCTACACTCAGCTAATGCTGCGGAATCCCAGTAGCAGTCTAGGCTTCATCGGGAGTTTGCTGGATGGAGCCTGGGACTGGCAGTATTATAACGCTGGATGCACTAGCGTTAAGTTTACCACACCAGTTCGCAATCCTCGGCCGCCGATCTTATATCCGGCCGCCAAGCTGTATTGCACTATGAATACTATGTCTCCTGGTTATGACAGGGAGACTAGTTTCATCATTGGAACCCAGTTGGAGGCAACAACGAATATGTTGGTGGCAGCTCGGTCATATCGTCCGCCAGAATTGGCGGGGTATCGGGCTGCTGCTGTGGCACCAGTGAGAGACCCGTCTGTCGGGAAAAGGCGGGCTGACCCAGAAGCTAGTTCTTCTGTACCGAAAAGGTCGAGAAGGACGTCGACCCCGAAGATTACGGAAGCGCCACTTGTAACGCCAACGGGCTCAGCTCCCGCTGAGGTAAGGAGTGCTTCATAATTCCAGTTTTTTTTTATGTCATTATGGCGACTTATGTTCTTCTTCTTGTAGGGATTGAAGTAGAAGTCTCGTGCTTCGAAATCGGGCACCAGTAAGCCGAAGGATGTGGCAGGCTCTTCTGAGGAGCGCATTCCACCAATAATGATGTCTCCTGTGGAGGAGGGTCCCGAAGATGTTCCCACGGAGGTTTTAGTATCTCCTGACTTTGAAGTCGCAACAACTTCTGGGATAGTATCATCTGCCGTGGAGGCCTTGGACGCTGAGGGTCCTACAGACTCGAGGCATCCTGATGATGAAGTAGATTGGAGTTCGTCGCCTTCTGGTGACGTCCCTCCAGCATTGCAAGGGTCCGTTGCGGGGGCAGCAGAAGCAGTGAGGATAGAGGAGAGGGTTGATTCCCCTCCTTGTCATGATGAAGGGAGGTCGGCTGAATCATTGCCAAATCCTTCCTTGGCTTCAACCATGGACATAGAGATGGCTACCGATCAGGCGGTAGCGACAGATTTTGTCCCTGTAGAGGGACTTGAGAAGAATGAGACCCTTCTGCCGGTCTTGTCTCCTGGGGCTGGCCAGGAGATAAATGTTGATCTCCCCGTTTTGCCGGGGGAGGTAGCTGATGCTGATAGAACGTCGGGGGTAGAAGAGGTGGCCGTTGACGTCGGTGATTTCTCCGGGCTTGAGAAGGGTAAGGGTGTGGAACCCTCTGTTGCTCCTTCCATTTGGGGTACTATCACGACGCATGTGCCGGCTCCTTCTGTTCCTTCGGCTCCTCGGGCTAGCAGTCTGGCCCCTGTTGATGAAGAGCCTATTGCTGTCGAGGTTCAAACCTCTCAGATCGAGGTTGGCGGATCTTCCTCCGGTCCGCAAACTATAGTAGCTCCCCCAACTCCTGCTATGACGCCGCAGGTGCTGGCGGATGCCGACGAGTATGTGAAGTTCCTCGTCGAGGGAGTATACAAAATGCTGGAGAAAGGTGTATCTGCAGTGATGGATGCCAAGGGGAGCTTTGCGACAGCAAAAGCTTTGGCAATGCCTTGTATCGAGCTGATCCGCGTTCACCAAGGCCATGACCATATGGCCGAAATTCTGGAGGTTTCGGTGATTGAGCTGGACGAGCGGCTCGCGGAACTGCAGCGCATCCAACGAAATGACCTCTCTGTCTTGATAGATGCAGAGATAGGGAAGTTGATGGCTGAAATCGAGGCTTCCCATCGAGCCGATGTGAGCAGTTGGGAGCGTGAAGTGGCTGGGACTGAGGCTGCGGCGGAGCAGTTGTCTCAATCTATGGAGAAGACGACGGAGAAGCGGGCTGCGGTGGATGCTAACATCGCAGAGGTTGATGCTCAGATGCGCCGTCTTGAAGACCAGCGGGCCCAACTTCAACTAGAAGCTGATCGTGTCCTGGCTGAACACGTGGCATTCAAGTAGGAGGAAGCGACTCTTACTCAGCGGACCCTTGCTTTGGCTCAGTAGCGACGACAGCTTGATGAGAAGTATGAGAGTAAAACTTCCGCTGAGGCTGTCGGATTAATGCGTCAAGAAGCCGAGCTCCGAGTCCAGGCGACTGTGGAAACTCGCACTGCCGACCTGAGACGTCGAGTCAAAGAACTCTCATCCCACCCTGGAGAGGATCGGGGACTGTAGTTTCTCTTCTTTTTATGTGTTTTTGCAACTCTTGCTGGGGAAATAGCGTATTTCTGTACTCCCTTTTGTTTGAAAAATAAAGAAATACACTATCTCTTTTTTTTTGTGATGTGTTCATTTTTGATCTCATGAACTTGGTGATTTATGTGGACCTATTATCTTTTGCGCACCTTGGTTTTTAGGTACAGATAATAAGTTTGAAGGAACCAACATATTTGCTCAGAGGTAATATGGACATGGCAATCATTAGGTTCAAATGATAGAATCTTCCTACTCAGAGGTATTTATGGACGTGGTAGGAATGATCCTGGGGGATACGCTGAACAACTCAAGAGGTAATGTGGACGTGGAAGTTCTGCGATCAATGTACGACAACACAGGAGTTGTTTGTACGGGATGTTTACTCAGAGGTAATGTGGACGTGGTAAACATGAAGGATAGCGTAAGCTCACGAAATGTAAGGTTCCGCTTTGTAGGATGTAGAGAGACAACTCAGAGGTAATGTGGACGTGGTTATCTTTCTACGGAAGGATGCCACGGAACAGCTAGGTTTCGGAAGCGTTTGATTTTGTGAAAAGAGGTTGTTTGGGGAAATACATGTCTTGGAGGATGTCAAGAATAGTACTTCTTTAGGAACTTGCCGTTGATGGGCATCATGAACAAGTCCCCATTGGGTTTGGCGAGGCGGTAAGCACCGTTTGAGTATACCGTCTCAATGATGAAGGGTCCTTCCCATTTGGGCTCGAACTTCCCTGGTGTCTTGTGAGTTAACACCATTGGCCTTCTGACTGCTAAAACCAGGTCGCCAACTTGGAAAGTTCTTTGCTTGACCTTCTTGTTGAAAGCCTGTGATATACGGGCTTGGTAAAGTTCGATGCGTTGTTGAGCTAGGAGACGCTTTTCGTCAAGTGCCTCCAGTTCCCACAGACGACGATGTTGATTGTCTTCTTCTGTGAGTTTGTTTGTGATCGCTACTCGGAGTGAGGGGATCTGGATCTCGAGAGGCAGTACCGCTTCGCTCCCGTAGACCAGGGAGAATGGTGTGTTGCCTGTTGGGGTCCGTACCGTTGTGCGGTAGGCCCAAAGACATTCGCCGAGCTTTTCGTCCCAGTTGCGTTTGTTGGATGACACGACCTTTTTGAGCAGCCTGACGATAGTTTTGTTGAACGCCTCGGCCAATCCGTTTGCTGCCGGATTGTAGGCGGTTGAGGCCACGTTTTGAATGCGATTCTTGTCACAGAACCTGCTGAAAATGTGGCTGATGAACTGGGGACCATTGTCATGAATGATTCGCCTGGGTACTCCGAAACGGTAAATGACATGGTGTTTGATAAAGCTGACCACCCTGGAGCTTTTTACTTCCGCTAGTGGGACTGCTTCCGCCCATTTGGAGAAGTAATCGGTGATGGCCAGGATGAAACGATGTCCTCTTGATGAAGGAGGGGTGATTGGTCCTACAATGTCCATGCCCCAGGCTTCGAATGGCCAGGAGGCGACTGTAGGATGTAGAGGTTCAGACGGTGTATGTATGAAGTCTGCATGAAGTTGGCATGCATGGCACTTCTTAGCATATTCCACTGCGTCGGCGGCCATGGTTGGCCAGTAGTAGGCCATACGTCGCAGTCGATCTTGCAACTTAGGACCTGGTTGGTGAGCTCCGCAAGTTCCGTCATGAGCTTCTCGAAGAGCTTCGGCCGCTTCTTCGTTAGACAGGCATCGAAGGAGAAGCCCGTCGAAGGAGCGTCGGTACAGCGTTTTAGTGGCTGTATCGTAGTAGAATCGAAGAGAGCGTCTCCTGACTGAGACGGCTTCCTTCGGGTCTTCCGGAAGGATTCCGTAGACGGCGAAGTCGATGAACGGGAATCTCCAGTCTCGGACATTAACATCGGTGTTTGTCGGCACGGCGTGAGCCATTTGCAAACATAGGTTGTTTCTGGGACAAATCAAGTCTCGGCCAGTTACCGTGACATAGTATTGAGTCCCAAGGGGCACGGCCAATGAGGCTGCGAGGCCAGCCAGAGCGTCAGCCTCCAAGTTTTGTAGACGGGGTACATGTTCGATGAAGAACCCAGTGAAGGTTGAAATGATGTTCAATACAACTTCATGGTAAGGGATCAAATCTTCATGGCGAACCTCGTATTGCCCCCGAATCTGGTTTACGACGAGTTTCGAGTCGCCGTAGGCTTCCAGATGATCCACCCCCAGCTGTTGTGCTAGCTGGAGTCCCATGACGAGTGCGTTGTACTCAGCAACATTGTTGGAGCACGGCTTCGAAAGAGAGTATGCGCGCTGGATGACCAGCTGATCGGGGGAGACCAAGACTACCCCCACTCCTGCGATAATTTGGCCGTTGGGGCCCGTTCTTGAAGCGCCATCGAAGAACATCCGCCAAACGGGGCTTCCTTCAGTGACGTTTGATTCTTGGACTTCATCCGGGATGTCTTCATAGAGTTTTGAAGATTCTAGGATGGGATGTGCAGCTAAAAAGTCAGCCAGAGCCTGACCCTTGACCGCCTTCTGCGGGACAAACACCATGTTGTATGGCGTTAGCAGGATCGCCCATGTAGCCAGCCGGGAGTTTAATGATCCTGGCTTCGTCATGAGAACTCTGAGTGGATTGACTCGGGAGATGACGTGAATTGTCTGGCCCGAGACGTAATGACGAGTCTTCTGAATGGCAAACACCAAAGCCAAGTACTCCTTTTCAACGGGGTTGTACCGGTGTTCGGCCCCGATGAGTGTTCGACTGAGGTAATAGATTGCTTGCTAGTAGCCTGCATCGCTGTTTTGAGCCAGTAAAGCACCGAGGGAATGATCCATGGCACGGACGTAGAGGAGGAATGGTTTGCCGGCGACAGGTGCCGCTAGGACTGGCGGGCTTGTCAAGTAAGCCTTGATGTCGTCGAAAGCCTTTTGGCACTCCTCTGTCCAGACGTAAGAGACTCCCTTCTTCATGAGCTGAGTAAAGGGTTGACATTTACCGGAGAGGTTTGCTATGAACCTCCGGATGTATGCCAGACGTCCCTGTAAGCCCCGAAGTTCTCGAAGGTTCTTCGGAGGGTCCATGTTGAGGATGGCTTTAGTCTTCTCGGGATCGACATGAATGCCTTTTGCCGTGATGACAAAGCCCAAGAATTTGCCGCTAGAAACCCCCAGGAAGGATTTAGCGGGGTTCATTTTGAGTTGATGTGCCCGCATGAGATCAAAGACCGTCTTCAGGTCCTGTAGGTGATCTCTTTTGAGGCGGCTCTTGACTGCGATGTTGTCAACATAACACTCAACTGTCTTGCGAAGATGTTGACGGAAGATGGTACTCATCGCTCGTTGGTATGTTGCACCGGCATTCTTCAAGCCGAAGGGCATTACTGTGTAGCAGAAAACACCTTTCGGAGTCCTGAATGATGTGTGTTTTGCGTCATCGGGGAACATCTTGATTTGATTGTAGCCTGAATACCCGTCCATGAAGGACATGCGTTCAAAGCCACATGTGTTGTCGATCATTACATCGGTGATTGGGAGCGGGAATTCATCCTTCGGGCAAGCAGAGTTGAGATCCCTGAAGTCGATACAGACTCGTATCTTTCCGTTCTTCTTGGTGACAGGGACGACGTTGGCTACCCAGTCCGGGTGTTGTTCCTCACGGATGAAGCCACTGGTCAAGAGCTTGTCCACCTCCTGATCGATGGCAATCATGATGTCCGGACGGAAGCGTCGCTGTTGTTGTTTGATAGGTTTGGCATCTGGTAAGATGTTCAACCTATGCATCGCGATCTGTGGATCGAGACCCGACATGTCTTCGTAGCTCCAGGCAAAGACGTCAATATACTCTTTAGCCAGTTGGACTAAAGATTCTCGGTCTTCTCCTTCCAAGCTTTTGCTGATAAAGATGGGTTTAGAAGAAGACCCATCCCCGAGGTCGATCTGCTCGACTTCGTCTTCGGTGGGAGGTTCTCGTAACTCAAAACGAGACTCCCATTGTTCTCCTAGGCGCTGAGCACAGGGTTCCTCTTCGAAGGGTTCCGGCGGTTGGTCTTCGCCTTCATCTTTCTGAGGTTGCGCCGATGTCATGTTAGCTGACAGCACTTTCCTGAAGACTGATCCGATACTGGTATCGGAATCCCACGTCGATGCTTCAGACGAGTGGGAATGTTCTATGTCTTCTGCGTCTGAACTCTCTGGAGTTGATGGCGGCGTGACATAGCCTAACCCCCGTCGAGTCCGATTATAGTAATCCTGTGGCTTTCCATTGGGCATCGAAAGCCGGACAGGGAGATGCCGACCCTTGCCGTAGTTTAAGCCTTTGTTGCTTTTCAGGTCGTAGCCCATCTTTTGGATGATGTGCTTAGCCGCATCTGTGTACCGATAGACTTGTACTCTGCCGGTATCAGGTTCGGGCTCGATTGACGGGAGGTCCCGACGACGCTCGATTTTGCCCGAGATGATGGTGCCTTGGTCTCGGCTCCGTGGAGGGACTATGAAGACTCCTTGAGACGGGACTATTTGATTATGGTAGACGGTCGTTACTTGTGTTTGCAACGACCGTAGAGCGTTGTCTAATGTATACATGGCATTCCAGTGTGGAAGACAAGAATAATTGAAAGACACTCTATTATTGATAAAGTACGAGATTTTATCCCGTGGGATTACATTGTCGAAGGAGGGTGCGTCTACATCAGCAGAGATATATTCGCCAAGCTCCTCATCTGTAAGCACTGGGGCCGGATCAGGAGAGTCCTCCACCGCTCTGACTTTGGGGTCTGAGAGGGTTATGTGAGCCCTCTCCGGCATCTTGGATGACTGCGGCGGCTTGCCTTTAAGACGCACCTTGAGAGGTGCCTCGGTTGCGCCTCCGATGAGTGGCGCCTTCCCTTGTAATTTTACCACCAGGGGAGCTGCTGTTTGAGGTGGCTTTCCCTTGAGGCGTATCTTCAGGGGAGCTTCGTGAGTCGGTGCTTTCCCTGATAGCTTGATGCTCATTGGAGGCGCCTTCTGGGGAGGCTTACCCTTCAATCGGATTTTCAAGGGGGCGTCGGGAGTCATTTCGGGCTCCAAGTCCGGCTCTGTTGCCGTCTCTGCTTCATCATCGGCGTCGTTGGCTTCCTCCTCGTCAAGTGGCTTGTACAAGTCGGAATCGGTGAAGTAGGCCTCAATCCCTTTGAAGGGATCGATATTTGCAAACTCCGTCCGGATGACGCCGTTGGTGGATACATATTTCATGCATTGGTGGAGCGTGGAGGGCACCACCATGTACTCATGTAACCATGGTCGTCCGAGTAAGATGTTGTAGTTGACCTCGGCATCCACCACATAACAAGTCACCTCAGTTTTGAGGCTGCCGATGTGACACTTCAGCCGGATCTTGCCCAGTGTCTCGCTCTTGCTAGCGTTGAAGCCACTGATGGTCGTATTGGAGGGCGCCAGCCGGTACATTGGGATCCCCAGCTTTGATAGCAGCGCCTTTGGAATGATACTTAGGGAAGACCCCGGATCGATCTGAATCCTGCTCACCTTTATCGAACCGATGTACCCTGTGTAATACAACGGTCGGTTATGTCGGTGATGCTTGAGCAGCATGTCTTGTTGGGTGAAAGTTATGTTTGGGATAACTTCATCCGCACAATGACAGTGTGCACAAGTAGTTGGGAGGTCTTCAGGCTGCTTGATTTGACTGAGAAATGATTCGGCATCCTTCAGAGCTTCGCAGAGAGCTTCTCGGGAGTCCTTGGAGAAACGCAGGAGCTCGAACAAAGACAAGCGTGCAGGAGTACTGGCCAGTTGTGCCATAATGTCAAAATTGTGGGGCTTGGCTAGCCCCGAAGCATTTTCTTTCCGCAGAGGTCTGTCGAAACGAGCCTCCACTTGCTTTTGTTTATTGGCTGCTGAGGGCTTGGATGGACCCTCCTCAGGGATGGTGCCAGGAGGCACCACTTCGGCGGCAGCTTCACCGGGCTGGGAGTTCTGTTGTGCACGCGTCTAGACAGGAAGCGCCTCTTCCGTTGAAGAAGAGACCGTGCGGCAAGACTTGATCTTCCTGCCTTTTGCTTTGGAGGTAGGGCGTACCTCCGGTTGAGTTACCTCGGAGACGAGGTCGGGATGAACCCAGAGGACCTCTCCTCGAGATGTGGTGAGTGGGACAAGTCCACTCACATTGTCACGGGTGGGTGGCAAGTTCACCACCTCCATTGTCGCCTTAGGGATGGGGACGACGCCATCTTGTGTGGTAGTCGACGGCAAGGTACCGAACTGAAGTGACACCACATTAGCTGACACCGTCTTCTCTTCGTAGTCGACGGAGAATACATCCGCATTGATCATGCGCTGGATGTAATTTTTGAGGACGTAGCAGTCCTTAGTCGGGTGTCCGACAAACCGATGGTAGTGACAGTACCTCGGGTTGTCCACTTTCTCGACTTCATCGGGCCGCTTTGGGTCCGGAAGCTTGATCTTGTCACCCTGCTTCAGTATCTCAAAGAGTTGCAGGGTGTCGTCATCATTGAATGAATAAACCTCCTTGGGTCTCGGTGCCAGTGGAGGCTTTTGAGTAGGCGCAGATGCGCCCTTCGAGGCATTAACGGTCAATGCCTGTTTCCCCTTTGTTTCTCGTCCGGAGTTGTTGATTGCGGACTTTTTTCCCTTATCGTCAAAGGCGGGGAAGCTAACACCCAGAAGACGTGCATTGGCCGCCTTCTTCTCTGCAGCTTCAGCTTCGATGATTAGGGAGCTCCAGCCGGGAGGGGGAGTAGAGTTAAGCCAGAGCTTTACTGCAGGCAGCATGTTCATACTGCAAGCGGAGAGAAGCGCATGCTCTGGCATGCCTGGAGGTAGCCTGAAGCAGGCCTGACGGAAGCGTTCGATGAATGCCCGAACCGTTTTCTTGTCCTTCTGGCGTATCTCAATGAGAGACGCCATCGTCATGTCCTTCCCACCGTCGTAGAAGCGGTCGAGGAAGAGGCGTGTCAGGTCGTCGAAGGACGATATGGAATTATCGGGGAGGCTGCAGTACCAGTCATACGCCACCCCTTTCAGGGCCCCAACAAAGATGCTGGTGAGGAGCGCGTCCTCTTTCGGAAGATGCCCTGTCTGCGACTGGAAGTACGTCAGGTACCGTCGTGGAGAGTCCTTCCCGTCATACGGCGTGAGTGTTTATGGTTTATACTTTGGGGGATAAACCACCTTGTTCCACTCAAGGGGATAAGGCTGGGGAATGCCCATCTTCTGGCGCTCCTCCTGCCTGTTCTTGGACTCGAAGTGCTCCCGCAGATCTTTGATCATTTCGACCACATCCTCCGTGGAGCTAGGAGTCGGGGAAGGAGGTACCACCTGGAGTGGAGCGTTTGAGGGCTCCGACGTCCTGGGTGCTTCTGTGTCTGAGGGTATCCGTTGGAGGGGCACACTCGACTCTCTATTGGCTCCTGGGTCGGGACCATTTGAAGGTGTCCTGATCAAGGCCGACCGTATCTCAAACACTGCTTGAGTCAGTGCTTGCATTGAGGCAGAGAGGGTTTTGAGTCCTCCCTCTAGCGAGTCTATGCGCTGGACAATGTCCTGTGGCGGCGCATCAGTCTCAAGATCACCCCCGGTCATGTATACTGTCATGACACGGTCGAAAGTGGATGGATTAGTTGAGGCTTCGCTCTCAGCCTCGCTCTCATGTGGGGAAGTTACTTCTCCTGGTGTTTGGCCACCCCCAGCCACATTCTGGAGTTCGTCTTCGACAGGCGCATCTGCAAGGGCCTGACTGCCCTCAGCTCTATCTTGAAGGGCCTCTTCGTTTCCAGTACTACCCCCGGCGGTGTCCTAGAGGACATCGTCATTTTGAGGGGCTTCAGGGAGGCCATCTTCGCCTTGATGAAGATCCGCCGTAGCTGTGCTTTGGACATCTTCGTCTTCGGAAGGAGGCTCGACAAGGGTCTGGCTACTCCCAGCTTCCTCCAAGAACTTCTTCCTCGACCGAGTGCCTTCGAACACTCCAGAGGTCGAGACAGCTGCCTTGGTTTTCCTCGGCTGGCTTTTGGATGAAGACGAGGAATTGGCAGTCGTCTTCCGGACAGATGAGGAGTTGGAGATCACGTTGCATGAAGCAACCTTTAGCTCCTCTTCTGCTGACACCTTCGTCCCAAGGCAATGTCGGAGGGGTATCGATGATTGTAGCAGTTGGAAGACCGACTGCTTTGGCGGTACTGCCGTCTTGCAACAGCAGTTGATGGTGACCACTGCACAAGTGTGCCCCGTGAGAGGCGCATCGTGCTTGTTGGTCAACTCTCCTGACCGGCGCTTGTGAGTGATCACGTTGTGCAGGTCGTTGGAGGAGAGTGCTACCCTCACACCCCTCTCAGGCGCATGGCAGGGCCAAGCACCGGGGTGGTCGGGTGAGTGCTGCGCCCCCTGATCTAATACCAAGCAGGCATCACGATCAGTAGTGGGGGAACCACAGCATTTGAAGTGACTTGAACGGACCTCAAACGCACAACCAGAGGAGGCGCGGGAGTTCAAGACCACAGGGTTTGCCTCTCTCGGCTTGGTTGTGCACGCAGTGAATGCGCCCAAGCGAGATGAGGACTTTGAAGGTCGACTCGTTGTCGGTGCAGAAGCACTTGAGTCAACCTTGTACAGCTTGCCATCGGCAGCGCGCGTGATTGTAAGCGCGTGCCTCTGGCCGGCTGCTGGCATAGCACGTTTGTGGCGCATGGCCCGTGCCGCCTTGGATTTCTTCGTACCAGCCCGTTGGGGCGCATAGTACTCAGCATCCAAATTCTCCTCGCCATTACAGCGAGTGAGTCTGTCAAAGACAGAGGCTCTTTGTGGCGTATCAGAAGTGATGCGCGGGACATTGGCTGCGCCCCTGCTCCGTCGACGTATCTTCCTCGCCTGAGAGGAAGATGGCTGGGGAACGTGGTCAGCCGCACGCTTCCCCGAGAGATGCGCTGCATCAGCGGGCGCACCTTGACTGCTGAGGACGTCAGCAGGAAGGGAAGGCTGAACGGGCGCATCCCCTTCAACGGTGGTGCCCGAGGCGTCGACTTTGCGCACCCAGACTGTGCGGGTCTTCTTCGGCTTCGACAGCCGCTTCGAAGGACTCGCACTTCCTTCAGAAATGAACTCCTCGTACGTCTGTTGATTGAGGTGCACTACCAGCGTCTTGTGGGAGGAGCCCACCTTCACGTCGTCGGCCTGTGACACAACCTTCTCGGTAGAGGAGAAAGAAGTCCCCAGCAGAGTCGCCAGCTTGTTTGCCATTAAAATTGTTTTGATTGAAATCTTAATACAAACAGAACAGTGATACAATATAGGACTTAGATGTAGTCCTAGGAGTACACTTTTGTTTAAGCTGGGTCCTTAGTGCCAATGGAGCGAGTGATAATGCGTTGACTCCGTTGACCGGCTGACGACGGTTATCGGTTCTCTGAAGGTGTTGATTGCTCTGGGTGCTGGAGCTTGCTGAGAGGAGGAAGACGTTGAGTGTCTAGAACTGCCTCTCCGGTGATTCTCTGTTGTGGATTCTCTCTGTGTTGTCAGTCCTCTGTTCTGAGTCCCCCTGTGTGAAGAAGATGATCCTTCTATTTATAGTTTTGCAGGCTGGCTGCTCATGCGCGCATGCAGGATGCGCCGGTATGGGGACGCCACGTGGAGGTTGCTGATGGAGGCGCACGGATGCTGCGCCCTGATCGAGGGGGAGAACTCTTCATACTGCTGTTGTGAGCCGGCACGTAGCAGAGAGAAGATCTTTCCGTTGCTGAAATCTTGGACGAGTTGAGTCAAAGGACACGTGTCGTCGACTCATGGTTCGAAGATCTCGGATTTGGTGGAGAGGAGTGATCTGGTGGGCTGCGCCTTGGATTGGGCGCAGGAGGAGGCTGCGGCTCATAACCTTTAGGAGTTACAAACCATTTGGGGCGCATGGCTTTTGAGGCGCATGCAGGCGACTTTCCTTCTGTCTTTCGGGATCAGAGAGCAGTCTGAGGCGCATGGCTTTTGAGGCGCATACTGATTTGGACGCATGTCCGTAGAGGCGCATGCTGATGGTGGAGTGGCCACGTGGCAGTAGCCGTCGAAATAAAGTCATGATGATGCTGACGTTGCCGACGCTTCGTTTTCTGAAAAAGCTGTCAATTGTTCAGACTTTGGGAGGCGTGCTGCCAACTCTGTCAGTTCAGCATTTAATGTTGGTGACGTTCGATGGACAGCTGAGTGGGCGCGTCGGTTGGCGTTCCATTCGGTATGGAGATGTGTGAGGGCGCACCCTCTGTAATGCGCCGAGTACTGTAGGGCGCGTCTGTGTGATGCGCCTGATGCCGAAGGGCGCGTCCGTGTGATGCGTTGTCTGACTGGCGCATCGGACATGTCTTTTAATGATGCGGCTGTCTCGCTCTTCGAGTGCTATAAATAGCCGTTTGGCTGAATTTGAGGCGTCCGGTTCATCCATTTAATGTAAATTCATTGCACGAAATTCGGAGGGCCATCCACTTGGCGCGTGGGTTTGATCTGCCCGACCTATAAATAGTGGCATGGAGAGAAGGTTTGCTTCTCATTCCCTCACGTACTTCCAATTTGAACTTGAACATGCGGGTGCATTCTGTTGACGAAGTGCTCCCGAGGGTGAAGATGAGACGCTGTGTTGTCTTCGATGCACTTGAAGGTGACTGTTACATCCAAAAGACGGAGTCGAGGGCTTCCGAGGCAGGCGGAAGGTGCCTGTTGCATCCAAAGATAAGGATGCTTGGGCCTTGTCTCCGTTATTCCGGAAGAGCCGTAAATCGGAATGGCGGTGCTAGGCTCTATCTTCCTTTAAAGTGGGGTTTGCCCACTTTGATCGTGTTGAAAGCTGCTCCTTTAGCCGCGGTTTCGATCACGGTCTTCCTTCGGCTTTGGAGGCTCTTTCGAAGCCTCCCCTGGCCACAGCATTTGCGGTGCTCTTCTCTTCCTTGGTTCCAGCCAGAGGGTTAAATGCTTTGTATATCGAAGCATTTATCAGGCGAGCCTGGTTGGAAGAGCGGCACATAACTGGGCTCTGCTCGGCCAGGTGAGCCTGGCTGGAAGAATTTGGCTGAAGGGATGCACATAGCTGGGCTGGATGCACATAACTGAGCTGGATGCACATGACTGAGCTGCTGAAGATATGGTGGGATGCGCCTGGTTGGAGGCGCATGATGTCTGCTGTGCCTGACTGACAGCGCATGGTGATGCTGCGCCTATCTGGAGACGCATGGTGGCCGCTGCGCTTATCTGAAGGCTCATGGTGGCCGCTGGCTGTAGACTTAGGATCTTTCCTTTGTAGAAATTCTCCTTTGTACAACCTTTCTAGACATGTAATAGACTTTTATATATAAAATGAAAAGTCCTTCTTCAAATGTCTATACTTATTGACTTTGCTGTGAAGTTCTTCGTCTGAGTTCTAGCGCATGTAGTGTCTGGCGCATGGGCTTTCTGGTTGTGAAATTCCATGCTTCTACAGACCTGGAGACTTTGGTCCAGCAGGGCTTAGCCCCGCCTGGCGAGACCTTACCTATTGCTTAGTTAGAGTAGGTCTTTTATACTGGACTTTGTCTCCAGCTACTTTTGAGACTGTTATTATTATGGACTGTATTAGAGACTTGGACTTGTATATATTCTTGTGTTGGACTTGACAGGTTATTATTTTATTATCGTCTTGTTGTCTTTATCTTTCAGTCTTTACTTTGTTATCTTAGAGTTGTGATTGAGTACTTATATATATTCAGTGCTTGTCCTCCATTCGGAGTTGACCATATTCTCGACAGGTTTTGTCATATATATAAACTGTTTAGAGTAGAAAAATCTACAGCATTACACGCCGATTTTTCGGTGAGGGATGGGCGTTGTCGCATCACGTGCCCTTTTAGCGGGTACGGGTCGTGACATCTTTTGCTTGAAAGAAGTTCCCTTGACTTTCATATTGTCTGGGTCCTTCTTCTTGCTGTGGGAAGTCGCCTGCTTTTCCCTTGGTTCCTTGGTATGAACCATATTGGCATTGGCCAATTGCTTGGACAGTGAGTCCACCTTGAGTTGAGTCCGCATCTGGTCCTCAACATAGATTTTCTGCAAGAGATCTTCAAGGCTGATCTCAAGCTTCTTCCTATGCATGTTTGCATAGAACTTACTCCACCCAGCGGGGAGCTTTGAGACAATCCCTTCAACAACAAACTTGTCAGGGAGGGGCATCGCCTCGTCTTCCAACTTCTGTCGCAGCTTCAGAAATTCTTTTACCTGCGGCAACATGGACTTCTCATCCTCAAAGAGCCATTTGTGATATTTTTTAACCACAAATATCTTGCTCCTGTTCTTGTCTTCTTCGTACAGTTTCTCCAGAGGCTCCCATATGTCTCTGGCAATTGTCTTCTTACTGTAGGATTCTGCTAGGGAATCCTCCATAGCATTCAGGATAAGCAGCCTGCAAATGCTATTCTTCCTTCTCCACTTGGCCTAAAGTTTAGTAGCCGCAGTAATGGCGGCAGCAGACCCAGTATCTGGAACAGTAGGTTCTTCTTCAAGAAGCACGTGAGCAACGTCTCTGAGTTGAAGAGTGAGATAAACCTTCCTCTTCCAGACTTGATAATGCTCTCCATCAAAATTTTCTAACTTACAGAAGTCAGTATTGAGGAGTGAAGCATTAAAGTTTTCCATCGTAGCAATATAGCTTTGAGTTTGTTAGTGCCGGGGCACAATTTTTCGATAGAAAATTGAGAAGTATGAAACAATTGTAAGAACAATATTCCAACGCAACACTTCTAGGAAGGTTGTGCAAGTATAACGAAGATCTAAGAAGATCTCGTTATTATATTACGAGAATCTAAGAAGATTTCGTAATCACAGCAGCGAAGAAGATGATAGGCAAAAGATGGAAGATGGCCTGCTGGGGTGAATGATCACCGTTGCTCAAAGCTATATTTGCCCCACACGAATAGCTTCCAGGAACCGACAAATTCGTCGGAGAACTTTAGAACACTTCTGCTCTTCTGACTCCTCGGATCGTACACGAACTTCCGTGCAAAAGCAACGCTGGTGCAAAGCTTCTCTTCTCTCTAACAGGCTCTGTTTACTTGTGTTAAGAAACACTTGTAAACTTTTGTCACTCTCTGAATATGTTCTGTATGCTACTGTTTGTGAGAGAGAAGAGACCTTTTATAGGCCCGAGTAGCAACTGTCCGGTTGGCATAACATTCAGGACGTGGTAATAACCACTCCGAACGTGCAGTAACCGCTCAGATCATGCACAGGCACGATCTGAAGCAAGTTGCGCCACTCTAGCAACCCGAGCGCCTTGCAACTTGCGCACAGAGCCACTTGTGCCACACGCCTTGAGCGCCTTGCACACCTTACGCCACACGCACAATGCGCACATTGCGCCACTGGCGCAACCTGCGTGCAACCTGGCGCAACCTGTGCGCTGCCTGCGCGCAACCTGGTGCGTACCCTGGCGCGCACCCTGGTCGCGCAACCTGTGGCGCGCAACGTGACACGCAAATTGGCCGCGCAAGCGGCTCGCGCAACGAGCGCAACTAAAGCGCACTATGCGCCTAGCGACGATGCTGACGTGCTAAGTGCAAAGTGCGCCAACAAAATGCCACATTACGCCTCATGAGCCCGAGTCCGAGTCCGAGTCGCTAAGCCCCTACGGGGCTTAGTTCCCATGGAAATAAATTTTCCAAGAGCAAAAAGCATTAATGATTTTAATTGTTGATTTAGCCTTTTTCCCATCAGAAAAATAATCCCACATGGCACACCCATGTGCACCTCCACACCACATGTGCATCTCTAAACTAGCATAGCTAATATATAGAGATACAACTTCTTTGGCCTATCCGATGTGGGAATAAAGTTTCTAAAGAAAAGGCCAAAAACTCCAACAAACATTTCCCCAAACTAGAGAGTACATGCGAGAGAACTGAGCAATACAACGTACGAACCAAACACTAAACACAATCCACGCAGACACATAGAATTTTTGACGTAGAAAATCCTTGCGAAAAAAACCACGGAACGATCGGAGTCCAATCCTGGGAAGCCTTCACTAATGAAATAAAGGAGTACACCATCTACAAACTTCTTCCGATCCAATACGGATCCCCACAACACTTGGAAGCAAGAATAATTGATTACAAGGCTACGAAGAACAAAGACGACGAGTAGAGATTACCCGAACACGATCCTCCTTCGAAAACGGCCTTCAATCCTCCTCCTTCTCTCCCAAAGTTGCAATGGCACTCTTGCCTCTTTTCTCTCTATTTTTTTCAATGTTGTGTTGTGTTACTCTTGTGATTAGGGTTAGGAAAAACCATATTTAAACACCCTAATCCCGCAATAAAATCTGGACTGTAGGATACGATCCAACGGTGATTAAATCACCCTGAAATTTGCATGGGCCCGTCGACACAGAGTTCGGCCAGAACTCTGTGTTTTTGTGACAGCACAGTTCTGGAACCAAGGGGGCAGAGTTCGGCCAGAACTCTGTCTGGGGCAGGGTTCAGTCCGAACTCTGCCTCCCCTGTTCCAAAATTGTCTCTGGTAGCTCCCGAGCTTCTTCTTCGTCTCCGAATGGCCTCGTCACCTCCCCGAGCTTCTCTGACACACAGACGGGACTCGTCGCACTCCGGGGTCTTCTCCACATAGGTTGGGAACCCCACCCACTCCAACATTATATCACATGAGGAGCCACCTTCACTATGTTATATATTTCCGCAAAACTTATAATTAGGATATATGTTTTAGACTCTTTAGACGAACAGAACACTCGACATACATATGTTTCACACAACTTGACCTGTTCCTGTTACCTCAATTAATTGGCGGGCTAGCAACCCCTAAATTTTCAGTGAGTTCAATTGGTTGTTAGATGAATACAATGCAAATGCAATCTATGTGCTGAACGCAGAATATAACCTTACAAATCAACTCAAGTGTTTTATTCTCAAAATGATACCATTACGTATCATATTCCGATAGCTACAACCGGAAAGATACCTAGTCAGGAAAATTTATGATAACGTAAGCGTTACAATTGACAACTGCATTTATTTTATTTTGTTCGGAAATGAAAATCTACGCAACATGATTTTTGATTCCGATCTCTCTCGTTGTGATGATGGATGGATGTAGTCCAGTGCATGTCGCGTAGGAGCGGACATGATGATCGTGACGGAAAGTCGTGTTGCGTAGCGTAGCGCAGAACGGAGTCTGCTCAATCTCTCACTTTCCCTATCCTGAGAAAAATCCGATACCTGACCGCTTTGACAACTTTCCTGTCACCGCCCCATGCTCTCTCGAAGTCAGCCAGAAGATCGTCACTCAGCAGCTCGAACCCTCTCCTCCTTGCCGTCTGGTACGCCGACCACGACCGCAGGTACGTAAAGTACGTGTCGAGATCCATCTCCCGCTCGGCTACGAACTCCACCGGCCCGGTGCTGCCCTCCATGCCCTCCATGGGGTCGAACGGGAACTCGATCGACCTGTACTCGCCGTCCACGATCTTCCTCTCCGGGGCCCAGAAGGGACCGGCCAGCTCGTTGTAGAGGCGGCCGAACAGCACGTCGACCTGCTCGTCGACCCGGGGCTCGGTGTAGCACCACGCGGCAAACACCCCCCGGTGCGGGCGCAGGGCGAAGCGGACGCGGTCGTAGAAGACCGGGAGGTCGAACCAGTGGAGGGCCTGCGCGACGGTGATCAGGTCGACGGAGCCTCGCGGGCCCACGTGGAGCTGGATGTCGTCGGTGGAGGTGCTGCTGGGGAGGTGGCGGTAGCGGATGTTCGGGAGCTTGGGCGCGAAGGAAAGCTGTTGCTCGCTCGAATCGGTGGCGACTACGTTCTCGAACAACTTCGATAGCTGAAGTGATGGATCACCATTTACATTTATGTAAGGTTATGCGAGTGCAGACTATAGTTAACCAAGACAATGCATGAAATATAGCTTCTACTTTTTTTATAGATTTTTTTTCTAAAAGAAAAAGCCTCAATGCGTTGGGCCATCTCCAGTCCATATCCTTAAAAAGAATCTCCATTTGAGGGCTCAAATTAGAATATTTTCATACTATTCCCTCATCAAAATTTTACCACCCCAACTCATCTATCCTCAAACAATAAACACATATTATTTATTTCCAAAAAAAAATATTATTTTTTAATTATTTTTAATATAAAAATATATACACAACATATTATTAAACATTATTTATACACAAAATTTTCTACGAAATTTTCTACAAAGAAACATAACTCTTTGGAATTTTGTGCAGGATTCTAAAATCATCTGAAATTCTTACAAAAAATAATATTAATAAGAAATATATTCAATATTATACTTTACTAAAAAAAATCTCATACTTTTAATATTATAATTATTATATTAATTATTTCTATAAATTAAAAGATATAGGGCAAAATAGACAAAAAATAGTATCCTCAAATTTATTTATTTTTTTCTCTTCAAATTTGTGGATCATATCTCTCATCCCTAAAATATTTTTTCTGAATTTGAGAATGGATTAGGGAGAAAATTTTCTCAAATAGATGATTTTAGAAATATGTTGGAGATGGCCTTAGACATGATGAGACTTATAACTGACTCGACTCATAGCACGAATAGTAGATGAACATCAAGAATGTATCTTGAGGCTCAAATTTATAATAAATTTTTTAATCTAGAATGGGTTGGATTTTTATGAGAATATAAAAAAAAATTCTTGAGACGCAAATAAGATGAGTGGATATAGACCCAGATGTCATCCTCCTTTCTTTTCCAACAAATAATATAAAATCTAAAAATTGGTAATCCAAAGTTAACTTTACTATTCTATATTCTGAATATAAACTTTTTGAGATCCAAGCTACATGAGTAGCTCTTGCAGATGGAACGGAATCATCATGGGTTCCAAAATGAGTCTTACTATCACACAAAATGAGCTCCTACATTCTGAATATAGAATCTAGAAATTGTAATGAATCTTAGTATTGATGCTCCCAAAACCATCGACTTATTTATCATTTTTTAGCCATACAAGAATACAATACTTAAAAAAAGACAATTTATAAATGCAGTGCAAAGTTAGTCAGGGCTGCCAAAATATTTACAAGTTTGTCACTCAAAATGAAGGGCTGCTAACTACGGATACATGACTGTCACACTCAAAATAATTTTTGACAGTCTTACCGATACAATTTTTGACAGCCAACAAATCTTGGATTCAATTTTCTACAGTCGTGTATGTTGTCAGGACTGTAGAATTTTTCTACAGTCTTGTATCCATTATTTAGTGGGATCTGTCAAAAATATTTACTGCATTTGTAGTGGACAGTCCCTTATGAAAAAAAAATTGAGTGACGAACTTATAAATACTTAAATAGTACCGAATAACTTTTGCAGTGCCTTTATAAATTACCTAAAAAAAAAATGAAAAAGATGTCCCAATACAACTAACATTCGTCACATGGAGGTAATGTATTTGTGTACTGTCCAAATTTTTTATAGAGACAATTTGTGACTAGAATACAGAATGATTTCCACTGGGCCAATAATTGAGGAGGGGGGAAATTAGGAGGGGAGGGAGCTACTTACAGGCACCGCAGCCTGGCCGTTGCCCGTGCCAACGTCCCAAGCGAGAAGATGCTGTGGAGTCTTCGAAGCGATGAATTCGAAAAGTTCCGGTGGATATGTCGGCCGGGCCTCCGCGTACTTATCAGCCTGCACATGGAATAGATCTGCCATTCTCTCTCTCTCTCTCTCTCTCTCTCTCTCTCTCTCTCTCTCTCTCTCTCTTATTTCCTTCCTTTGCAAAGAGTGTTTCTCCTCTCTTTTAAGCCTCTCGATCGCTTCTCAATTCACTCTCGACGACTTCCTTTAATTTCAGTTGAAGTCAAGTGGCGTTATGGAATCTTTCTTCATCCTTTTTTTGCTTAAAGGGTCAGAGGAGGGACGCAACTGGTGGGGATATTATGTGAATGTTTCTTCGCAACTTCCTAAACAACTTGTTTTCCTTCTATAATTTGTCAAATCAAAGAATATTTTTTTAACAGAACACAAGTTTTATGAGGGAACAAAGTTTAGTGAAATTAGGTTCCTCCGCACCTTCCTAAATTGATTTAAAGTCTTTGTGTTTGGGGGCAATGACGCACGCAGTGAGGTTTTATGCTGGTTGAAAACTATTTCCAAAACCCGTCTTTGGCACAGGACCTTGTGCCTCGTAGAATTTATGGAAGGAATCCCTTAATAGGACACCCCTAAAAAAATGATTTTAAATGATAAGTAACAATTGGTGCCGTTTGCGACCGTTTTATATTGTCCAAAGCGGCAAATAATGAAAATCAAACATATATTTTGTTTTTGGCCAAGTTATCAGCTGATAAATGATCCATTTTAAAACAACAATGAAAGTAGCCCTTGGTCGTTTGTCGTGTCAAAAACACCCGTTTGGACCATAAGTCTAGTTCGAGCTCAAATCCAAGCCGACTTCGGGTCTAACATATAAAGTCTAAGACCGAGCCTAGAGGAATAAAAAAAGAACCGATGTTCCTCGGATTGGTCGGGTCTATCGAATTTATTGGGCTCTAATATGATATTTAAAATAATTTTAAACAAGATTAATATTAAACACATAATCAAATAGCAAATAAACCTCAATCATTACAAAATACAAACTAAAATGAGACTTAGCATAAGGAGTTGAAGAGTTTGGATGGAAAAATTTTGGGTTTAAATTTTTTATTTAAGAAGTATGAAATAATGTATATATAAATTATATGTATGTTGGGTTATGATTCTTTGGGTAACCTGGCACATGAATCCGAGCACAATCCAATTTTTTATTAAGTTCAAAGTCTGAGTGTCTTCAATCATAACTCAACCCATTAACGGATTTATCCGATTGGATTCAGGTTTAGCCCGTCCGAGTTGCACCCCTACTATAAATAATCCCTAGGGTGTTAAATGGAGGGATGTTGGAGTATATTGGCTATCAAGAGAGAATATAGAGAAAACTTCCCTTTTGTATCTTTAGTGCTTTAGTAAATCCATTTTTCGCTTAAACTCGTCAACTTGTCCATAAGTTATTAGTTTCTCTTACGAGAATAAAATTAATAGACAAAAATAAGATTAATTGAACACCTTAATAGTCATTACATAGAGTTCTCCTAAGGAGTTCGTGCAATCTTAGCAACTCCAAAGCATTTGAGAGGAACCCGCAGGTTGTCGTAAAGAAGAAAAAAAAAATTGAGTCTCGAGTTTGCATAGTCAACGCAATAAAGTGATCCTCATGCTGATTAGACTTCCAGTGTCATACTTTCCCATAAATTTACGTTTAGAGATTATTGTTAACTCTAGTTGACGAGTTGTTCATTTTAATTCGCCTACAAATTAATAGTTTTTCTTTTTGTCAGCCTCGTATGAAACAAATGGTGAATCTATTGGGAACTTTCTGTTGGCCCAACGATTGTATCATATTTTTTAATATGATGAATCAAATAAGTTTAGCATTATATTATCACTAATCTGCATGCAATCAATATAGCATCTATACTTATACTTATACCTCTTATTGATATATGTTTATTGTTTTACATATTAGTGATATAAGTTTCTATTATATATATTTTAAATTTAATCGAGTTGTCATAATCAAAACTATATTTTTGATTGTGGTTATTCGATTAAGTTTGACATTATGATATCACTAATATTTATACTATTACTATAGTTGTTATACTTAAACATAGCATAGTCCTAATGTGCATTAATTGTATCATATTTGCTACTATATATATTGATTTGTTCGTCTAACATGTATATACAGAAAAGTAATAAGCAAGATCAATATGGACATATGCAACGAAGACATCATGATGGGCCAAAGATGACAGTATCCCCCAAGATTTCTCTGAATCGTACGACGATATCTTCGGAGCAATGCACTCGAGATTTTCATTATCTGGTCAGCGGATAGGGTCGAGGGGGCAGCGCCCCCCATGGGAGTTCGGGGATGAAGCCCCCGAAAAGTAATCAGATTTCACAATCTGGATATCTTTGGATAGCTGTCGTCAAAGAAAAATGCCATCATCTATCAAGTAAAGAAGCCAAACCATGCCACATCATTTCAAGACTACTCTGAAGAAGCCTGCATCTGCTATCGTACATCTATATTCTGTAGTGAGCCTTAGGAATAATTGTAAACACAATAAATAGATGGCAAAATTGAAAGCTATGGTAGAAAATAACCCATGACCACTTTCGGATAATTAGGCGAAAGATAGGGGTGAAACTTGGGCAGGCTAAACCCGAGCCCGATTGGGTAAACCCATTAATGAGTTGGATTAGGGTTGAAGATACACGGATTTGGGCTCGGATTTGGGTTAAATATTTGAACCCGATCAAAAATTGGGTTGGGCTCGAGTTCATGTGTTGGATTACCCGAAGAACCCAAAACCCGACATATATATATATATATATATATATATATATATATATATATATATATATATATATATATATATATATATATATATATATATATATATATGTTTCATACTTCTTAAATAAATAAATAAAGTTTAAATCCTAAATTTCTCTACTCAAACTCTTCAAGTCCTTGTCCTAAATCTTATTTCAATTTGTATTTTGTCATGATGAAGGCTTAATTGCTATTTGATTATGTGTTTAATATTACTTTTGTTTAAAATTATTTTAAATATTATATTAGAGCCCGATAAATCTGACCCAACCCGAGCCCAACCCTATCTTCCGAGTTTGGTCTTGGGCTTCATATGTTGAACCCGAGGTCGGGTCGGACTTGGGCTTGGGCTAGGCTTATGATTCATCGGGTTGGGCTCGGGTTGACCTCTAAGCCCGACCCAACCCGCCCGAGTTGCACCCCTAGAGGAAGATCCGACGGATTTTTGCGGAACTCTGAAGGATAATCCAAATGGACCACAAAAAACCTTCTGTGAACTTTTAAATTATCCGAAAGAAGTCCGCAAAAATTCGACGTATAATCCGTCTTGTGACCGTTTGAACTCCAATGGTCAGATTCTGTCCAAAAGCGTCCCCGATGGCTCTTTTTATAGTCGTTGCACTATGCAGGCAAATGATCCGATGGACTTTCGCGAATGACCGATGGATCTTTCGTCCGCTGACTGAAAGTTGCATTATTTTGCACTTTCCATTGCTTTGGTTATAAATTGCTTTGAACCCCTTCATTCAAGATTAATGCTTTGAGCCTAAAAATTTTCTATTTACCAAAGCTTATCCACAAACAACTCCACCAAAGCTTTCACTTACCTATCCACAAATTGTATTAGAGTATTCTTAAGTTGTAAAAGTTCAATCTTCATCTTGTTGTAAGAAGATTAAAACCTTCTCGTGAAAAGGGTGAAGTCGAAGAGCCTCTGGATCTGTCACGACCCGCACCCTAGAGTAAGGGCACGAGAAGTGGGTACGTCCAGCCTACGCCGCAGTGTCGACAGTAGAACGCTGTCCTAGGTCACAACATCTAACAATATAAGGTACCTGTACAGTATATACACTCCGAGTGGAGGTGACAATACAGAATACAGTCTCAATCACAACTAAGGCAGAAATAGCACGATATCATAGATATGAAAATCTCAAAAGAAGATATAAACAGAAGGAAAGTCTAAGTGTCTAAACGACACAATATCACAACATCCAAAAATAATACAACTCTGAAGTCAATACAAATGACATAAGAAATAAGATAAAGCCTAGCTAATCTAGTCTAAGCAGTATGGATAACGTCCTCAGCTAGAGCTGGATCTTCATGTGGGTCCAACTCACAGGTATCGTCTAGATGGGCTCCATAGTAGGTCGGGCATAAGTCCTCGGTATCATCTGTAATATTTTCAACAGGTCCAGTCAGGACGGAAGTGAGCACAGTACATCTTATGCAGTTTATATCATGGCAGGAAATATAAAGCAAGCAATAGAGTAAGATACATGAAACGCTGTAAAAAGATGTACATAAAAATAGGAGAGATATTTGATAACTGGAAATATATACATGATAAGTAAGAACTGTAAGTGACTAGTGATTTAGAGTACGAGATGGCATGTAATTGGCTTGGGTTGAACATGATGTACATGAGTGAACATGAGGGACACCAGCCAAGAAGGCTGTGTTGCACACGAAAAGTAACAGTGTGAACATGATGGGTAAATCACATGACCATTTATACTCACCCCTACCCACAATCAATACACAAGGATCCAGTCAAGTTACGTTACGAACATGATGTTTTGGTTACACACGAAGCACATGAGAAAACATGAACATACACAAGAGCAAAAGAAAGTACATAAGCGTACATGAAAGAACATGAGAGAACATGAGTGTACATGAATAACGCAAGAGCAAGGAATACATAATGTACATGAAACACACGACATGAAGTATGCGATGCGCCCGCTAAGGGGGATAACATCCCAAGAAGAGATCCATATAGTACCAATCCGTGATAACAAGTGTCAGCATCAAGTAAAGTAATCTAGAGCAAGAATATAAGTCGTGACAAGTATGAAACGATCAGAGAATGTACTCACCTGCGATCTGAATGTCTGTGAGAACACACTGTCCGAAATGAGGTATCTGAGTCCTATTTAGAGCAACACAAGTCATGATGTATACAAGGGAGTTATAAATAAAGTGTACAATACATCTACATGATTTCTAGGTCAATCTAGGCCAAAGTCAACTCTTGGTCAACTCTGGTCAACACCAATCTAGGTCAACAACAAGGCTATCAAGGGTCAATTTGGGTCAACACTAGTCAATCTTGGTCAATTGTCAACTTAGTCAAACCTAGTTGGTTTAGTCTAATCTAGGGCTTTGGCTAAGTTAGATTATTAGTGGTAATGTTTACAAGTGGTATCAAAACCTTCTCTTAAAATCAGATTTTAATATTCACTATGTGCTACATCCTTATTTTAAAAGCTATAAAGTATACTTCCTAAAACCCTTACCAACCACATGAAGGTATATATAAAGTATACTTGAGGGTAAGCACATATATATAATGACCTATAAATATAGGGGTTGACTCATAGATGGGCTACACAACTGAGCTCTCCTCATTCCACACAAGCTTTTCACTGAACCTACTCCCTTCATATTATAATACTAATATCTGAGACTAAACTCAGAATGGACAGGATATATAAGATAAAGGTTTGAACTTAATAATGTGGCTGAACCACTATCTTCAAAATATAATATGGTCCTAATTTTCTAATACTTAAGATATGGAATTGGTCAAGGCAAGGTGGAAAGATCATGAATCCATCTAGGCAGTGGGACATCTGGAATGATACATTCATTCCATGACTGAACCATTAAACAAAGGTGGACAGCACCATGCACAACCTAAACCAAATATAAAGGACAGATCAAGTCCTATTATCCTAAGAACTGAACTTAGAGGGAATTGTCTTAACCATGAATGGTAATGAAGTTAGGAAGAGAAGATGGTCTAAACTTAAATGTAAAATGAAATTAACTCTACTCTACTACTGCTACTGCTATTGGAGATGTCTGCTATAGGCCTAAACTCGATCCCCACATTCAACATCTCAGGATACACCTATCCACTCAACCTTTCTCAGGTATCAACATCAACTCTCATACATATGTGCATACTCTAGTGATATATAGACACACACATACGGTAAATACATACAAATATACTTATATATGTATATATACAGAGATAAACTAATAATTTGTATTCGAATCCCCAAAATCAGTGAAGTATCACTAGAAGGAACAAGTATCAGTGAACTTATCAGTTCACAGTTTTTTTGAAAACCCCATTCCCAGGAATCAAACCAATTTCAGTTATCCAATCAAACCTATATCTCAGGTTTTTAGTTTTAAAATGTACTCTGATTTCAGTTAAGGATGAAACCCCATTTCTCAATTTCAGTTCATAGGTTCCCTGCATAAATTTCAGTTTACTTCATTCATTGATTTAATACTCAGAAATTTTAACAGTTCAGTTAACTAAATAATGAAATTGAAAGCAACATCCAACCATTTACTCCCCAGTTATCTAACATCCTATCAGTGCACTTACAACATGTACAATATAAATTTAAATTCAGTTAAACACATAAAAATCCCAATTTTAAATACAGTATCAGAGTTTCATGAAACCTGTCATTTGCAACTCGAAATTGATTTCGAAAACCAAGTTTAAATACCAATTAATGTGCGCAGAGGGGTTATACACGTGTACAAGTGTTAAAGGGTTATTCTCGTATCCAAACAATGGGACACAAGGTGTCAAAACAAGGTTCGAACTCAGTTCGAAACAGTCAGTGAAGACTGTCTCGTGCAGCCGTGTCGTGCACGATTACGCACAACACAGGGCACGAACACCCATGGGCTCATGCACGCACGTAGAGGAGGTATAGGGCTACACACACATCACCCTGAATCATGTCCTCGTGGTGACAGGATACGACACGAAGTGCGTGTCCGTGCGGATTTTTCGCGCTTGTACAGTGTATGTAAAATCAGTGCACGCATGTTTTCGTGTCCGACACGACACGACGTGTCGTAAAACTTTGTGAGTGACTTGTCAGTCACTGCCCTAAACTCCACACCAATTTTGGTGGTTCCAAATGGTCTGTGCAGTGAGCACGACACGTGTGGTAGTAGAACATGTGTGTGGCTGCTCGTGCAGTGAGTTCGTGTCCGTTTTGGACACGGATACGACTCGAATTCGTGCTCAGTCAAATTGTTTAGTGATATACACATAATAACCTAATTTTTTATTCAATTAGATTCTGAAATTAACACAATTTATTTCTCACAAACATTTCATCGAACATCTTATTAAAAAATACCGATACGTGTCCGATACGGACACGAAATAGACACGAATTCCTACCAAACTTAGGCTACACCTAGGGGAACCCTAAATGAATGCATCTATGGAAAGAAACTGAAATTTAAATAGGTTTTAGGGCAATTACCTATCGAGGGTGAAACCTCGATGAAAAAATGAATAAGGGAAAGGTGTTCTTCTCCAATTTGAATGGTCAATCCACTTCGAAACCTTGCTAACTAGCCTCCCTTAGTACCCTCTACTATTGGGGATGATGATGCAATCGATTAGGATCAAATTGGACTTAATTTGGATATTAGGGGAAGAATTGGGAAAGAACACAAAAGAGGCAATTAAAATGATTTAAAATGATGCTAAAGGGTTAATGTGTTGTATTTATAGAGGGGAGGTGTTTGATGGCTTCCATTAGATTAGGGTTAGGATTTAGGATGAGTGGTCAAGGCTTCTCCAACAAATTCAAGCCAATCTAAGGGCTCACAACTAAAGTAACATTTCTTAACATTTAGCCTAAAATATCCTACTAACAAAATATCTAGATATTAATCTAATTTGATTTCTTAGTTGAAACCCTCTAACTTAGTCTCTAGGGTCATGACTAACATCTAGATTAGGCTAAACTTCTAGGTCAAGTCTCAAATAATTAACTAGCACATATTTAATTCATATAATTTACAATTTCACAAAAGTGTCAAAATGACCAAAATATTCTTAGACTAAAAAGTAAAAAATATGAGATTCTAAACACATGATTAGGTCTCCATGATTATGATTAGTCTTCTAGGTCATGCATGACTAAAGTTACACTATCAAAACACCAAATTCACATATCACCATTTTAAATAGTTTTAAAATAACTAAAAATCACCAAAAATCATATCATGACTTGTCACCCCCATTTCCTGTATTTCGTATTTGTACTCGTAATTTGATTTTGGCACGTATTTTATTTTCTCGATTTGCGGATTTTGGTTTCTCGTAAATGGGTTTGGACCATGGCTTGGTTTTATTTTTGTAGAGTTGGTTTGGTTTGGTTCATCATGAGTGGAACACTTTAACCTACACTCTACCCTCAACACAACACAACCACCCTCATTATATCTCCACCAAACTTTATCTCTCCTCTTTACTCTCCATTAATTTTCTTCTTCTCCTTCCTCCACACAACTCCCCAACCCATAGGCAAGTGCACCTTGCCATCAAATAAGTACCACTTTTTAATTGTCCATCAACTAGATTAGGCCATGGAGAACAACTTTAGAGCTTGACATTTTATGATTTGGAGCTTTCATTTTTCTAGATCTAGGTTTTAACCATTTTCGAAAATTCTTGGTTTTGATCTATTAAACTTCGATTTTTGCATGTTTTGATGCTTCCATGTGGAAGAGAATTCGATTTTACTCAAGTTATAACTTTGAAAATCTAGATTTGGTTTTGATTTGATCAAGTTATGAAGAATTGAAGTTTTGAAGTTCTTGGAGTTCTTCTCGGGTTGGAGAAGCAGCCCTCTCGGCCTGCGCTCTTTAGCGCAAGGCCAATTGCGCAGCTCACCCTTTGGTGAACTGCGCACCTTCCTTCTCGGCCAGCGCCTTCATTGCGCATAGCCGATTGCGCCCGGCCTCTTGGGCTGGACCGCGTATCTCCCTTGGCGCACTAACCCCTGCGCAGTTAGCCCCTGCGCAACCTGACTCCTGCGCAATCCACCCTCGCGCAATCTGACCCTGCGCCATCCATTCCTGTGCAACATGACTCCTGCGCAATCCACCCTCGTGCAATCTGACCCTGCGCCATCCATTCCTGCGCAACCTGATCCAGCGCAATCCATCTGCTGCGCAGCTCATCCTGCGCAGTTGGTACCCTGCGCAGCTCACCCTGCGCACTTGGCACCCTGCGCAGTACATACCCTGCACAACCTACTTGTCTATGATGAATTTGTTATTTCTTGATCTTGGCTCTTCTATAGTCCTATTTTATATTAGTATTTTATTAGGTATTTTACGCCCATTTTATATCCTTACGTCTTTTGTCATGAACTTGATTTTACTTAATATGTTTGGAATGACTATTGTACACGGCATGGTATGACAAGGAACTAGCATAACACGACAGTGATCCGTAGTGGTGCACTCCTGACATGACCAACCTGACTTGATAGTGGCCCGTCGTGGCGCACTCCTGACAAGTACCTTGACATGATTTATCTTGATAACTTGATAGTGGCCCGTGGCGGCGCACTCTTGACTTGTAACTTGTAACTTGTAACTTGTAACTTGACTCGTATAATCAACTTGACACCGTGGGTGCTCCTGCTTGCTTGCTTGTACAATCCACTTGCCTTGTCTTGCATCATGTCTAGGACGTGACTCCCTGGGTACCACGGCCAGGGACTCGCGCTAAATTAGATTAGGCTAATGATTAGATCAAACTAGAACATGGAGAATTCCCGGTCACAGGCAATCTCGTTATCTGGGCGCTTTAATGGACTTGTAGCTTGCCGACCAGTAGAGCACATTTCCAGCACACTGTCATGTGTTGCACCCTCTAAGTCACCTAAGGGTACATTTGTCTCCCGGGCAATGTACCCACCTATAACTCTCAACCCGCGGAAGGATAACTGGATAGTCTGCAGGGCTTGGGACTGGAAATTCTTACTTGCATCTTGTTAGTAATTAGGTTTATGATAACCCTAGTTAGTTAAAGTAGTAAGCCGTAGTATTTGTTTGGCCGATTGCGAATGGATGGTGTCCAGCCTTGTCTAAGTCTTGTTTAGCTCCAGTACCTGCTATCTCCTGAGCATGTTTGTTTTACTTATCTTAACGATAAATGAGTAGAGACAGTGAGCTATTCAGGCGAAGGGTTACAACCCCGGTCCTTGTCTGGTTTAAGGATTGTAACCTGGCTCCCAGAATGGTTCCACGTCCCTAGTCGTTTATCGCCCTGTGTACTTTACTACTTGTACTTCTTTTATTCTTATGTTCTGATATGCTGGCTTTTGTTCTTATTTGTGGCCTCCTTTGTGGTACTTGCTCTTTCTGGGGTTTGACCCAGCTGGTTTTGTGTGGCGAGATTTCGGAGCAGCTCCCGAGGATCTACCGAGCTTCCAGCCCAATGGTGACAACTAGACGGAACCCGGGCCAAGAGTGGGTTTTCTTTTTGTTTCACCCACTTATATGTAAATTTATTCTTTTGAGGCGTTTAGCCGACGAGCACCTGTTAGCTCGATGCACATTTACTTACTGTCTGCCTACGGGTTGTAAACATGATTAACAAATCCTAGGGTTGATCATGTATGACTGAACTCTTGCTAGTCCCATCATTTTGTACGACTAGCTTCATGATCATCCAATATGTAATATTTGGGACGCCTTATATATATATATTTGATGCTCTAATATCTTGTAACTCTGTTAATTGCTTGAGAATGAGACAATAGGCTTGACCTTAAGAGACTGCTGGCTTGTAGTAAACCCTCATATCTAGACAGCCGTGACCGTATAGTTGAGATGTATTCTATTTCAATATACGTAGCTGGCTATGTCTGCCCCCGCTCTCCAGTATTCTGGTTCTGGGGCGTGACATGGTTTAAGTGGTGGCCCATGTAGGTCTTGTCAATCAAGAAATGTGAGAGTTTACCGAATAGATGTCTCAATCAATATTCGTCCTTGATCTCTGCTCGTATCTTCAAATCCCTGAGATTCTTGACCTGATCATATGCTTGTATCATTGATTTGTCCTGGTCCTTTCCTTACTGTTCCCTATGTCGTCTTCTTCAGCGGCATTACTCCCGGACCTGCCAACCAGCCAGAGGAAGCTCGACAAGCACCCCAGCGCCAGGAAGATCAAGCTCAGCACTCTGGAGTAGCCTCCCGAGTTATGCTTCCCGGGGGCTCAGAACCTCCAGTTCAGGCAGCTCCGCCCGTTCAACCAGCTAGACAGGATGAGGGACCTTTGGTAGGGCTTATCAGAGAACTGCTTGTATCCCAAGATCGTCGAGGCGACGCCTTGCACCAGGAAGTTCATGATACACTAAATCGAGGAGGTCCCCAAGGAAATCAGGCGGCCAACAGTTTCAAGCGCTTGAACCCTCCCTTCTTTGACGGCAGTGAAGATGCGATTGCCACGGACGCTTGGCTTCAGGATACCGAGGTGGTCCTGGAAGCAGCTAGGACACCTGAGAATGAGAAGGTAGCGGTGGTACGCCTACAGTTGTTAGACTTGGCTCGCGATTGGTGGGCGGCTCAGGCCATGGGGTTAGCGATACCAGTCACTTGGGCGACGTTCAGAGAGAGGTTCCAGACGAAGTACTTTGATGCGGTGGCACGGTACGACCTGCAGACCAGATTACCAACTTGAAGCAAGGAGGCAGGACGGTCGATGGCTATGCGACCGAGTTTTCCAGGCTGAGTAGGTTCGCCCCCACCTTGGTGGCAACCGAGTTCTATAGGGCTCAACGGTTCCAGCAAGGGCTGCACTTAGAGATATTATTGGCTGTGGAGCAGTTCGAGCACCAGACGTTCGATACAGTATTGAAGGCAGCTAGGAGGCATGAGTATACCTCCCGGAGAATTATGGACAGGACCGGAGGCATGAAGCGGTCCCACAGTCAGATGCACCAATCATCAGCTCCAGCCCCGGCAGCTAGGGGATTGACCATTGGAACTCCGAGGCGGACGGCCTCAGTGACGTTGGTTCAGCATTCGACCCCGACGTACCCGCAGCAGCAGAAGCAGAAGCAGTCTTCCGCGGTGGGATGTTCTCATTGCGGGAAGCCGGGCCATGTAGTGGCAGAGTGTCGTAGGGCACAGAAATTGTGCCTGGCTTGTGGAGGAGCAGACCACCAGATAGGGACATGTTCGAATAGGGGAGGTCCATCATCATCCAACCTTTCTAGTTCTTCGGTGAGAGGACCAGCCCCAGTTCCAGTCCAGCAGCAGCAGCAGCAGTACCCGAGGCCATTGTTGCCTCAGGCCCAGGCCTTTCAGCAGCAGAACCAGCAGCAGTTCACCCAGGCTCCAGCACAGAACCGACAGAGGGGTTTCCAGCAGAGGGGACCCGCAGCTAGAGGTCAGGCTATGATGATGACCATGGAAGAAGAAGTTGCACCAGGTGAGGTAGTGGCAGGTACTATTCTCGTCAACACCTTTCCAGCATCTGTATTATTTAATTCTGGTGCATCGCATTCATTCATGTCTGTACGATTCGCGACACGGATAGGATTGGAGCCCGAGTCATTATCAGTGAGGCTCAATATACTTACTGGTAATGGTCTTGTGGGAGTAGATCGAGTGTTTTCCTCGTGTCGGATCGTAGTTAGCGGTAGAGAGTTCCCCGCTAGGCTCATAGAGTTCCCTATGGCAGACTATGATGTAGTCCTAGGCATGGATTGGTTGAGGAACCATTATGCTAGGATAGACTGCCATGTTGGCAGAGTTGTCTTTAGTATTCCCGGAGAGCCAGAGTTTTCATTTTCTAGAGGCACAGTGGAGCCATCTCCTCCAGTATTGCGGATGGCAGTAGCAGCAGTGCAGTTGCCCCGGATAGTTGAAGAGTTTCCAGATGTCTTCCCAGAGGAACTTCCAGGGATGCCACTAGAGCGGGAGATCGAGTTCACCATCGACTTGATTCCCGAGACAGCACCAGTATCAGAGCGAGTCTACAGAATGGCGCCTTCAGAGTTGGAGATTTTGTACAAGATGATTGAAGAACTTAGAACCAAGGGATTCATTCGTGCTAGTGGATCGCCTTGGGGAGCCCCGATGCTTCTTGTGAAAAAGAAGGATGGTACGTCCAGGCTATGTGTTGATTATCGTACCTTGAACTCAGTGACAATCAAGAACAGATACCCTCTTCCGAGGATAGATGACTTGTTTGATCAACTCAAGGGGGCTTCAGTTTTCTCGAAGATAGACTTGCGGTCAGGATACCACCAGATCAGAGTCAGAGAGCAGGACATCCCGAAGACGACGTTTAGATCTGGGTACGGGTATTGGGAGTTTCTAGTTATGCCCTTTGGAGCGACCAATGTGCCGGCAGTGTTCATGGACCTCATGAACCGTATTTTCATGCCTTACTTGGATCAGTTTGTGATAGTATTCCTTGATGACATCCTGGTTTACAGCAAGAGTGAAGCAGAGCACGAACAGCATCTCAGAGTTGTCCTCCAGATTCTCAGAGAGCACCAGTTGTACGCCAAGTTCAGTAAATGCGAGTTCTGGCTCGATCGTATTTCGTACTTGGGTCACATCATTACCCGAGGAGGAGTGGAAGTGGATCCCCAGAAGATTGTGGCCATCGAGTCTTGGCCAATACCCATCTCAGTGGCAGAAGTTCGCAGCTTTCTTGGATTGGCCGGCTACTACCGGCGGTTCGTCTCTGATTTTGTAAGGATTTCAGCACCGATGACCCAGTTGACCCGCAAGAATGTGCCGTTCGTTTGGACAGCAGAATGCCAGGAATCATTTGAGAAGTTGAAGCAAGGTTTGATAACGGCTCCCATTCTTACCCTTCCAGATGGGACCGGAGGATTCACAGTTTATTGCGACGCTTCAGGCAGAGGATTGGGATGTGTTTTGATGCAGCATGGGAAGGTAATTGCTTATACGTCACGTCAACTCCGTGATCATGAGAAGAATTACCCGACCCACGACTTGGAGCTAGCAGCAGTAGTGTTTGCACTTAAGTTGTGGAGGCACTACTTGTACGGAGACAGAGTGGAGATATTTACTGATCATAAGAGCCTGAAGTATGTTTTCACCCAGAAGGATCTTAATATGCGGCAGAGAAGATGGCTCGAGCTACTTGTGGACTATGATGTGGACTTGCAGTATTATCCAGGGAAGGCCAACGTGGTAGCAGATGCGTTGAGCAGGAGGGCCGGAGTCTACCTTCTAACAGCGCAACCAGAGTTATTGTCAGATCTTCAAAAGATGGGAATTGAAGTGGTTCTTCCTTCCAATGTGGCCTTGATGGCCAGCCTACAGATTCAGTCCACCATAGTTGAGAGGATCCGGACAGCACAGTTAACAGATTCCAAGATTCAGAGGCTCAAAGCAGAGTGCGAGGCAGGAAGAAGGCCAGAGTTATGTATTCATGAGGATGGTACACTTCGACACGGCACGCGTCTTTGTGTACCCAGTAGAGATATCAGACAGGAAGTCATGGCAGAGGCTCACAGTTCGCAGTATTCCATCCACCCAGGCAGCACGAAGATGTACAGAGATATTCGTCAACACTTTTGGTGGAATGGTATGAAGAGGGAGATAGCCCGGTATGTCTCTCGATATTTGGTTTGTCAACAAGTCAAGGCTGAACATCAGAGGCCAGCTGGACTTCTTCAACCTTTACCGATCCCAGAATGGAAATGGGAACACATTACCATGGATTTCGTGACTGGGTTACCCAGATCTCCGGCAGGCAGAGATGCTATTTAGGTTATTGTGGACAGGCTTACCAAGGTGGCACACTTTCTTCCATTTAGAGTTGGACAGTCGACGACACAGCTAGCAGAGATGTATCTCAGGCAGATCGTCAGACTTCATGGAGTGCCAGTCAGCATAGTATCAGACAGGGATACGAGATTCACATCGTACTTCTGGCGCAGTCTTCATCAAAGTTTGGAGACTCATCTCAAGTTCAGCTCAGCGTATCATCCGCAGACAGATGGGCAGTCAGAACGTACTATACAAACTCTCGAAGATATGTTGCAGTCATGTACCCTTGACTTCGGTGGTTCGTGGGAGGATCACCTGCATCTGGTGGAATTCTCGTACAACAATAGTTTCCAGGCCAGTATCCAGATGGCACCCTTCGAGGCTCTGTATGGCAGGAAGTGCAGATCCCCGTTAGCATGGGACGATGTCGGAGAGAGGCAGATGCTCGGCCCAGAACTGATTTCTCAGACGGTTGAAGTGGTCAGGAAAGTCAGAGATCACCTCCGAGTTGCTCAGGATCGCCAGCGCCATTGGGCCGATGCACATCGGTGTCCCTTAGAATTTGCCGTCGGCGACCATGTATTCCTTAGGATCTCGCCTACCCGCGGCGTCATTCGTTTTGGCGTGCGGGGAAAGCTTAGTCCTAGGTATATAGGGCCGTTCGATATTCTGGAGCGAGTAGGCGATGTGTCCTATCGTCTCGCTCTTCCGCCGTCGCTAAGTGAGGTACATGATGTATTCCATGTATCCCAATTAAGACGGTACATCCCGAACCCGAGCTATATCCTAGATCATTCGGAATTGGTTGTTGGTACCAACCTTTCGTATGAGGAGAGGCCCGTGTCTATATTGGACCGGAGGGAAAAGACGCTCAAGAACAAGACTATTAACTTAGTCCGTATTGTTTGGGGTCATCACTCTCTAGGTGAGTCAACATGGGAGCGTGAGGACGACATCCGATCGCAATACCCCTACCTGTTTGACTCGTGAGGTATAACGTCTTTCTTATGCCTTACGCTTTTCCTTCCTTGCTTGCATTGTATGATTGTATGATTGAACTGCTTAGTGTAGCTTGCCTGTGCTTAGTATAGCTTGTCGTGGCAATCTCTAGCTCCTTGATTAAATTCCGAGGACGGAATTCTTTGAAGGTGGATAGAGTTGTCACCCCCATTTCCTGTATTTCGTATTTGTACTCGTAATTTGATTTTGGCATGTATTTTATTTTCTCGATTTGCGAATTTTGGTTTCTCGTAAATGGGTTTGGACCATGGCTTGGTTTTATTTTTGTAGAGTTGGTTTGGTTTGGTTCATCATGAGTGGAACACTTTAACCTACACTCTACCCTCAACACAACACAACCACCCTCATTATATCTCCACCAAACTTTCTCTCTCCTCTTTACTCTCCATTAATTTTCTTCTTCTCCTTCCTCCACACAACTCCCCAACCCATAGGCAAGTGCACCTTGCCATCAAATAAGCACCACTTTTTAATTGTCCATCAACTAGATTAGGCCATGGAGAACAACTTTAGAGCTTGACATTTTGTGATTTGGAGCTTTCATTTTTCTAGATCTAGGTTTTAACCATTTTCGAAAATCCTTGGTTTTGATCTATTAAACTTCGATTTTTGCATGTTTTGATGCTTCCATGTGGAAGAGAATTCGATTTTACTCAAGTTAGAACTTTGAAAATCTAGATTTGGTTTTGATTTGATCAAGTTATGAAGAATTGAAGTTTTAAAGTTCTTGGAGTTCTTCTCGGGTTGGAGAAGCAGCCCTCTCGGCCTGCGCTCTTTAGCGCAAGGCCGATTGTGCAGCTCACCCTTTGGTGAACTGCGCACCTTCCTTCTCGGCCAGCGCCTTCATTGCGCATAGCCGATTGTGCCCGGCCTCTTGGGCTGGACCGCGCATCTTCCTTGGCGCACTAACCCCTGCGCAGTTAGCCCCTGCGCAACCTGACTCCTGCACAATCCACCCTTGCGCAATCTGACCCTGCGCCATCCATTCTTGCACAACATGACTCCTGCACAATCCACCCTCGCGCAATCTGACCCTGCGCCATCCATTCCTGCGCAACCTGATCCAGCGCAATCCATCTGCTGCGCAGCTCACCCTGCGCAGCTCACCCTGCGCACTTGGCACCCTGCGCAGTACATACCCTGCACAACCTACTTGTCTATGATAAATTTGTTATTTCTTGATCTTGGCTCTTCTTTAGGTATTTTACGCCCATTTTATATCCTTACGTCTTTTGTCATGAACTTGATTTTACTTAATATGTTTGGAATGACTATTGTACACGGCATGGTATGACAAGAAACTAGCATAACACGACAGTGACCCGTAGTGGTGCACTCCTGACATGACCAACCTGACTTGATAGTGGCCCGTCGTGGCGCACTCCTGACAAGTACCTTGACATGATTTATCTTGATAACTTGATAGTGGCCCGTGGCGGCGCACTCTTGACTTGTAACTTGTAACTTGTAACATGTAACTTGACTCGTATAATCAACTTGACACCGTGGGTGCTCCTGCTTGCTTGCTTGTACAATCCACTTGCCTTGTCTTGCATCATGTCTAGGACGTGACTCCCTGGGTACCACGGCCAGGGACTCGCGCTAAATTGGATTAGGCTAATGATTAGATCAAACTAGAACATGAAGAATTCCCAGTCACAGGCAATCTCGTTATCTGGGCGCTTTAATGGACTTGTAGCTTGCCGACGAGTAGAGCACATTTCCAGCACACTGTCATGTGTTACACCCTCTAAGTCACCTAAGGGTACATTTGTCTCTCGGGCAATGTACCCACCTATAACTCTCAACCCGCGGAAGGATAACTGGATAGTCTGCAGGGCTTGGGATTGGAAATTCTCACTTGCATCTTGTTAGTAATTAGGTTTGTGATAACCCTAGTTAGTTAAAGTAGTAAGTCGTAGTATTTGTTTGGCCGATTGCGAATGGATGGTGTCCAGCCTTGTCTAAGTCTTGTCTAGCTCCAGTACCTGCTATCTCCTGAGCATGTTTGTTTTACTTATCTTAACGATAAATGAGTAGAGACAGTGAGCTATTCAGGCGAAGGGTTACAACCCCGGTCCTTATCTGGTTTAAGGATTGTAACCTGGCTCCCGGAATGGTTCCACGTCCCTAGTCGTTTATCGCCCTATGTACTTTACTACTTGTACTTCTTTTATTCTTATGTTCTGATATGCTGGCTTTTGTTCTTATTTGTGGCCTCCTTTGTGGCACTTGCTCTTTCTGGGGTTTGACCCAGCTGGTTTTGTGTGGCCAGATTTTGGAGCAACTCCCGAGGATCTACCGAGCTTCCAGCCCAATGGTGACAACTAGACGGAACCCGGGCCAAGAGTGGGTTTTCTTTTTGTTTCACCCACTTATATGTAAATTTATTCTTTTGAGGCGTTTAGCCGACGAGCACCTGTTAGCTCGATGCACATTTACTTACTGTCTGCCTACGGGCTGTAAACATGATTAACAAATCCTAGGGTTGATCATGTATGACTGAACTCTTGCTAGTCCCATCATTTTATACGACTAGCTTCATGATCATCCAATATGTAATATTTGGGACGCCTTATATATATATATATATTTGATGCTCTAATATCTTGTAACTCTGTTAATTGCTTGAGAATGAGACAATAGGCTTGACCTTAAGAGACTGCTGGCTTGTAGTAAACCCTCATATCTAGACAGCCGTGACCGTATAGTTGAGATGTATTCTATTTCAATATACGTAGCTGGCTATGTCTGCCCCCACTCTCCAGTATTCTAGTTCTGGGGCGTGACATGACTAAAATCTAATATTTTAATGATTTAAAATACAAAATTTCAAAATTATCCTTATTTTAGAAAAGTGGGTGTTACAAGTCTATCCCCCTTAAAAGAATTTCGTCCTCGAAATTAAGATGGTCGTACTCCTTCAAGGTCAACACCCCGACAGTCAAAGTCTTAGAATAGTAATTAAAATATTTTTATCAATTTATCTATTTATATATTTTTTGAAAGACTGAAACAAAAGATAGAAATAGTAGGTTTTTGAAATTATTTTAATATAATTTGATAATCATATGCGTCTATCCAAAATCATGATAATCAGAATTCCTTGCCATATTAGCAAGCATGGCTACGACACCCATGGAGTCTGCAACACAGACTATGCCCTCGTCGTACCAACTAATATGACTATAGGAGACTCTAGATTCCATAATTGAGGCGACCTAGCCCATATGATTTGGTAAAAGATTAAATCAACAACAAAACATCCAGATTCAAATTCATCAACAAAATATGAGAGATAGGAACAGATGGAATTGAATTTCAAGATGGATATAACGAGGCAAGGTAGGAATGGAATCGAGAAGAACAAAAACCTGCAAGCACCTCTCCTACTGCCTGAGCATCCTTAAATGTCATGGCGTAAGCTCGCCCCTGCTGGCCTCCTCTAGCCTGCTACTGGCCTACTGGAGCCCTGGCTCCTGCTCCCTGAGCTGTCCGTCCCACAGACTTGGGACACTCTCTCAACTGATGATTTGATGATCCACAGAGTAGGCACTTGCCTAGCCTCATCCGAAATTCACCCCAATCGTGCCCTGGTTTCTTACAAAAAGGGCAAAGGATAACATGCTGCTGTCTAGGGGCCTGCTGCTGTCTTTGCTGCTGCTGTACCTGCTGAAAAGGAGCACGGCCCTGAAATTGCTGCTGCTGAAAGTGGACCCTCGGCTGCTGATACTGCTGCTGAATCTGTATGTGAGGCCTCTTGGCCTGGCCTCCGCTGTTGCTGGCTCCATGAGTGTCTCATCCCCTCTTGAGCTGCAGCTCAAGATCATCCTCTGCTGCTAGGGCACCCACCAGAATCTTCTCAAAAGTGGCACTCCGGTCACTCTTGGTCAAGGACTTGACTTCCTTGACTAATCCCTTCCGGAACCTCGGAGCCTTCGTTGTCTCACTGAGTCCCTCAACAAATTTGTCCAGACGGCAGAACTCCCCCGCATACTCCTCGACAGTACGACTGCCCTGAACTAGGCTCTCAAACTGCGTCTCCAGGGCGCCAGGAGCTGTGTCAGGGAAAAACTTCTCCTTGAACAGCTTCTTGAAGGCTGCCCAAGTCTGTCCCTTAGTCCCCACTCTAGGGTCCGTCTGATACCAAGTGCGGGCCAGGTCCTGCATCTGGCTGCCTGCCGCCTCGATCTGAAGTCGGGCTGGTATCTCCGCCAGCCGAAATATCTCCTCGATATGCTCTATCCAGTCATCCGCATACAAAATCCCCTCTGTGTCGCGGAAGTCCCGCGGATGCATCTTCTGGAAGTCCTGGATCCCTGGTGTCTTCGGCTGATACTGCTGAATCTGGCCTGCCTGGGGCTGCACGATAACTCTCTCCACTGTCGTCAGGGCAAGCTGATAGGCATTCTCTATGCCCTGCTAAAAATGAGCGGTCTGCTGTCGCTGGGACTCCACCATCCTCTGGAAGAAATCGAACAACTACCCCGCGTCAACTGATCCGAAAGGTGGCTGCTGCTGCTGCCGAGGGAAATCAGGAATGACGGAGGAAGGTCTCTGTACAGGCGAAGGTGCACCCCCAAAAGCTGCAGAAACTCCGACATGCGAAGTGATGGAAGGAGCTGCGGTCCCAGCGTCTACAATCGGACGAGAGGTGGCAGACCTCTCACCTGCGTCTGCTGGGCCAGATCGATGCGATCGTGTCTCGATCACCATCCTGGAGACAGATCGAACAAGGAATCAATACTGAGATAGAAGCGATAAATCAAAGGAGGACAGTTTATTTCAAAAGGAAGTATTAAAGTAGCAAGAATTTTGATAACAAGAATCAGGTTAAGAGCTTTTCCTAATATGATTGAGTACCTCAAATATTTTACTCCTACTGCAGGCTGTAGTGATACTCTAGTTCGAATACCACTACATAACCTTAACCTGCATGGGCTACCACTAAAAATGTGTCACGACCCACACCCTAGAGTAAGGGCACGAGAAGTGGGTACGTCCAGCCTACGCCGCAGTGTCAGCGGTAGAACGTTGTCCTAGGTCACAATATCTAACAATATAAGGTACCTGTACAGTATATATACTCCGAGTGGAGGTGACAATACATAATACAGTCCCAATCATAACTAAGGCAGAAATAGTACGATATCATATATATAAAAATCTCAAAGGAAGATACAAACAGAAGAAAAGTCTAAGTATCTAAACGACACAACATCACAACATCCAGAAAATAATACAACTCTGAAGTCAATACAAATGACATAAGAAATAAGATAAAGCCTAGCTAATCTAGTCTAAGCAGTATGGATGACGTCCTCAGCTAGAGCTGGATCCTCCTGTGGGTCCAACTCACAGGTATCGTCTAGATGGGCTCCATAGTAGGTCGGGCAGAAGTTCTCGGTATCATCTGTAATATTTTCATAGGTCCGATCAGGACTGGAGCGAGCACAGTACATCTCATGTAGTTCATACCATGGCAGAAAATATAAAGCAAGCAATAGAGTAAGATACATGAAACGCTATAAGAAGATGTACATGAAAATAGAAGAGATATTTGATAACTGGAAATATATACATGATAAGTAAGAACTGTAAGTGACTAGTGATTTAGAGTACAAGATGGCATGTAATTGGCTTGGGTTGAACATGATGTACATGAGTGAACATGAGGGACACCAGCCAAGAAGGCTGTGTTGCACACGAAAAGTAACAGAGTGAACATTATGGGTAAATCACATGACCATTTATACTCACCCCTACCCACAATCAATACACAAGGATCCAGTCAAATTACGTTACGAACATGATGTTTTGGTTACACACGAAGCACATGAGGAAACATGAACGTACACGAAAGCACATAAAAGTACATGAGCGTACATGAAAGAACATGAGAGAACATGAGTGTACATGAATAACGCAAGAGCAAGGAATACATGATGTATATGAAACACACGACATGAAGTATCTGATGCGCCCACTAAGAGGGATAACATCCCAAGAAGAGATCCATATAGTACCAATCCGTGATAACAAGTGTCAGCATCAAGTAAAGTAATCTAGAGAAAGAATATAAGTCGTGACAAGTATGAAAATATCAGAGAATGTACTCGCCTGCGATCTGAATGTCTGTGAGAACACAATGTCCTAAATGAGGTATTTGAGTCCTATTTAGAGCAACACAAGTCATGATGTATACAAGGGAGTTATAAATGAAGTGTACAATGCATCTACATGATTTCTAGGTCAATCTAGGCCAAAGTCAACTCTTGGTCAACTCTGGTCAACACCAATCTAGGTCAACAACAAGGCTATCAAGGGTCAATTTGGGTCAACACTAGTCAATCTTGGTCAATTGTCAACTTGGTCAAACCTAGTTGGTTTAGTCTAATCTAGGGCTTTGGCTAAGTTAGATCATTAGTGGTAATGTTTACAAGTGGTATCAAAACCTCCTCTTAAAATCAGATTTTAATATTGACTATGTGCTACATCCTTATTTTAAAGCTATAGAGTATACTTCCTAAAACCCTTACCAACCACATGAAGGTATATATAAAGTATACTTGAGGGTAAGCACATATATATAATGACCTATAAATATATGGATTGACTCATAGATGGGCTACACAACTGAGCTTTCCTCATTCCACACAAGCTTTTTACTGAACCTACTCCCTTCATACTATAATACTAATATCTGAGACTAAACTCAGAATGGACAGGATATATAGGATAAAGGTTTGAACTTAATAATATGGCTGAACCACTATCTTCAAAATATAGTATGGTCCTAATTTTCTAATACTTAAGATATGGAATTGGTCAAGGCAAGGTGGAAAGATCATGAATCCATCTAGGCAGTGGGACATCTAGAATGATACATTCATTCCATGACTGAACCATTAAACAAAGGTGGACTGCACCATGCACAACCTAAACCAAATACAAAGGATAGATCAAGTCCTATTATCCTAAGAACTGAACCTAGAGGGAATTGTCTTAACCATGAATGGTAATGAAGTTAGGAAGAGAAGATGGTCTAAACTTAAATGTAAAATGAAATTAACTCTACTCTACTGCTGCTACTGCTATTGCAGATGTCTGCTATAGGCCTAAACTCGATCCCCACATTCAACATCTCAGGATACACCTATCCACTCAACCTTTCTCAGGTATCAACATCAACTCTCATACATATATGCATACTCTAGTGATATATAGACACACACATACAGTAAATACATACAAATATACTTATATATGTATATACACAGAGATAAACTAATAATTTGTATTCGAATCCCCAAAATCAGTGAAGTATCACTAGAAGGAACAAGTATCAGTGAACTTATCAGTTCACAGTTTTTTCGAAAACCCCATTCTCAGGAATCAAACCAATTTTAGTTATCCAATCAAACCTATATCTCAGGTTTTTAGTTTTAAAATGTACTCTGATTTCAGTTAAGGATGAAACCCCATTTCTCAATTTCAGTTCATAGGTTCCCTGCATAAATTTCAGTTTACATCATTCATTGATTTAATACTCAAAAATTTTAACAGTTCAGTTAACTAAATAATGAAATTGAAAGCAACATCCAACCATTTACTCTCCAGTTATCTAACATCCTATCAGTGCACTTACAACATGTACAATGTAAATTTAAATTCAGTTAAACACATAAAAATCCCAATTTGAAACACAGTATCAGAGTTTCATGAAACCTGTCATTTGCAACTCAAAATTGATTTCGAAAACCAAGTTTAAATACCAATTAATGTGCGCAGAGGGGTTATACACGTGTACAAGTGTTAAAGGGTTGTTCTCGTGTCCAAACAAGGGGACACGAGGTGTCCAAACAAGGTTCGAACTCAGTTCGAAACAGTCAGTGAAGACTGTCTCGTGCAGTCGTGTCGTGCACGATTGCGCACAACACAGGGCACGAACACCCATGGGCTCATGCACGAACGTAGAGGGGGTACAAGGCTACACACACATCACCCTGAATCATGTCCTCGTGGTGACAGGACACGACACGAAGTGCGTGTCCGTGCGATTTTCCCGTACGTGTACGGTGTGTGTAAAATCAGTGTGCGCATGTTTTCGTGTCCGACACGACACGACGTGTCATGAAACTTTGGGAGTGACTTGTCAGTCACTGCCCCGACCTCCACACCAATTTTGGTGGTTCCAAATGGTCTGTGCAGTGGGCACGACATGTGTGGCAGCAGGACATATGTGTGGCTGCTCGTGCAGTGAGTTCGTGTCCATTTTGGACAAGGACACGACTCGAATTCGGGCTCAGTCAAATTGTTTAGTGATATACACATAATAACCTAATTTTCTATTCAATTAGATTCTGAAATTAACACAATTTATTTCTCACAAACATTTCCTCGAACACCATATTAAAAACACCGATACGTGTCCGATACGGACACGAAATGGACACAAATTCCTACCAAACTTAGGCTACACCTAGGTGAACCCTAAATGAATGCATCTATGGAAAGAAACTAAAATTTAAATAGGTTTTAGGGCAATTACCTATCGAGGGTGAAACCTCGTTGAAAAAATGAATAAGGGGAAGGCATTCTTCTCCAATTTGAACGGACAATCTACTTCGAAACTTTGCTAACTAGCCTCCCTTAGTACCCTCTACTATTGGGGATGATGATGCAATCGATTAGGATCAAATTGGACTTAATTTGGATATTAGGGGAAGAATTGGGGAAGAACACAAAAGAGGCAATTAAAATGATTTAAAATGATGCTAAGGGTTAATGTGTTGTATTTATAGAGGGGTGTTTGATGGCTGCCATTAGGTTAGGGTTAGGGTTTAGGATGAGTGGTCAAGGCTTCTCCAACAAATTCAAGCCAATCTAAGGGCTCACAACTAAAGTAACCTTTCTTAACATTTAGACTAAAATATCCCACTGACAAAATATCTAGATATTAATCTAATTTGATTTCTTAGTTGAAACCCTCTAACTTAGTCTCTAGGGTCATGACTAACATCTAGATTAAGCTAAACTTCTAGGTCAAGTCTCAAATAATTAACTAGCACATATTTAATTCATATAATTTACAATTTCACAAAAGTGTCAAAATGACCCAAATACCTTTAGGCTAAAAAGTAAAAATATGAGATTCTAAACACATGATTAGGTCTCCATGATCATGATTAGTCTTCTAGGTCATGCATGACTAAGGTTACACTATCAAAACACCAAATTCACATATCACCATTTTAAATAGTTTTAAAATAACTAAAAATTACCAAAAATCATATCATAACTAAAATCTAATATTTTAATGATTTAAAATACAAAATTTCAAAATTATTCTTATTTTAGAAAAATGGGTGTTACAGGATCAACGCTCTTTGTGAAGTCGAAGAGCCTTCGGATCAAAGGTCAAGCATTGAAGTTGGAGAGTCTTCGGATCAAAGCTCTTGGGTAAAAAGTTGGTGAGCCTTCGTATCAAAGCTCACATTGTATTATTTGTGATAATAGTGGATTAAAGCAGGAAAGAGTTTCGAGACTTGAGTGCCTCAAGGAGGATACAGGGTACATCGGATGTCGGTATTTTTATTGATTCTTCTCTTGCACACTTAATCTTTAAATTGCCCATCAGCAATCTTATTATGCTTGATTAGTAAGCTTGACCCTATTCACCTACCCTTTGGGGTGCTTTCACTTTCTTTTCCATCGACAAGAAGATCGTGTCGCAATCCGACAACAAGACCCTTGTGTTTTGTGAGACTCGTCTCACAGTATCGATATTTATATACGGATACGTATTTTTGTACTATATTTCGTATTTTCTTGGTTTTCGAAATGCTTTAAAAAAATTTCAACTTATAGATTGTCTCCTTGATCGGCATATCGCCAGTATACCAATGTATACCGATGGCATACCGTCCGGACAGATTTTTCACATTTTAGATATTTTTGATTTCAGATATTTTCGTAAATAGTGTTTTGGATATTTTGATAAATAGTGTTTAGATATTTTTGTGAATAATGTAGATGCATCCTATTATCCAATGGATACTTGGTTTTCTTTGGATAGCTTGGATTCACATAGATCTTCACATGAATCACCATCCAATGGTTATGATTAATTCCCTTCTATATATGCCCTTTCACTTTCTCTCTCCTCTCTCTTTTCATTCTCTTCACTCTCTCTTCATTTTTTCTTCTCTTCTCTCTCCCTTAGAGCTTGTCAAGAGCTTGGCCTTGGATGTGGTGTCTAACCCTCCTAGGAGGAGGAGTAGAAGATTAGGCTTGGAGCTTAACCTAGGCAAGTACATCTTGCCAAATCTTGAACAATATTATTTTTTTTTGCCATTTTTGTTTGTTCTATTCTCTTTCTTGCATGATTCTAAGCCACTTTAGAACTTCAAGTTTTTGGTTTTGATGTTTACATTTTTGTAGATCTAAGTTTGTAGTTTTCTCAGTTTTTTTTGGTTTTGATCTCTTAAACTTTGTTATTTCTAAAATTTAAGGGTTTCATGTTGTGGAAAATTTCATTCTACACAATTTTGGCTTTTGAACCACTTAATTTCGATTTATTTTAAGTAAGTTATGGCATTTTGTGTTCATGGGATTCCCGCACATCTTTGGTGCTGCAGGAAAGATGAACAGTGTCGCGCGCCCATGTGCCGTGCATCCGTACCCCGTGCACCGTGGGCAGTTTTGTCCGCGTGTACTGCATTTCGCGACCGCGCACCCGTGCACCTGCACGATTCGTTTGTCGCGCGCCTGCGTACTGTGCTCTCACGCTCCGTACGTCGTGCATCCGCGCGCTACGTGATTCGCGACCGCACGCCCGCTCGATTCTTTTGTCGTATGCCTGCACGCCGTGCATCCGCATGCCTGCACAATTCGTTTGTCGTGCGCCATGGCCAGTTTTGTCCGCGCGCACGCGTGAATGACTATTTTGCTTGTTTAAGTTGTTTTGTACCTAGAATCTTGAAAAAACTCAAAACATGAAAGTTGTAGATCTTTGTATTGGCTTCAAGAATCTTCTTGTTTCACCTTAATTGGAGTTCATATGCGACTGATAATTTCAATTATAATTTTTGATCTTCTTGGCATGTTTTCTGTACTTGGCCTAACTTGCGACGACCCGACTTGATAACTTGTAATATTGAACTTAACTTGAACATGACAACATGATCTCATCTTAATAATCTTGATAGTGGCCCGTCGTGGCGCACCCATGTTACATGTCTTCTTTACTTACTAGATAGTGGCCCGTCGTGGCGCACCCTGTCACATGTCTTTTCCTTCCTTACTAGATGGTGGCCCGTCGTGGCGCACCCATGTCACATGTCTTTTTCTTCCTTACTAGATAGTGGCCTATCATAGCGCACTCCTGATATCTTTATAGTGACCCATCGTGGTGCACTCTTGTACATGTTTTTTCTTGATACATGATAGTAGCCTGTCATGGTGCACTCTTTTTTTTCTATATAGTGGCTCGTCGTAGCACACTTTTAGCTTCCAGCTTATTATATCTTCTTGTTGTGGCTTGTTTTAGTGAACCTTCTTGTATTGTCCAGTCTTGCATATCATGTCTAGGATGGATTCTGCAGAATGTCACATCCAGAATCCAACAAGAAAATGTTAAGGACTAAACAACTAGCTTGATTACCTAAATCATTGGGAGTGGAGAATTTTCCAGTTACCTGCAACCCTTCTTGTTCTGGTATATATATATATATATATATATATATATATATATATATATATATCATTGCTTGGTCGTGATTGTTGTATGGAGTCCAGTCTAGTCTAGTTTTGTCTAGGTAGTGTCCGGATTTATTTATTTCAGTACATCATTTCTTATGGCGTACTATTGCCGATAAATAATTAGAGACTATGTTCTGTTCAGGAGAAGGGTTACAACCCCGGTCCTTGTTTGTTTACGGGTTGTAACTTGGCTTCCGAAATAGTTCCTAAGTTATCTTATCATTTGTCGTTTTATATAGAATCTTACATACTCACATGTCTCAGTTATCTAACAAGCTCACATGTCCCAGTTATCTCACATGCTCACACACTACACCAAAATGGCCATTTTGGAACAGTAGACATTTTTCAATCTGGAACGCATATTGTATGTACCTAGATGTTGTAACAGAATAAAAGCGTTCCAGATTTAAAAAGCGTTCCTAATATATTGTATTTTAATTTTCAAAAAAATTATATTTTTAGGAACATCTTAATAATGTTCTAAAGGCGTTCCAAATTGATGATGTCATACATATACATCTCATGTGCTTTGTAGGAAAGTGTTCCAGCAATAAACCATCCTCTAGCACTACACGAAAATTTTTAGGAGGGAAACATTCATCCCCCAAAAAAAAATTTCTTGAAACTCTTCTCCCCCATGAAATGAAAAGGGTTAGTAGGGAAACACTCATTTCCCTAAAAAAAAAATTCCTGAGGACTCTTCTCCTACGAAAGAAGAACCATTTTCTCTCCCACTCCAAGGACCTCTCTCTCGTAGGATCTCTCCCTCTAGCGGTAAATATCTCTATCCTCCTCCTCCTTTCCTCACCGATGTAGAATTAGGGATTAACACAATACTCGGTGAAATTCTTCTCCTACACTTACTTTTTTTCTCGGTGATTTTGTTTTGTTTGTTTATGTTATTTGATCTATAACATCAGATCTTTGAATTATTTTGTCGAATTTTAAAATTTTTTGTTTAGGTTTGTATTTGACTCGATCCTTCTTCTTCTGATTGTTGTGTTTGTGATTGTAGGTCCAAGAAAGAATTCGATTTGGTAATCTTTGAGCCATGGTATGGCTTCTTGATGATTATTTATGGAGTGTAATTTTTTTGACATCAACATTCAAATTAGGAAAAAAATTTACTCCAGGGTTGTCACTTCCAAGTGCTTTCTTTTCTTTGTTATTTTGCATACTAGATGGCTGTGTATCGTGTCGAAAATGTTTAACATTTTTTTACAGAATGTTTGTGATCTAACAACAACTAGGTTATGATTTATATTCTGTCAGACACGTATCAGACACAATCTGAATGCTCCAGATTTGGGGTTGATGGTGGAGAGAACTTTTGGAAAAAAAATCTCTTGATCGGGGATTGTTGTGGTATCATATTGTTGTGAAACTTGTGTAGACAACCATCTAATATAGTAGTCAAGATGGATTGTGCGGTTCTTTTTTGCTGCTGCGGTAGGATATAACTAGGAAGGAACTAAGAATTGAAAATTTTATACCGAAGATTATAGTCTTTATTTGTTCAAAAAAGAAAGTTCCATTTATGGGTATGCTTATAATTTTAATACTTGGGGTGTGCTTTCAGTTTTACCCTAAATGAAGTGTTTTCAGATTTTTGCATTTTACATGCATGTTTGGTCAAAACAAAGAAGTTTTCATTTTTTATGAAGTTTTTGTATCAAATGGAAGTTCAAGAAAATAATCCCAATTAAGTTGAACTACTAGAAGTTTGAGAATAGCGATTCCCAAGCACTAACTTATAAACTGGAGAACAAATATGTTAATTCTCTTGAAAGAAGAAGATTCTGGAATATCTTATTTTACTGTTGTATATGTATGCATATTGTTATTTCCATCTACTAGATCATAACGTAGATGAACTGGTTTTTAGTACAAGACGTTTCCAAACATAGACTTCAGACTCTTAATCTTGTTGATGTCAGCATAGATTTCAGACTCTTAATTTCTGTAATAGATTTTTTTTCCTCTTTATTTTTTGGGTACAAAAATTGATCAGCGAACACTATTTGGTCATGCTACAGTGGTTCGTCCACGGCACCTTTATAGAGGCCATATTTCAATTACAGCAACTATTGCCCGACCTGAGTCTTTAAGGGATCGAGTTCCTGAATTTTATCCAGTTATTACTGATGGACACTTCTACCTACTAATCCAGGTACATTATAAATTGACTTTAGTGTCCAACCTCTTATATTTGCTATTTTTACATATTTCTTGTTTGTAGTATTCCTCAAACATATTTTTTACCTATGTCAAAGTATGTTTGTGTTTCATATTTGTTCATAAATAAATAATATTGTTATTAAACGACCGGTGAGTTTTCAGATCAAAATAATTTATGCAACAATCAGTAGCTTGCTCTATTGTCTTGGCTGTAAAGTTTTTCCTTGTGATGGATAATGAATTAATGAGTTCTTTGGTGACACATATTATCATACTTTATTACTTTCAGATTAAGGATACAAGTTGTGAAATCAGCCCTGAAGATATGCCACAGCTCTTCACCAAATTTGTGCATACTCAAAATGCAGGCAACAAAGGTTACAGTGGCAGCGAGCTCGGGCTTTCTATTTGTAAGAGTTATGGTCAAAATAAAGTTAAAAATTAGCTTGAGTTAGCTTTTCATGTGTTGAATCTGATTTTTTTTCCCTTCCTGAAGCTTATGAATGTTTCTTGCATGCATAATTGGTAGCTTATACATTAAAAAATGCATTAATTTCGCGATGTAGTAATTTATTGTTACATGGCATAACAACTCTCCTATTGTTTATCCAAATGTGTAATCAGGTTCATAAATCTCATGGATGGACAAATCTGGCTTGAAAGTGAAGGTGTAGGCAAAGGTTGCTTGGCAACATTTGTTGTGAAACTTGGAATTTGTGAAAGCCAAAATGTGTATCAACAACAGTTAGTGCATATGAATAGGCTGAATCATGGGGATGCAAGCATTCCTAGACCAAGAGAGCTCCTGAAACAAGAAAACAAGCTAATTCCCTCAAAGCTAATTCCTTCAAAATATGTAAAGTATGGCTTATCTAGACCATGAATGATAACTCTTATTCCTGCCACTCAATATCTAGTACAAAATAGGCATGACCATTTTGCTAATCACGGTAAAGGATTATTGCTTGCTTCCTAAAGTATTTGTATTGTCATGCTTGCTCACTTTTTGCAGTCCAAAAAGTAACCCTTGTTTTTTTACTAACATTAAATGTATTCAAAGTACTCTTCTCTGCCTGCTAACAGGCATCTTTGTGGCGATGCTTGTTAGAGACTGCAGATACTCCCACATAAGTTAGAGCTTTACCTGCACCATCTCCAGTTTCTTTTTCACATGAACCATTACCTTTAGTTATAGTCATCTACCTTTGTCGCCTTCTGAATCATTCATCATCAGTTATTTGTATTAGGGATGGTATTTATTGCTTCCCGAACCCTAGCATGAATTGATGTTTTCAGGATTGTAAGTTTTTTTTACATTTGCTTCTCACAAAAAAAAAGTTATTTTACATTTGCAATTATAAACTGGAGATGTTTTCTTTTACTGACATTAGATGTATTCAAAGTACTGCTCTCTGCCTGCTTCTAGGCATCTTTGTGGCGATGTTTGTTAGAGACCTTAGATAGTCCCACATAAGTTAGAGCTTGACATGCACCATCTCCAGTTTACCCTTTCACATGAACCATCACCTTTAGTCATAGTCATCTACCTTTGTTACCTTCTGAATCATCATCATCAGTTACTCGTATTAGGGATAGTATTTATTGCTTAACCCTAGCATGAATTGATGTTTTTCAGGATTATTATAAGTTATTTTATATTTGCAATTATAAATTGATTTTTTTAGCTTATGTTAGTTTACTATTAAAGTTCTTTTGTTCGCTTTCAATTTTTGAGAGAAGAATAAACTTGATAGTTGATCATTTGAGATGGCACTTTCTCCATATTTGGAGTGCAGTTCTCCTAATTATGCAATCTTTTAGTTTACTGGATGTATTCAATTGATATCCTCATCCATACTGCGTAATCCTTACTCTATATGAGTAATGCATGTGTTATATTCTTTCAATATTTTGTTTTGTATGGTTTTTATTTTTCATCTATCTAATCATTTCAGGGTTTGAAAGAAGGATGGTATGATGGTGGAAGCATTATGTTTGCTATCATTCTTGTTGTTGCAGTCACAGGTATGATGTATATACATTTATTTCTGTAGACAAGAGTTGACTTTTCCTTCAGCTTATGACATTGTCATCACAAAATTTGTCTCTGATTTATTTCTGTATACATTTATTTATTTCTCTCTCTTTGTTTGTTTGTTGTAAAATTTGTCTCTGATTTGGTAGAAAGTATTCAAGAATTATGATCCGAACCTTCGAACCCAGGAGAGAGCAACCGAGTATACGAGGGCTCTCAATGCCACCAAGCTCAAGAAGGTGACAGTCCCATTCTCTCTATATACCCAAAAACAAAAAACAAAACTAATTTTATTTTATTCTTGAAAGTATATAGATATTTGCGAGGCCTTTCGTTGGAGCGATGGATGGGCACATCGATGCTGTCTCCTGTATGGCAAAGAACCCCAACCACCTCAAAGGGATTTTCTCCGCTTCCATGGATGGAGGTATTATTCCTTTACTTCTTTGTTCCTTCTATTGCCATCACATATCATATTCAATATTATATTTCTTTTTCTGGTTGCCAGATATTCGTCTTTGGGACATAGCTACCATGTATTTTATGCTACATTTTCTTCTTTCGTCCTTAGAGATATCTTGATAGTATTGTTTCCCTTAATTGTCTAATTTTCTTTCTCACAGCAGGACAGTCTGTCAGTTTCCTGGCCACCAAGGTGCTGTTCGAGGCTTAACAGCATCTACGGATGGTAATCTTCTCATATCATGTGGCACTGATTGCACGTGAGTTTAAATCTTCCATGCCACATCTTTTCTTTTTTATCATCATCCTATAACCCATGTATCCCATGTATCAAGGAGGGGAGAAGAAGGAAGGGGTCAGTGAAGTGGATTATGAATCTGATATACATCTGTCAATGTCTCTTATTGAAAAGAGAATATGGTGTGACCCCCAAATCTAGTTTGTTAACTGTGCTATATATTATTATGTAGCAGCCTCGTGTCACTGGAAAATGTTTTTTTAAGTATATAATACATAACTAGTACAAGATGTCCATATTTATTGTAGACCATGTTTTCTGTTGGCAGCGTCAGGCTATGGAGTGTTCCTGACTCAAAAAATATGGACTCTGGTGATTCAGTTGGAAATGCTTCAAAGGTCAGTGACATATCCTGTAGAATTACCCACTTTTTCCATTTTCTGTTGCTAACTAATCTACTTGGGATGCTTCTCTTTCAGACGCTAGCAGTTTATGTGTGGAAGCATGCATTCTGGTAGTTATCTTCATTTATTCAATATTCAAAATGTCCAATGAGTTGTGTATATGTGTTCCAAAAAAAATCTGTCACAATAGTTGATCTTTTTCTTGGACTGGAGTTACCTTTTGTTCATTTTTGCATTATTGTTCATCTTTTTCATGTTATAACCTCAGTGCTGTTGATCACCAGTGGGGTGGTAGTCTTTTTGCAACAGCTGGCGCACAGGTTGATATATGGGATCATAACAGGTTTGCTTTCCGTATCTGCATCTTCTCCCATTTATTAATTCACTTAATTTTCTAATTAATATTGAGTTATTTCTTATGCCCATTATTTACTGCAAAAAGGTCGCAGCTAGTGAACAATTTTGCATGGGGTAATGATACAGTCATATCTGTGCGATTTAATCCTGGAGAACCAGATATGTTGGCAACATCAGGGAGGTTTGTCTCCAGTTCTATGTTATTTTATTTTTATTCCATATACCGGTTGTATCATGGCTAAAAACAATCCAATTCAGATTTCTATTGATGCATATTTTGGAAAGAATAATGCTATTTTCCATACCCCTGAATGCTAAAGGATTTTTTAGATGACCTTTCAGGTATGTTTTGGTTTTCACTTAAATGTCCTGAACTTGTCCGTGGAATCTTACTCTTTCACAATGTCAGGGTGACATTATATCTTATGAAGCGTTGTAATCCATATAAGAAGTATGGGCTTCAGATTCCTAAAATTTAAACTTTCAAAAGTTTGCCATAACTTCACATGTTACCAGTAAATATTTTAAACCATGCAACACCTGGTCTTGGATGGTTAGCTTGCTAAGAACATAATTTTTAATGAAGTACATCTTGTATTTAAATCTACCATGGTTATAGTTTAAAGTGTCTCGTCTCTTATGCAAATTTTCCGCAAATCCCCATTTCAGAAGATCACATCCTTTTGTCCCAGCCTCATTGCGCAGATTTTGATCCATATGTTAAATCTAATCAAACATTGATATATCAGAAGTCAAGAATCCTTGAAAAGTTTTCTAGTCGTGATGTTGTATCTTGATTCAGTGTCCTTGGGTTTATAACTATATGAATAGAAAGTTCTGTTAGGTAGGCTCAAAGTTAATAGAGCTCCCTTTGGCTCCAATGAGGTTTGGAGAAATTGGTAAAGTTGTTAACTGTGTGAAGGCTATCCTTTTCCTTTTTTTTGTTTGGGATAGTATAAAGAAAATGATGTTTCCTTTTTCTCCCATTCGGAATTATGGGAGAAATGCAAATAGGAGTTGGAAAAATAACCATCTTTCATGTGTTAATTTAAAGGAAAATGTCCATTTCTTCTTGATCTTAAAGAAACACGAAAAAAAACTTAAATTTGAAGGGAAAAAAGAATGAGAAACAAAAATTTTTTGGGGGTTAATTCATGATTTGGGGGAGTTCTTGTAACTCAAGGTCTTTTTTTGTTGAAACTATGTTTTTCAACATAGTTTCTATGGAAGCCAAATGAACCCCTAAACAATGAAGACTATAAAAGGTGGATATCCAGTTTTTGACATATTACCATCTCTATATGAATAGTGCATTATTGTATTCAGTAAGAGAAACGAGCCTTTAATAGCTTCACAGAGTACTAAAATTTGGCATGTTCAAAATTTCAATTTTATGGTTAATAGAATATTATCAGAGTATATGTACTATTTATGCAGTATCCATATCAGTCTCATCTTCCTCACATGGATATTTAACCACATCTATCATACTCGGACTTTAATTTGGAATATTCACGTGCATAAAGCCTAGATTTTTGTTATCTTTTCACATATTTATGGGCTTTCTCATTACTTGTGGTTAGACCAGTTGGCCTGTTGTTGCTTACTATATATGTTCGATAAATCCTAATTTTGTTTTCTGGACTAATAGTATCATTTCATTTTCAGAACTTTGTCAGCATGGTGGGTGAAGGGAGTTAAAAACATCCAACAGTGAAGAGGAGCGAGATAAGGAACACGACAAGATGGATCATGCTGGAGACAACTCAGACGCTAATGCTGATATTTCACAGGCAATGGAAACTGGTCACAAAAGGAAGCATCACCGAGCTTGGACTCTTTGCGAGGTCTTGAAGTTAGTAGGAGTTGCTAGGTATGGAGCTGGAAGGTGGTCTGAGATGAGACGTGTATCCTTCGCGTCTTATTCATATCGCACCTCAGTAGATTTGAAGGTAAGTTTTGGGGTATGAAGATTGTTTATTTCCCACATGTTTTTTTCTTCTTGCTTTCATTTACTGCATCTCTTCCTTTGCTTTAGGATAAATGGCGAAACCTGCTTAGAGCTCGCTTTGCACAAGAGCCTTCAGATAAAGGGGTAAAAACTCTTATTTTCTAATTTGTCTCTGATTCAATCTCTCTGCATTTTATCCAGCTGATGAGCATAAACCCTTGTTTCTGGTACAATTGGTAGGAAAGCAGGTTGACAAGTACCAATTGGTGTTAAGATCCTTTTTTTTCCTGTGGAAGTTTATCAAAGTGTTCTCTATAGCTGACATTTGGTAGAATTCTTTTTGAAGAATCATCATGTTTGTCTCCATATGTTAAATATCATTCTGGAAACATCCTTTTTTGATCTTTTTTTTCCTCTACTAATTTTTTTAACCTTTCAACTTTTGCAGGCCCAATGTCCATCCCAACAATGGAAGAGTTTGATCACAAAGTGATGAAAAATTAGTTATGGGGAAGAAAGAGAACGAGGAAAATATCTCGAATTATTTTCACATCACTAGGATATTTTGTTAGAATCGTAGTATAGTAAAATTGTATTAAACATAATACAATATTATTATGTAAGACATTTTGACTTCATTAGTGATATACAGATTTATCTTTATCTATTTTGTGTGTACTTGTGTTATTGACATTTGTTTACTTCCTTCTATATTATAATCAGATTTAGTTTTACAAAATCTTATGCGGGTTATAAATCATTTATCTATATATAAATTCAGATTATAGGTAATGGTATTTTAAAGAATATAGGCAATTTATAGGAAAATATTTCTACCATTCCAATATTGGAACACATTTTATTCGTTCTAGTATGAATGCACAAATTAATTTGGATTGTTCCTTATTAGGAACACTTTATTGGTGTTCCAACACCGGCACACATATAATGTGTTCCAAAAATCATCCTTTGGAACCCTTTATTAGGAACGCTTTGTAGGTGTTCCAACACTGGCACGCATATAAAGCGTTCCAATAACCGTCATTTGGAACACTTTTATTCCGTTCCAAGAATTTGGCAGCCCAAAAATAGACACGGAATAAAGGCGTTCCAAAAAATATTTGGAACATAATTTCTCCGTTCCAAAAGGACCATTTTGGTGTAGTGACATGTACTATTTCTCTTACATTGTTCAGTTTATGTCGTATGTTCACATGCTTCCGTTTAATTCACATGTCCACAGTTTACATTATGTCACATATTATTTACTCTATGCTCCATGTTGCTTTGTTTATTGTCTTTTCTATTCTCGAGCTGAGCGCATTGGTAGTGCACG
>JANAVB010007600.1:8770959-9031571 GCA_029216955.1 Iris pallida
TTAGGATATTGGCCTACGGCCAAGATTTGAGTTTCGAAGTCCAAGATGGACTTGGATATAGGTTGTAAGGGTTGGTAATGATGAGAAATAGTCGCCTAGACCTAGTCTTGACCTCGGTTGACCATGGTTGACTTTTTAGACTAAAAGTCAACTATGGGTCAACACTTTATCCAATTTAGTCCCAAATTCCATTAAACTTGGGCAGTTGACCAAAAGTCAACTATTAGTCACCATTGACCTAGGGTTGACCTAGAGTTGACCTAGAGATGACCAGAGTTGTCCCGTTAACCAAAAGTCAACTGAAAGTCAACTTTCGACCTAGTTTGATTCGGATTGAATTCCAATACTCTCCCATGACCAAGGTTGACCCAACTAGACTTGTCTAGACCTAGAATGACTTAATAGGGTTTAATTTGATTTGACTTTACTTCCTAAACATAGTATTGATACATCTTGTTCTCTATAGGTCCTCGAGACGCAGCATTGGATCCCGTTGACATATCATATCATATTACAGGCGAGTACATTCTCTGACACTTTTCTAATTTACGATGATTGTTATAATTCATGTAATTAGTGTAGATATGCTTGTTCTCGACACATTGGTCACACGGATTGGTATTTGTGGATCCCGACATGAGATGTTATTCCTCGTTATCTTGGTATATCTTGTGCAAGCCCCCTTGTAGCTCTTGTGCATTATATGGACACCGATTCTCGAGGAGACTTGCTCCCTTCTCGTAGAATTCTGTGTCGTAACGTGTCTTGCTTGGATCCACTCTACCAGTCGGGGACGGGGAGTACTAGTGTAGATGTGTGGTCATACCCGCCTTGTATATATTGTGAACCTTGTGAATGCCAATCCTATACCACACGTATGATTGGCTAGATCATAACCTTGTGCAGACACAATCCGGCCACATGTTGTAGCTAGTACTCACACACTTAGATAGATGATTCTTGATTTTTGTACATGCTATGATCAGTTTACTTGCCTTGTTCTAGCTCAAGATTTACAGCTTACCTTGCCATGATACTCACATGTACATTCCATGATTTACTTATATATACTCTCTATTTACTGTCTTATAGCTTTTGTCATATCTTGTGAACTGTTGTTAGTAGATTGTACTCGTTCTATCCTGACTGGATATGTTGACAAAATATTACAGATGCTGATGAGGGAGATTACAGTTCCTACTACGGTCCGGATGACGTAGTGGGCTTAGACTTGAAGACTTTGGTCCAGCAGGGATTAGCTCCGCCTGACGAGACTTTATCTATTGCTTAGTTAGAGTAGGTCTTTTGTACTGGACCTTGTCTCCAGCTACTTTTGAGACTGTTATTATTATGGATTGTATTAGAGACTTGGACTTGTATATTCTTTGAGTGGACTTGACAGGTTATATTTTATCGTCATGTTGTCTTTATCTTTCAGTCTTTACTTTATCATCTTAGAACTGTGATTGAGCACTCATATATATTCATTGCTTGTCCTCCGTTCGGAGTTGACCATATTCACGACAGGTTTTTGATATATATATAAACTATTGTTAGAGTAGAAAACCTACAGCGTTCCACGCCATTTTTACGGTGAGGGCTGGGCGTTGTCACGTACACGTGCCCTTATAGCGGGTGCGGGTCGTGACACGTTTTTATTGGTGGCCCATGCAGGTCTGAAGTCGCAATTAGTGCGATGTCGTGGCGACACTCGTCTTAGAGTGTTGACTACGAGCCTGTGTTACATATAGGAGGTAGTAGGCTAAGTACTCAATCACAGTAGGATCTTTCCTTGCTTATCTTGCTTAGCGTCTTTGATATTGATTTTGCATTCTAATTGTCCTCCTTAATATAATATTTCCCGTGCCGTATTGATTTTCTTTTTTATTTCTATCTTCAGGATGGTGCATACCAGGTCCCAGCATCCTGAGTCCGCGGACACGGAGAGGTCTGCTATGACTCGCGGACCTGATCCGGACACTCCTGCTGCAGTCGGGGTGTCGACAGCAGCAGCTCTTGGGGGCGCTCCTCCGCTGGTTACGAGGGCTGACCCCAGGGTTGCTACGACTTTTTCGGCCGCAGAAGCAGTGGTTGATACGGGCGCTCTTCCTTCTCCTGCACAGCGGATTCCTCCGCCAGTTGCAGACGTACTTCCACCTCCACCTTCCCTGCCTACAGATATGGGGCAGATGCTTACCTTCCTCCAGCAGATACTGGAGACTCAGAGAGCCCAGGTCGAGGCTCAGCAGAGGCAGACAGACGCGATGCGTCAGGGTATGGAGGATGCCCATCAGTTGGCCCTTGCAGCCGTGGAGCAGAGGGCTCCGCATCCGGGGACGCGTACTAGGTACGAAGATATCCAGGACTTCAAGAAGCTCGGTCCCCGTAACTTTAGCGGGACCGAGGGTGTGGTCTATGCAGATGATTGGCTCGAGGATATCGAGCGGCAGATGAGGGCCTCCCGCCTGGCAGACGACCTGAAGGTCGAGGCGGTAGGTTTGCAGTTGCTAGACATTGCACGCACCTGGTTCAGAAACGAGCCAGCCCTAGCTGGAGAGGGCCATACTTGGGCAGAGTTCAAGATCCTCTTCAAGGAGAAGTTCTTTTCCTCCACGGACAAGATCGACCTGGTACGGCAGTTCCAGGATCTGCAGCAGGACAGTTTATCTGTGGAGGAGTACGCTGCGGAGTTTGGCCGTCTGAGTCGATACGTAGAGTACATGGTTCGAGACCCGGAGATCAGGGCGAGCCGTTTCAGGGAGGGGCTGACTTGGGATATCAAGATCCTCATTCCCTCCTTCTATGAGACTTATACCCAGATCTATGCGGAGGCCCGCAAGGTAGAGCGGGAGTGGGGCTTGAAGCCCAAGAGGGAGCGTGATCTTTTCTCGGGGGCTACTAGCAGCACAGGGGCTGCTAAGCGCCCTCAGCTTCAGCAGCATTCTTTCCAGCATCACCAGCCGTAGGTTCAGGCCAGAACACCGGTTCAGCAAGTGCAGCACACTCAGCAGAGGCAGGCACAGCATGGGGCTCCTTGCAACTTCTGCAAGAAGCCCGGTCACATCTGGGAGGTCTGCCGGAAGAGGCTGGGCTTGTGCCTCTATTGCGGGGAGGCTGGACATCAGTTGAGAGATTGTCCTACGAGCCGTCGCAGGGAGGGCCGTGGAGCGGTAGCAGCTCAGGGGGCACCGGCGAGAGTACCAGCAGTGCAGTCGAGGGGTCCACTTTCGACCCAGCAGTAGCGGTTTGTTCAGCACCACCAGCAGCGGGGTGGTCAGGGTAAAGCCTTTGCTCTTGCAGCCGAGGAGATGGAGCCTATTGCGGATGTTGTCGCAGGTTCTATTCTGTTCGATTCTTTTCCAGCTTTAGCCTTGTTTGATTCTGGTGCTACGCACAGTTTTGTGTCTGTTTCTTTTGCTCTTAGACACAATATCATTGCTGAGTATCTTGGTAGGACTTGCAAGATTATGACTGGAAATGGCATCATCCTAGTTAATAATATTTGTAAGGGACGAAGAGTTTCTTTGAAAGGCCGGGAGCTGAGTGCGTGTTTGCTCGTAATGCCACTTCCGAGTTACGATGTGGTACTCGGTATGGACTGGTTGAGCATGCACCACGCTAGCATCGACTGAAGAGGGAACAGGATTCTGTTTAGGCCGCCGAGAGAGCCAGAGTATGAGTTCACCAGGGGTGCAGCGGAGCAGGGAGATAGATTCTGCAGAGCATTGTTGGCGGGGACGGTATTGCCACATCCACTTATTGCTGAGTTCTTGGATGTCTTTTCCGAGGAGCTGCCCGGGATGCCGCCAGATCGTGATATTGAGTTTTCTATAGACCTAGTGCCGGACGCTGAGCCTATCTCCCAACACGTCTATAGAATCAACAACAGTGAGTTAGCGGAGCTGAAGAAACAGGTCGACGAGCTGGAAGACAAGGGCTTTATTCGATCTAGTTCTTCACCTTGGGGCACGCCAGTTCTTTTCATCCCCAAGAAGGATGGTACGGTACGTCTGTGTATTGATTACAGGGTGCTCAACAACCTTACCATCAAGAACAATTATCCTTTGCCAAGGATTGATGACTTGTTCGACCAGTTGAGCGGGGCGAGAGTGTTCTCGAAGATCGACTTGCGTACCGGGTACCATCAGCTGAAGGTGAAGCGGGATGACATTCCGAAGACTACCTTTCGGACTCGCTATGGCCAGTATGAGTATACCGTCATGCTGTTTGGGTTGACCAATGCCCAAGCGGCATTCATGAACTTGATGAACAAGGTATTTCATTAGTACCTTGACAAGTTTGTGGCGGTCTTTATTGATGACATTCTCATCTATTCGAAGACACCAGAGGAGCACGAGGAGCACCTGAGGATTGTGTTGGACACTCTCAGGAGGGAGCAGCTGTATGGGAAGCTGTCCAAGTACGAGTTCTTCTTGGATCGCGTGGAGTTTCTAGGCCATGTTGTCTCTGGCGAGGGGATTTCAGTGGATCCGAAGAAGATTTCTGCGGTGGAGTCCTGGTCTACGCCGAGCTCAGTAGCAGAGGTTCAGTGTTTTCTGGGTCTGGCAGGTTATTACTGGAGGTTCGTGCAGGACTTTTCCAGGATTGCCCAGCCGATGACCCGTCTTACCAGGAAGGACGAGGAGTTTATTTGGTCCGAGGAGTGCTAGGCCCCCTTCGAGGAGCTGAAGGCGAGGTTGACTACAGCTCCTATCTTGACGCTGCCATCTGGATCTGGTGGTTATACGATCTATAGTGATGCTTCAGGACGGGGTTTGGGTTGCGTTCTTCAGCAGCACGGAAAGGTAATTGCCTATGCATCTAGGCAGTTACGTCCTCATGAGAGGAACTACCCTACCCACGATCTGGAGCTGGCAGCAGTCATCTTTACTTTGAAGCTGTGGAAACACTATCTGTGCGGAGAGCGAGTTGAGATCTATACTGATCACAAGAGCTTGAAGTACGTGTTTACCCAGAAGGAGCTGAATATGGGGCAGAGGCGATGGTTAGAGCTGATGAAGTATTTTGATATATCCTTACAGTACCATCCGGGAAAGGCCAACGTGGTCGCGGATGCTTTGAGCAGGTATCCCGTGGCCATGTGTTTGACGATGGATCGTCACCTTCTGGCAGATCTGGAGAGCTTGGGCATAGAGGTGATAGTTCCAGGGTTCGAGGTACAGTTGTGGGGTCTCCAGGTGCATTCGGAGCTGATGGACAGAGTCAGGACAGCTCAGTTTGAGGATGAGGCTCTGAGAGTCATCAGGGAGCAGGTCCGGGCAGGACTGTTGGAGGAGTTCTCTATAGCGGAGGATGGGTCATTGAGGCATGGTACTAGATTATGCGTACCGAGCGGAGGACTTCGGGAGGAGGTTCTTCAGGAGGCGCACCGTTCTCAGTACTCTATGCATCCAGGAGCCAACAAAATGTATGGAGACTTGAGACAGCATGTTTGGTGGTATGGCATAAAACGTAAGGTGGCTCAGTTCGTTTCGAGATGCTTGGTGTGCCAGCAGGTGAAGGCCGGAAGGCAGAGACCCGGTGGATTGCTCCAGCCACTACCCATTCCTGAGTGGAAGTGGGAGCGTATCACTATGGACTTTGTATCTGGGCTTCCGCGCTCTCCAGGAGGGAAGGATGCGATTTGGGTCATTGTTGATCGATTGACCAAATCGGCCCACTTTTTGCCTTTCAAAGTGGGTTTGTCGACGGAGAGGTTGGCCGAGATGTACGTGCAGCAGATAGTCCGATTGCACGGGGTTCCAGTGAGTATAGTCTCGGATCGGGACAGCCGATTCACTTCCCACTTCTGGCGGAGTTTGCAGCTTAGCTTGGGCACATCGCTCAAGTTCAGTACTGCATACCACCCCCAGACAAACGGGCAGTCGGAGAGGACGATTCAGACCCTCGAGGATATGTTGCATACCTGTGTCTTGGACTTCAAGGGTTCTTGGGAGGACCACCTTCACTTGTTAGAGTTTGCTTACAACAACAGCTACCAAGCCAGTATAGAGATGTCACCTTTCGAGGCTCTATACGGACGGAGGTGCCGTACACCCTTGTCTTGGGATGATGTCGACGAGAGGGTTTTGCTTGGCCCTGAGATGGTGGTGAATGCTGCAGAGAAGGTCAGGGTTATCAGAGATCGACTTCGGCTGGCGCAGGATAGGCAGCGGCATTGGGCCGATAGCCACCGGAGGCCGTTGGAGTTTGAAGTATAGTTTAGATTTTTCTAGTATTTGAGTCTGATTGTGATTGTTTTAGATCAAGCTCTAAGTCTTGTGTTTTGTTCTAGGTTGATGATCTTGTGTTTCTGCGGATTTCTCCGACGCATGGCACGATTCGTTTTGGTGGCGACGGAAAGCTTAGTCCACGATACATCGGACCATTCCGTATCTTGGGCAGGGTCGGTGCAGTGGCTTACCGACTGGAGTTACCGCCCACACTAGAAGGAGTGCACAGCGTGTTCCACGTGTCGCAGCTGAGACGGTACGTGGCAGATCCCAGTCACGTCTTGGACCACTCCGAGATCGAAGTGGGACCGACACTCAGCTATCCAGAGAAGCCGGTTAAGATCTTGGACCGAAGAGAGAAGGTGCTCGGGAACCAGGTCATTCCCTTGGTTCGCGTTGCATGGAGACACCACTCTCCAGGTGAGTCTACCTGGGAGAGGGAGGACGACATGCGGGAGCGATTCCCATATCTCTTCGAGCCTTGAGGTAAATTTTATCTTTTTCTTTCCTTGTTCTATTCATGATTGCTGTGTTAGTTCTCATTCAATTTCGAGGACAAAATTTTTTTAAGGAGGGTAGATTTGTCACCCCCAGTTTTCGAATTATGGGTATTTTTATCATTTTTCAAGTTTTATAATTTTTAGGAATTTTATTTGATTTATATGATTTTTAGTGATTTATTTGATTTAGTTCAAATTTTATCCAATTCGGACTTAAGTTGGAGACCCGGGTAGCCTGGACACTAGTGGGACCCACATACTAGCTGGACTTGGCCCACATACCATCCTAACTAGGCTAGAAACCATAAACCCAACTTCCATGGCTTAATTAGTCATTAAGAGGCTTAATTAGTATTTAGAATTAAACCGAAACGAACCGAACCGAACCCGAACCAACCCAACCTAAGTCTAATGGGTTTGGAGGGTTATTGGATCACCACCCAAACCCAATAACCCTCCCCACCAAGGCCGGCCAAGTAGGGGAGCACCCCCCTTTGTTTCTCCACAAAGCAAATCTCTCTCTCTCTCAAATTTCTTTCTTTCTTTCCAAGCTCTTCTTCCTCCAAGCAACCAACTTCTAGGTATACATTCAATTCTCCATTAATTCCCCTTTTTATTTATAGCTTTCACAATAATTGTAGAGGAGATGATTCTCCACACTTTGCCCTAGAATTTGTAGGTTTCCTAAAAATCTAGGTTAGAAGATTTATTTGGGAGTTTTCTAATTAGAGTGGTATATATATATATATATATATATATATATATATATATATATATATATGTGTGTGTGTGTGTGTGTGTGTGTGTGTGTGTGTGTGTGTATATATATATATATATATATATATATATATATATATATATATATATATTGATATGTATTTGGTGTCATGAGGATTGTGGTGGTGTGTGAGAGTGGTAGGGAGAGTGAGTGTGCTTGTGTGAGTGTGTGTGAGTGAGTGTGCTTGTGTGAGTGTGTGTGAGAGAGTGTGCGGTTGTGTGTGTGTGTATGTATATAGATATATATATAGATAAATGTATATATATATATATATATATATATATATATATATATATATATATATATATATATATATATATATATATATATATATATAGATAAATGTGTATGTGTATGTGTATGTATATTTACATATAGATTGTGTGTGTGTGTTTATACATACATAGTGAGATAGATAGAGGGATATAAGAGTATATATATGTGTGTATAGGTATATATATATAGATAGATATATATATATGGATATATATATAGAGAGAGATAGGAAGGAAAGGTAGAAGGAGAATTAGAAGAAGAAGAAGGGCAACCGCAGCAGCAGCATTGGCAGTAGTTGCAGCAGCATGCGCAGCAGTAGCAGTGGCAGCAAGGGCCACAGCAGCAGCAGCACCAGCAATGGCAGCAGCTGCAGTAGAAGTCCCTCCCCCCTATTTAGCCCCTTTAAGTCCCCTTTTACCCCCCTTAAACCCTCCTAGTATATATATATATATATATATATATATATATATATATATATAGTTAGATAATTAGATAGTTAGAGGAAGGGAATAAGACTAAGAAGTTCAAGAAGAAAGTTAGAAGAAGTTAGAGAAGAGGAGAATTAGAAGAAGTTAGAAAATTAGAAGAAGTAAGGAAGAGAAGAAGAGAATTAGAAGAAGTTAGAAAATTAGAAGAAGATAGGAAAAAGAATAAGAAGAGGGATTAGAAGAAGAAGAATAGGAAGAATTAGGAGAAGAGAGTTAGACGAATAGAAATTAGAAGGAGAAGGAGAAGAATAGGGATAGAGAATGAATCGGATTTTGGGCGAAAGGGTGAAACGGAGCCCCGAGCGTCGGAATGAGTTGAAACTTGGGGAGACCTAGATTATATAAATTAGACATTGCGGGTAGGCTCCCGAGTTGAAATCGGGGTTTTAGGACGCCGGTATCGCGCCGTACCATCGCGTATCTTGAGATATTCAAGATATCGGCAATGGGCCGTAAGATGGACTAGACGTCCACTTTACCTAGGTATCTTGGTAGGTAACGTATGTATAGGCTAGTATCCTACTACCCTAGGGAGGATGGGTCAAAATTCTAAGCGTAGGTAGGCTAACTTGATTTTCACCTAGGCTAGAAATTTATCTTAGAAACGGGAAAATTAGGATATTGGCCTACGGCCAAGATTTGAGTTTCGAAGTCCAAGATGGACTTGGATATAGGTTGTAAGGGTTGGTAATGATGAGAAATAGTCGTCTAGACCTAGTCTTGACCTCGGTTGACCACGGTTGACTTTTTAGACTAAAAGTCAACTATGGGTCAACACTTTACCCAATTTAGTCCCAAATTCCATTAAACTTGGGCAGTTGACCAAAAGTCAACTATTAGTCACCATTGACCTAGGGTTGACCTAGAGTTGACCTAGAGTTGACCAGAGTTGACCCGTTGACCAAAAGTCAACTGAAAGTCAACTTTCGACCTAGTTTGATTCGGATTGAATTCCAATACTCTCCCATGACCAAGGTTGACCCAACTAGACTTGTCTTGACCTAGAATGACTTAATAGGGTTTAATTTAATTTGACTTTACTTCCTAAACATAGTATTGATACGTCTTGTTCTCTATAGGTCCTTGAGACGCAGCATTGGATCCCGTTGACATATCATATCATATTACAGGCGAGTACATTCTCTGACACTTTTCCAATTTACGATGATTGTTATAATTCATGTAATTAGTGTAGATATGCTTGTTCTCGACACATTGGTCACACGGATTGGTATTCGTGGATCCCGACATGAGATGTTATTCCTCGTTATCTTGGTATATCTTGTGCAAGTCCCCTTGTAGCTCTTGTGCAGTATATGGACACCGATTCTCGAGAAGACTTGCTCCCTTCTCGTAAAATCCTGTGTCGAAACGTGTCTTGCTTGGATCCACTCTACCAGTCGGGGACGGGGAGTACTAGTGTAGATGTGTGGTCATACCCGCCTTGTATATATTGTGAACCTTGTGAATGCCAATCCTACACCACATGTATGATTGGCTAGATCATAACCTTGTGCAGACCCAATCCGGCCACATGTTGTAGCTAGTACTCACACACTTAGATAGATGATTCTTAATTCTTGTACATGCCATGATCAGTTTACTTGCCTTATTCTAGCTCTAGATTTACAGCTTACCTTGCCATGATACTCACATGTACATTCCATGATTTTCTTGTATATACTCTCTATTTACTGTCTTATAGCTTTTGTCATATCTTGTGAACTGTTGTTAGTAGATTGTACTTGTTCCATCCTGACTGGATATGTTGACAAAATATTACAGATGCTGATGAGGGAGATTACAGTACCTACTACGGTCCGGATGACGTAGTGGGCTTAGACTTGGAGACTTTGGTCCAGCAGGGATTAGCTCCGCCTGACGAGACTTTACCTATTGCTTAGTTAGAGTAGGTCTTTTGTACTGGACCTTGTCTCCAGCTACTTTTGAGACTGTTATTATTATGGATTGTATTAGAGACTTAGACTTGTATATTCTTTGAGTGGACTTGACAGGTTATATTTTATCGTCATGTTGTCTTTATCTTTCAGTCTTTACTTTATCATCTTAGAACTGTGATTGAGCACTCATATATATTTATTGCTTGTCCTCCGTTCGGAGTTGACCATATTCTCGACAGGTTTTTGATATATATATAAACTGTTGTTAGAGTAGAAAACCTACAGCGTTCCACGCCGTTTTTACGGTGAGGGCTGGGCGTTGTCACGTACACGTGTCCTTATAGCGGGTGCGGATCGTGACAGAACCTGAGTGTTGTAGCCAATCTGGCATATATTGTTGGGCTATCGAAAGCCTTTGTAATCACATTTCGAATATCAATAAAGAGAATTGTTTCGTATACTATGTTTTCCTGTCGTTGTTAATATCAACTCAAAGATAACCATTTGAGAACTTGTCATCTTGCCTAGCACGAGCGCAACTCCAGGCTCGTGCGACATCACGCCCCCTGCGAGGACGATGATTCGGGTGATTCCGAGTCGGGTGACAAATTGGTATCAGAGCTCTAGGCTCAATTTTTTCTGGACGCTTGTTTCGTTTCAATTCCAAAGAGTTGTCCACCACCAATCAAATCACTCTTGACTCTACTCGATGCCGCACTAGATGTTCCATACAATAAGTCTAGTACAAATCATGTAATTTTGTCGCATGTTGTTTTAGAAATTACATGGTGTTTGCTGGAAAAGTCGTATAAGGTTTGTTGCTGCAAGTGCAACAAGTTACGAGATGTGAATTCAAGGATTTGTTGTTGTGGATGCAACACGTCGTGAATTATAATTTGAGATGTTCGTTGTTTACAATGATCGAAATGAGAAATGTTGGTTGCATCGATACAATGAAAGTCATGGAATGTTGCTGCGGCAATTGCCACGCGTTGATTGTAAATGATACGTTGAAAAAAAAATGAAAGTTGATATGGAATGTGTCGAACGGATTCACATATTAATTTTGAATGTGCGTTGTGATGAAAGTGATAAGTCAATATCGAATGAGTTGAACGGATTTGAGCATTGACTTTGAATGTCGAGAATAAATAGTTGCACGAGGTGCAATAGATGTCGAAAATAAATTGTTGCACGATGTGCAATACGTATCGGAAGAAAATTGTTGCACGTGGTACAACGCATATCAAAGTGAAATCGTTGCACGAAGTGCAACGGATATCAAGAATGAATTGTTGCTCGAGATGCAACGGAAGGAACTGAAATCATAAATTGATAGAAACGAAATCAGTTCGGTTGCGCATCGAGCTTGTGTTGGCAGATGAATGCATTGGCCGAGTTGTGTCAGATTTTGATTAATCAAGAGTTACGGTTGTGATCGGTATGATCACTGCGAAAATCGTGAGTCAAAATAAAATGTTGGTTCATACGGAGTATGTTACGACGGAAGTAACTTGATTTCTGAGTAGTATATGGCATACCACCGATGCAACGAATGGCTCGATTCCAAGTGGTATATGATATACCACTTATGCGATGAATTGCATCGACGCGTTGTGAGAATTGCGGAAGATTCGTCCACAACGGACGGGATAGCACCGAGACTCGATTGAGAATTTGTATGACGGCATGTTGATGCAAGTGTTCTTCGATGACCGGTTAGAACGATAAGGCGAGACTCGTATCAATGAATGATACGTCGGACGAAAATGATAAGTCGGTCGGACGATCGAGACTAGCGGAACGATTATGCCTTGAGGCAACAATCGGATCAACGGGATAGGAGACATGAAACGTTGTAATTGAACCGCACGACTTGCGAGCTCGATAGAAAATGTTGGACGATACAAATTATAATCGAATCGCATGACTTGCGATCTCAACAAAAATGTTAGAATACGTGAATGGTAATCGAATCGCACGACTTGCGATCTCGATAGAAATATTGGACGAGGCAAAATATAATCGGATCGCACGATGTGCGACTACGATGAAGAGTTGGTTGATGTGAATAAATTGTGCCTAAGAGATAGTTGGCTACGTTGCGACAAAACTCATTTGAGTACGACTAAAACACGCAAAACCTAGAGGGCGTGATCGTATAACTCGAGGGTTCGATGTTGGATAATCGGTAACTCGGTTACGTGATCAAAGCAGAACGGAATGCAACGAATCGAGAAATGATTCGAGACGTACGAAAATGTTTGTGGAGAACTTGGACGTATACGACACAAGTTGTCGACGTTGAAACAGAATCAAAGTTGACCCATACGCTATCAAAATTAATACGACGTATCGAGATCGATACGTAAGGAAACGTAATCACGATGCGAGAATACAAAATGGAGTGTGCCTCGCGCTATCAAAATTTTGTAAATAACAATACGAGAATGAAACGAACTGGTTGATCTTGAACTTTGTGATTGATCAAGACGAGACTATAAGTCATCGACGATTGTTCGATGCTTATAGCATCTCATGTGTCGACCGCAAATAAGATAGACTCGAACTCGATAAGAATAGATGTTTCGTAAAATTGCAGAATCATCGACGATAGCACATGACTTTACTCGGAGGATAGTTGCGCATCAGTTGCCCCGATAGAGATGGTTTTGTCCGAAATTGGGTAGTCGTATAGAAATCGTCGGAACGTGATTTGGCTCCAAAATAAGATATAGCATTGTTCGTAGTAAACTGTCCTTCGGTGATGATCCACAATTATCGAGCATAGCTTCGGGGCAGCTGACCCTAGAAGACTTGACCTCCAAATCAAATTGAATGTTGCAGACCGTAAGATGACCCATGCGATATCGCATACAAAATTGCATCGATAACAAATACAGTGTGGTGCAAGTTGACAATAAGTCTAGACGATCGAAAATTGTTGGAACAACTTTCGATTGAGAATGATGTAGCTAGTTTTTGGGTATTCGTCGGACGAATGCTTGAATGGTTATGTTGGTCGACGCTAGAAATTTACCAACGAACTTGGTGATTCGGATAGGCGATTATGAGAATCGTGCTATGCACGAGAGAGAACGATAAGGGAATGACTTACGAGTTATGTCGTTAGATTCGGATTCGCCTTGCAAATGAGCTTGCGTGAATCGGACTTATATTCGATGTTGCGAGACGGACAAGTATAGAATTTGGTTAGAAATTTCCTACTCGATAGGAATCGAATGTAAGTCGCGTTGTAAAGACCTTCGTGTCAAGGCGATCGTTGCCTTGAGCATCGTCGACTTGAATTAAACTTTGTGTCGGATAGATTGTGGCCTTTGTGTAATGTCAATTTAAAGTTGTGTCGGAAGAATTTGAGCTGGTGTCTAGGTAAGTAACCTAGCGGGCGTAGTCCTGAATGTTGATGCAATTGCAAGTCAACAAAGAAAATTGTATCGAGATAAGTTGCATAGCCAGACTTTGGAAATAGTTGAGTAGCGACGTTGAACGCAAGGCGTTGCGGAGACTCGTTGTGATCGGATGCGCGACGGCTTGACGCGACGTATAGAATTGATAGTCCCGATGAAACTTACAAAATGAGAAATACAATTTTTGAATCGCATCGGATGCCTTGACTTTTGTTGGAGGATCGCGCATGTATCAATATGCATATGCAAGAGAATTGCAAGAACTTATGCTAGAGCCCAAGTGCGATCGAGAGTACGAGGTAGCAAGTAATTGAGAATACGAAGTTACATGTTAGCTTTGTTCCGATATCCTACAACTGAGCTTGGCTGAAATGTATATATTGGTGGGATGCCTAAAATATGTGTATAATTCCAAACTAAGTTGTATGATCCAAACGATAGTGAGACGAGATCGTGGAACGATCTAGTGAAACCCTTGGAAATTTAGTATTGGTTTCGGTTCGAGGACGAACCTTATTTTGAGTGGTATATTATGTAATGCCCTGATCCGCACGGTACATTATGCTGAGTCGTTGAATCAAAGAGTCACGTTGACCGAATGAAATATATCAATACAAATCGATACGAAGAGTTGCATTGTCCCAAAGAATGCATCGAGTTGAATTGATGCAAAGCGCCGCATTGCCCCGAAGGATAAGTGCGTTGAGACGGCTCGAAGATTCTAAGAAATCGAATCGACCAAGGCGCAAGTCCGAATCGATGCAAGTATTGATTTTAGTTGGTTTTATGTACAGGATATACGTTTACACTAAAATATTAGAGGTCGGCATTCTGCCTTATTCAGTAAGGGGTCCGCGAAACCAAATCGTCGACTTGCGACAGGCTGAGACTTGGGCACGGTAAGCCAAATCGGGCGTATAATTCAATAAAGCACGAAGTGCTCGAATGGCTAAGTCAGGAGAGTGGCCGTGCAACGAAGTTATGAAATCGAGCCACATCGGCTCGACGAAATGACAAGGCATATCGACTCAAGGTGGGGGGACATTGACTCTCTTTCCTACTCCTTTATGCCTAAGTAAAATATATATATCATTATATGCTGAGTTAACCTATCAACGCCATGGGCGTGGCTCGATAGAGAGATAAACATAGTGCGTGTCGAACACTAGATAGAACAATTGAAATGAATCGTACAGCAAATGTACGAGTCGCTATGGAACATAGAATATCACAAAGGCGAGCGCCTCGTTGCGCAAGCCATAAGAACATGGGATAATTGTATCGACGAGTGCCCCAGTGCATAAGTCATTACGTGCCTCCGTGCACGAGTTAGCATGCTAGAACATTGAAAGACTATATCGACGCGAGTGCCTCGATGCACGAGCGATAGAACATTGAATACCTTATCGAGACGTGCCTCAGTTGCACGAGTCGGAAGGATGGAACATAAGTATAACGCGTTGAATACTAAGGCGTAGAATATAAAAACACGGCTTCGATGCGTGCATTGAATGCACGATGCAAGAAAAGACGGCGAATGTACGCAGCTGCACAATACTTACAAAGGACGGCATCGTTGTGACGAGGAGAACAGTTATGGCACGGATGTGGCATAACTGTCGATGCGGCATGGTGCCTTCGAAATGTTCGTAGCCTTCGGGGCGTTCATTGAGAACATTGGAGCGTTGTGCCAATTGAAATAGATATAAAACAAACTTGCTTGGTTGTATGAAAGATAAGATGCGTTGCATGGTCAAATGGACTTAAAGACGTATTGTCCGTGCACGGGTGTTTTCTTCCCTCGAACGTTGATCACCAGGGCGCTGGGACCGTTCGGCCTAGGAGGGACTGCGGTAAAATCGGTATTGTTGGTGCACTTCATCTAGACGGGTAGCGACCTTCTAGTGAATGTGATAAGCCACGTACTCTAGTATTTCGGGGGTCCTCTGATTGTTTGGGTTAGCAACCGCAACAGAGTGATCATCGTCTTACATATTCGATTCGATAAAATATAAGTCCATTCTAGCCCGGAAAGCTAGTGACCTTCATATAGTTAAGGGCGATGGGTTGAAAGTGCAAGGTATATATATATCGTACACATATAGATCCTGAATAGAGGGCACTTATAATATGACAGGGAAAGCTGATAGGCGTATTCATCTTGCGTCTGTGCAAGGGCGAGTGCGTCGATATTGGTAAGTCGTGCCACGAAACAAATACGAGATTGCTTGCCTGTTTACTTATGCGAATTGAATAACATGCTTGCCATGATAACATGCTTACAGTCTTCGAATTATGCCATGAACTGATCCTAAGGAGAACATAGAAAGAGAACTAAATTGTATGTTTGCATGAATCAATACAATACTAAATGTCGGTTTGTTAAGTGGGTTTTTGATCAGTACAGCGAGGATGAAAGTACTAATCCCGCACTAGTTTGCTAGCAGGTTCAAGGATTGGTCTGCTCGCGGCGGAGCTTCGCTTGAACGCGTTGAGGCTTGAATACCGAAGCGTATTGAAGCGTGCGATCGCATTGACGCTCAAACTTGCAACAAGATTGATGCGGCCGAGATATAGAAGGCATGATGTATGAAACGGTGAAATCCTTTGTGGGCAAGAGAGAACCTGAGTGTTGTAGCCAATCTGGCATATATTGTTGGGCTATCGAAAGCCTTTGTAATCACATTTCGAATATCAATAAAGAGAATTGTTTCGTATACTCTGTTTTCCTTTCGTTGTTAATATCAACTCAAAGATAACCATTTGAGAACTTGTCATCTTGCCTTGCACGAGCGCAACTCCAGGCTCGTGCGACATCACGCCTCCTGCGAGAACGATGATTCGGGTGATTCCGGGTCGGGACGTGACAATTACTCTTGGTAGTTCTTCACTTTGTATTACTGGCTTCATGATCATCCATGTATATATAGTTTGGGACGCTTTACTATTTTATGTCTGATGATCATACTTCTTGTACTTTGTATATTTGCATGTGATTAAGATACCTATGATTGCTTGACCTAGGATTGACTGTTGTATTATAGTAGTAACCCCCATGTCTATATAGTTTATACGTTATTTCGGGGTACCGGAGTACTTTGGAATACGTAGTTGGCCTGGTCCGTCCCTACTTGCCAGTATTCTGGTATTGGGGCGTGACATGTTTGTAGTCGAAACATTGATCATCAAAGTTGACTAACAAAAGTTCGAGCAATCACTATTGGGACAACAATTCAAGCCTACCTCAGTGTGCTAGCACATGAAAGTTTATTTACGCCTCCTCAGTTCTCGACCTTAGTCACTTATGTGGCTGCAATATCTTTCTCACGAAGTTGCAGAAGCCTTCTAGCAAAGCTACGAAAGCTTCTTGTTGTAGGGAACGAAACGCAAAAATCGTTCACCCAAACCAAAGAGACTGCGAGAGAACTGAAGAAAAAACACACAAAATCAAACGCCAAAATCACACAGAAAAACCAAACGCCGACACAAGCAATTTTTACATGAAAAACTCGTATAAAAAATGACAGGACGATCGGAATCTAACCCTGAAAAGCTCTATTATTGGAATAAGAAATATATCGACTCCTTATAAGCTTCTCATCGATCCAAAAAGGATCACCACAACTACTTGAAAGAAGAAAACTGATTACAGACTCCAAAGATCAAGAGATGTCGAGAAAATTTACCCAAAATGATCTCTCCTTCACAATAGCCTTCAATCTTCTCTCCCTCTCAAAAGTTGTAACTTTCATATTATTGTTATTCTCAACTTACATGCATCGATCTTTTATAAACCCTTGCATGAATTAGAGTTACCAAATATAGGAAATCTATATATAGAAGCCCAATATATATGGAAAGTTCAATATATATAAATCATATATTTAATGAATCCAATCATAATTGGTTTGCCATAAATTGGAAGTTCAATTATATGGAAAGTCAATATATGAAGAATCCAATCATAATATATGATCAAAGTCAAAGATGAAAATCTAATCATATATTTGATTACCATATATGTTGTAATATACGGCGATCGATGCGCTTTTCGAGTTTCTCCAACACACAGATGACACTCATCGCACTCTGAAATATTCTCCAATTAAGTTGGAAATTCCATCCACTCCAACACTTACGAAGCTATCAGTTATGGATTTGCCTATGGTGAGGCTAGAACTAGCGAAGCTAACTCTCAGAGTTAAAGCCACTACAAGCTCCACTAGACCTAAGGGCTCGGAATAATTCGACTAAGGGCTCAACTTTTCTCTCTAGAAAGAGAAACCCAAAATTTATCATTTATTAAATGGTGTTTGGGACATAAAACTAATTTCCTTCCATTGAGTAGAAGTCTAGAATGGCTTAGATGCGGGCGGGGAAATGGAGTTATGCGTCTAAATGATCCTGGTCAACAGTAATCGTCCTCTCCGGTGCATCTAATTCATATTGCTTTAACTTTTGGGCCAGCATAATGAAGCGCTCAAGAATATCATATTGTCTTCTCCAAAAAAAAAAAAAAAAACTTCTCCTTTATCTTGGAGTACCGACCTCACACGGTCGCAGACGGGGTAAATCTTTCGTAAGCAATGTGAGAGGAAGTAGCGAGTGTAACCACAGTAGAGGGAGCACGGGGACCAGGACTTCCCATCGAGGTTTAGCCATTGTCTTCTAAACCTTGGTGGCTTTGGGACGCTTCGGCGATGTGGCCCTACAAAATCCTAACCAGCGCTTCTTGCCTTTGCCTTTAATAGGAGCAAGAGTGCACATAGAGGCATCCTCCTCGTTGTCGATATCTTCTTCTATGTCCCAGTTCATAAGAGCCACGAAATCCTTCAATCAGGGCCTGGACCAGGCCCGATCCCCCTCATACAGGCCCCGCTACCCTTGATTATTTGACCGTTAGGTTTTTTTTACCAATTTACCCCCTCCCCCCAATGAACGTTACATGATTGTTTGGAGGGGAAATTTTGATAGCAGCCATGGTACAGGGATAATAAGGGATTTTGGGAAATATTTTTACCAAAATACCCTCGTATTTAGCCATTTTACGAACGGTTATCAGGGATATTTTGATCATTTTACTAAAATAAACCAAAATACTCCCATAACAAGCAATAAACGGTTGTATTATAAGGTATTGGTAATTTTAATCATCTAAAACTCTATAAATATGATTTATTTTATATATTTCTATCACAAATTCATAACTCAAAATATTCTTATACTCTCATATTCATTTTAGCTCTAGGGCTTATAGTTCTTGACTTCTAGTATTCACTACTCAGTCTAAAAGGCCATGTATAACAAAAAATAGCTGCCACAACAACCGCAAGGTCCTTAACCTCAACCATCGCAACCGCAGGGGTATAAGGCAACGGAGGAGAATAAGGGACTCACTATACCAGTTCGTCCGGTATTTGAAAATACTTTAGTGGGGTATATAATGAGAATGTTACAACAATTAAGGGTGTAACTCATGTTGAATGAATGAAATATAGAACTCGAATAAAATAGTACCTAAGAATGGTATGAGAATATTATATAGTCATCTAGATCGTTGTATCTAGTATCTACTCTTTCGAGTTTGACGAAAAACATGGAACTCTATGAAATTTGCATTTCGACGAAATGTATATATTTAATTAATTTAGGTATTAATCTAGAAACATAGATAGTCACATCATGTAGCTTTTTTTTTGTATATCCTTATGGAATACTAATTTTGTATATTTATATTTCTTCATTCTATGTTATGTGTAATTATAATATATAAGTTATTAAATAGTTATATTAATTGATTCAGACTAATTGGATCAAAATAGCGCTCTTCAATAGAATTAAAAAGCCTAATTCGATTTCAACTTTCCACAATCAACATAAACCAAGAGCACCGTATTAGTCTTTCACGCTCAAAAAATCAAACTCTGCCTTACGTAAAGTTGTCAGAGTATGATTAACCTCTGGATTTAAAATCACTGCTTATATACCTGATATTGGCCATAACTGACAAGAACATTATGTAGTATTAGTAAGAGGAGAAAGGGTTAAGGATTTACCCGATGTGAGAAATCACATTGTTCGAGGAACCCTAGATGCTGTCATTAATATAAAATTTCTCAAAATAATGATATATTTTTACTAGTTTGCAAAGGGGTCAAGGGCCAAGGAGAACCATGTGTGTGTTAATTTGATTTTTTTTTTTTTAAATAGTATCCGGTCGACCAGGTAGTAGATCGAACCAGTCTAGTCTAGCCTGAACCAGCTCTACCCGGACCATTGGTCCGGTAAGGGCTTGAAAGTTTTAGCGAAGACATGGTCCGGCTCGGCTTGACAAAAATTAGCCTAGCCCAGAAGGAATCCAATCAAATTAGGTCAAAATCGGACCGAATTACCCGGTCTGATCCACCCAACACCATGAGCACATGGCTGAGAGCCAATGTATTATGTACATAATTCGGGCGGTTTATTGGATTTGTCCAGTTTAATCCTTTGCATTCACTTGGTAGCACGTCTGCTTGCCTGTTAGACCTCGCTTGACACTTAACAGACCCCAAGACCTGATTCAAGGCTCGTATCAAGGCATGGTAGGCCACCGCCTGCGGCCTACCCCACTAATAAGATTAAATAACTAGTGCAAAATTGAAAAATTGCTCCGAACCAAGATAAGCAATTCGGTTCCGTTTCCAATGTTACGTCCAGTTATCGGTTTCGGAGAAATAAAAATTCGGTTTTTTGGTTCGGATTTCGGCTTTGAATTTTGGAATTGATCCAAACTGAAAAATCGATTCAGGATTACCAATATACCCTCAACTCTATACATGTAAATTCTATTTAATTTTTATATTGCATAATTGTAATTATAATTTGTTTCTTGTTGTATTGAATAAATATGTTATTTTATTAATTTTGAATTAATTGTTTGATTGATATAAAAAAATGTACATGTAAATTACTTTAGCATGGTGTGCGCAATAGGTCCAGCAAAAATCGGTCCAACCAATGTAATAGGACAACCGGATCGAATTGGTTCGGATCAGTTTAGTTTGCTTTCAAAAAATAAAAAAAGTTCTGTTCCTTTTGAGTTCGGTTTAAAAAAAATTAGGTTCAGTTCGAACGGACCGTACCGAATGCTCACCCCCTTCCTCTATCTATGTACTCAATTATCTATGTGCTCAACCAGTCTCGTTTGTTTCTCTTGTGACCTTGTCGTCGATGGAGCATTCTTAGTGGTCTATGGACATAGTCCATTGACTACTCAATACTCTTCGCTCTCGTTTAGTTCGGCTCAATTGCTTGGATGGTACCGTAACTTAGGGCCTAATAACAATAAAGTACTCCCATCTATTATTTTTTACATTAAAATAACATACGTTTAATTAATGAACACTACAGTACCTGTGATAACATTCCGTCCAAACGTTTAATGGAATGTGGCTCAAATACTTGGATGGTACCCCAACTTAAGGCTTAATAACATTGAAGTACTCGATCTACCTCTTCGCCAACTCCCAACGGATCCCTGTATATGAGGGCCGCGACGCTACCTCCACTCCCGCTCCCGCCGCCACCGCTCCACCGTGCTCTGCCTCAACGTGTCCTCCGGTCCGCCCGTCGTCGTCGACCCCCATGTCATCGCTCTCCTCGACGCCGCCAGCTTCCCCGTCCTCTTCGACACCGACCTGGTCGACAAGAAGGACCTCTTCACCGGCACCTTCACGCCTTCCCTCACCTCACCGGCGGCTATCGCACCCTCTCCTTCCTCGACCCCTCCGAGCCCAACGACGTCCCACTCAAGAAGCTCCTCTTCCACCTCCTCTCCTCCCGCCACCGCCACGTCATCCCCGAGTTCCGTCGGACCTCCGCCGACATGTTCGACAGGCTGGAGGCCGACATATCCGCCAAGGGGGCCACCGAGCCTCGTGGAGGACCTCTTCCAGCTAGGCCCCATACTGACCCTCGGCCTCTCGAGCCTCGTGGAGGACCTCCTCCTCCACTCGGTACGCCTCCCCCCAGCCCTCGTCCGGAAGGACTACGACCGGCTAGCCGATTTCTTACACCGGAGTACTTCAGTGTTATTATGCCTTAAGTTGGGGTACCACCCAAGCATTTAAGCGGCATTCCGTTAAGCGTTTGGACGGAATGTTATCACAGGTATTGTAATGTTCATTAATTAAATGTATGTTATTTTAATGTAAGGAATAATACATAGAGTACTTTATTGTTATTTGGTCCTAAGCTGGGGTACCACCCAAGCAATTGAGCCCGTTTAGTTCGCAGAATCATAAAATTGAAAAAAAAAAAAAAAAAATTCATTATTTTTGTATGTTTGTGTGTCAAAAAAATTGAGTAGAAAAAAAGTGATTCCTCAAACCAGTTCTAACCATAATCCTCAAAAATCTAATTGAGGGAATTTCCTCAAAAATCATCTCCAATCCGCTCTCAATTTGAGAAAAATTTCTCAAAAATTTTGAGAAAGGGTCTTTGATCCTTAAATTTGAGGGAAGGAAAAAAAATTCTCAAATTTGATGGTTCGTTATTCATGACTATTTTATCCTAAATTGTACTAAATTACTAATATATCCTACATAAGTTAAACGTTAAACTTAATTAACTTACCATATTTTTTAATTCATAATTTAAATAATATAATAATTATACCATTACAAAGTTCTTGTTGAGATCTTCCAATAGAATCTAATATTTTTTAATTTTAATTTTGTTATTAGTATTATTTTTGTTTATTAGATTCATTTGATTGATAAAATAATATTTAAATAACTTGACATAAATTAATAGAATAATATCAAATAATATCAAACTTTCTAAAATTAAATTATCGTGAGAAGTGTCAACAGATGATTGTCGAACCTGATTATCACGAGTCATTCCTTCCATAATTTTATTTTTCATGGATTCCCAATTTTTATGTTCATTTTGATTTTTGAAAGAAATTTGGACGATAAATGGATGGTGAAATGAGTGGTGGTATGCAACATTTTTATACGAAAAAAGTTAGTGGGTTGGAGTTGTATAAATATTATAAAATAATATTAATAATATAAAATATAATATTATTTCTGTAAATAATATTAATAATATAACATTAATGTATATGATTATATCAAATAATTATGAAAAAATAAATTCATGTAAAATAAATAGTGGTTGTTTATTATTTGAGGATTGATGTGTTGGAGATGTAAAATTTTGATGATAGTATAATATAGGAATATTACTTTTTGAGTCCTCAAATTGAGAAAAATTTTGAGGATGGGTTGGAGATGGCATAATAGAAGAAAATTAGGGAAAAAATGATTCCATCCAACCAAGTAAGGATCATTTTTTCACATTTAAGTATTCATTTTCCTTTCCAATTTCATTAACATTTTCAAACATCAGAAAGAAAAATCAATAGGAATTATAATTTTCCAAAGGAAAGGAAATACCAAGGAATTGAGTTCCTTTCCATTCCTTTCCGCGAACCACACGAGGCATGTGTTCCGGAGCCAGGATCTAAATCATGGGAAAGTCATGCTGTTATATATACAAATCCTTAAAATTGTTATGTTAATTAAACCGCCATAGCAACAACAACAAAACTAAAATTCAAACATAAATGAGAAGAAAAAAAAATGAAAGTCAATATTTTCAAAGTGTTAGAAAAGATGAAAAAAAGGTACATATTCAAAATATATGTAGAATATTAACAAAGATGTGGCTGAAACTCATACTTCTTCCCATTTAAAAAAGGGTAAAGTGCATTTAAACCCTCCTTAGATGTCACGAAATGCAAATAAAGATTCGCTGATCCGAAAAAAGACAGTCCGTTACGAAAATGCTCAAATTACCCCCCCCCCCTCCCCCCGCTGTTAAAATTCGTTAAAAAACGTCTTAAAAGACGATTTTGCCCCTCCCCTCTCCCCCCTCTCTCTCCGGTGGTAGGGGCGGGTCGGGGGGGGGGGGGGTGGGTGGGGTCGGCGATGGCCGACGGAGGAGAAGGGGGGGGGGTCGGCGATGGCCGACGGAGGAGAGGGGGGGGGGGAGGGTGTCACGACCCGTTACCCAAATTGTTGGGCCGGGCCGAGCCATGTCCAGCCTACGCTTGGTTAAAGCGCAGTAAGCTGTTCTAAGAATAGTCAATAAATGATCTAAGCTACTAATAGTTCTAAAATCACATTAAAATGTTCATCACAACACAGCATCTATAAGCGAAGGTAACATAAGCACAGACTTAAAAATACATAACCAAAGTATCTAACTGGAGACAAAGTCCAGTATCCAAATATAAGAACATACCAAAATCTCAGTCTCAAAACATAAGAAAAATAACTAAGCAAGGTTTTCCGCTGGGGCCTCTACTGGAGCAAGGCCAGGTCCTCAATGCAGTACCATAATATGTAACACATAGCGTTTCCTTCTCGAAAAGTATACCTACAACGTATCCTGTCAGGACGGGAGCAAGTACAACCTCTACAACTAAAGTACTGAACATATAATGAAAGAGATGTACAACAAGAAACATGGTGTGATAAGTCTATAAAACAGGAAATACTGGAAACATGGCCTCATGGTACAACTGGGGTCACAATATCATAGTAACACAGAAAACATGGCATATCTGGAATCATGGTATATCTCATAATCTATCATGGCAAGGATACATATGTCATAGAGACAGATGCATATGTAATGTTTAAAACTGTAGCAGGTACGTGATCGGTCAATAGGTGTACAATGTACTGAGGCACAATGTAAATAAATGTACATACGTACAAGTCTACAAGCATAGGTGTACCTCCGTACAGAAATGCCGGGGTAATGGCCTACGGCGCAGTAACATGTAAAATGATACTTTGCTCGATACATATAAAGGGGCATGATCACGTACTCGGCTACTAGTTTCCCCATAACCCATATTCTATCATGTGAGAAATACAAGAACAGTAAAAACATGTAAGAGATACTGGGAGTAATATAAGCATGGCAGGTACTGGGAGCAGTACAAAACTCGTGAATACTCAGAGCGGTATAAAGCATAGTGAAACATGTACCGAGATCCAGTATGAAACATGTGAAGATATAAGAACTGTCCTAAGCATGGTAGAGACCAAATTAATGTAACATGTGAAGATTTATCTTGCAGTTATTCAGAAAGCAGTATTTTACCAGGGTTAATACATGTTCTAGCATTAAAAGACAGTAAATGAGTGTGTAGATGTACTTGCCTCGAGCAAAGCAAGAATACTAGTACGAAGATATAGATGTCCGGTGTCCTGTCAATAATGACATACAAACTCAGTTCTAAGCTATGATCAACAATACTAGTGGTGTGACACGACTCCTAACTGGATACTAGCCAAGTGGGGACCTAGCATAAAAGTCTAATGTGAAGTGCCACTATACACAAACTAACTCTCTAGGATCTTTATACTAGTGCGGGGTGAGGTCCAATACTATAACAACTCAAATCAACGCAAAACTTGCAAGTTGTAACACTCAATAAATAAATCAAACGGTACACTAAGTTCCAACAATTTTAGAGATAGACAAAAAGCTTAAATATATATAAAATAAAGTACCAAAATAATCCTTGTTAATTATAGAAATTTATACTAATTTTTCTGGGATTTATAAACCCTCATAAATATTTATTAAAAATCAGCAAACTTAAATATACTGAAAATGAGTTCTGTTTTCCTATTTTTATAAAATACCAAAAGTACTTATTAAATACTGAAAAAACTATAATAAATTATCTAAATTAAGATAGTATTTAATATAATTTTTCCAAGATTTTTACAGCAATTAAAATATATATAAAAATTCAAAACCGGAAAGTAACATATCTAGAAAATAATTAATTATAAAATAATGATGATACATAATCAAAATCTACAGATGTTGTCGGATGATAAAATAAATATCACCAACGTGTCCAGAATGGTCAAATCAGCTAGGATAGCCTACCCATAAGTCCAATTTAGACACAGGGGCAAAACGGTAGTTTCGGGTCAAATGATGTCCGCCGTTGGACACTTTGCACCGAAAAGCGTGTCGGGAAAGAAGTCTATAAAACCTAGCAAATTATATGTCCACGAATCCAGAATGACGATACGAACCCAACGGTATGTCCAAAATGGAATTCCGATGTGCCGATCTCAAAATGATACGTTGACGCGACACTTGGTATCCGATTTGCACGGAAAGTGTCGGAGCAAATGTCTTCAAAACTCAGCAAATTATATGTCAACGAGTCCAGAATGACGATACGAACTCAACGGTATATCCGGAATTGGATTCCGATGAGCCGACGTCAAAAAGTCCGTTGACTCAGAAAGTGGGACCCGCTTTGCACCGAAATGCGTGCCAGGGCCCACGTTCTCCAAATCAAGCAAACTTTATATGAAAACATGCCAGAACGACGCCACGAGACTACTGGTGGTGTCAGAAATTGAATCCGGAGTCCCGGGTTCAAAAATGGAATTTAACAAGTGCAATTTAAAGAATTCGGACGGCCAACTTTGGCGTCGAATTCGACCAACCAAACGTGTTAAATGAAACGAAATCTAAAGGAGACAGGAAGATGGTTATACCAGCTGTGCACCGGAACTGACGGTGCGCAAAACGGAGCTGCGACGGCGAAGTTACGAGCTGACGAAGTCGGCTCCACGAAACTGTCCAAAAAACAGTTCAATTTAAAACGTCAACTTGGTGGCCAGTTTGAGGTATCAAACGACGAAATTAACGGGTGAAATTTGACAGGGGTGAAGAGGATATACCGAGATTGCGACGGAGCAAAAAGTTCGCCGATCCAACGGTTTGGATCTCCAGAAACACGCGCAAAGTTGCTGCGACGGAGCGCCATTTCAGTCTCGTTCCCGAGCTCGTCACGACGGGACGTCGCGCAAAACGCACGAATCGCCTCGACGGCCGTCCCGGGGACGGTGGCCGTCAGGGGAGAACTCGCCGGAGTGGGGCGCACCACGGCGAGCCACGGCGGCCCACGCGGCGGCGCGGCGGCGCACGACGGCGGCCGCCGCGCGCGCGCGCGCCTGCATGCGTGCGTGCAGCTGCTGCTGGGCGCGGGGCTGCGCGGTGGCACGTCGCCGGGGGGGGAGGCTGGCCAGGCCGACCACGGCGGTGGCCGTGGTGGCGGAGGCCGTGGCGACGTACGGCGGGGTGGAAGTGCGGTGGTGGCGTTGGTATGGTGTTGGTGATTAATAGTGGTGGTGAGCTTGATGATGGTGATGGTGGTGATGATGAGGTTGGTGGTGTGAGGAGAATGGTGGTGGGAGAAGGTGGTGCTCGGCTGTAGGTGGGGGGTCACGGCCGAGAGGGGGTGGGGGTGAGTGTGTTGTGTTTTTTGTGTTTAGAGGGAAGAGAGAGTGATATATGTAATGTATATAATCATATATAGAGAGTGATGGAGAGAGAGATTTGAGAGGGAGAGAGTGAGGTCGGTCCAAATGGGGGGGGGGAGAGTGGCTGTGTGCTGTAAAGAGAGAGGGAAGGGGGTGATGTGGTGTGGTTGAGTAAGAGAGAGAGAGGGATGAGTATATGTGTGTGAGTATATATATCATATATAGAAGAGGAGAGAGAGATATATTAGAGAGAGGAGAGAGAGAAAGTAGAGGGGGGGTATGAGGTCGGCTGAAATAGGGGAGAGGGAGTGCTGTGATGGGGGGTATGTGTGGGGTGTTTTCTTTTTAAGGAGGAGAGAAAGGAGATGTTTATATATATATAATATGTATATATATAAATATGTGGGATATTTAAAAGTAGAGAGAGGAAGAGATATTTTCGAAATAGGAAAAAAAGAAATATTGCGTGGTGTATTTGGACAGTCATGAGAGTATAACATGGGCTTGGGTTCGGGTTCGGTTGAGCCGGGTCGGTCAAAATCGGACATGGGACAATAATTGAATTAAATAGGGACTTATAATCATAGGTAAATAATTAACATGCGGGGACTCAAATAAATGGGACACAAGTTTCAGGCGGGTAGTAGGCTTCATGCGGGCCACGTCCACACTTTGGGTTGACAGGTGGATCGATGTCGGGTCCCGAAATTAAATGGAAAATAATCAGGTTTCACGGCAGAAAATAAATCGGCCTAAATTGACCCGGAAGTTGTGCGAAGAGAATGGAGCACAAATGAAGTGTCTGAGTGGGACACGAAGGTCATGGGTGGAGAGCGTCTCGAGTAGATCATTCATGAGAAGTTGGTTCCGAGAAAATGGCTGGTCTGGTGCTCCTAAATTAAAAGCAACGGTAACGTGCAAACTGATCAAAAACAAAGTGGGAATAATATTCAACGATTAATTGGTCTAAGTTGACCCGAACTTGCGCGATACAAAAAGAGCACAAGGGAACGAATTTAAGTGGGACACGATATATCAACAGGAAGATAATCTTGCCTACTTCAAAACCCATGAAGAGAGTTTACAGAGATTGAAATCCCTGACGCTCCAGAAGTCAAATCATGGAAAGGTACATTAATGATGAAAACAATTTAAATAAATAAAATATTTATCGATAATAATTCATTTAGAAAAATTTAAAACAGCCCTGAAATTCAGGGGGCTTACATCCTACCCACCTTACAAAAATTTCGTCCTCGAAATTAAAATCATCCAACCAGTCAAACTATAATATGTAGCTGCTCTGGCTACGATACTCAATCTGCTATCCTTGAAATCATCTCTTTTGTTTCTCCTACAATCTTTTGGTTCAGGTTCGACAAAGTCCTTCTATCATAACTACGTCATATATCCTTGAGAATCTTCCATAAACATGGAACCTTAACGTATATCCTAAAATATAGGTCATTCTCGGACATGTCTATAAGCCTAAAATGCTAAATCATCAACCATATTCCAACCTCAATTTGTAAATACTTGATTTCCTTATCACATCCTAAGTATCCTTATTCTATCAATCCACAGTTCCTTTGCATCATTTGTTGTCAATCCTTTCCTACAGCTTCTCCTTGAAATCATACTTTCAATTCTTATTCTTGGCGTAGAGCATCTTCTTTTTACTCAACAAGTCCTCCGAATATAAATCCTCGATTTCAAAACTCCCGATTTATTAATTTCCAATGTACATATGTCTTTGTCTCGTTCTGATATCTTCCCGATCTCGTACGCAATATGATAACTCATTCTAATTTATTCTATATCAATCCACGTATCGATCTTCCCTCTAATCACATGTAATTAGCTATAGATAACCCATAATCATTTGGTCATCAAAGTCATCTAATGCTCAATCCTCAAATTCTAAGCACAAGATTCTAATCCTCAATCCATCACAACAATATACGATCTTATTTCTCCATCTTAGATACCCTATCATCAAGTCATACTATCAATACAATCGTTCTTAATGGTTTTCAAGTCTGCTACAGTCAGTCACCTATACTTGTCCCATAAGCTTAATCTAACCAATCCCTAGGAAAAGTACTTATCACAAACACAATACATTTATAGTATACTACAGGATCAGTCAACAAGGTTTGGCTATTTCGGTCATCTATCAAATAGAAGGTTACAAAGCCTAAAACTGGGTCAAGCAATCCATAACAGTGTCCAAACAAGTTAAAGGGTCAAGTAAGATAGAAAAGTTTATTGGAATATCTCCAAGAATGGTACAAAGACAACGGGATACATAACGAGAAAAATTAACCAAGAGGTTAACGAAAAAGAGTTTAGTCAAGTCATAGGAAAGATGGAACACAAAAATAATTATGTCCAAAAGATAACGCGAAAGCAATCCTATTGGAGAGTCTTAGAGAACCTATAATTCTAGTTGCAGATGTAGATAGGGCAAAGTTAATCAAGACGGGGAAGAATAATGATAAGAACTTATTCTTGCTCAATCGGTCATAACGAAGTGAACCAAGCTGAGATATGATCTGATAACCATATACGTCTTCCTGAAATCATGTTGCCAGAATTTTCGCCACACCAGTAAGCTTAGATGCATAAACGATAGAGTCATAACTAAGGTATACCCCTATAATCGTATTATCTAGAATCCTCGCCACGCCAACCGGTATGGCTGCGAGAAAATCTAAATTCTATGAATAGGATAGTATATCCGAATCAAGCTCTATGTTTTTGTCATACCAGCTAATATGGCTGCGATAAATTCTAAACTCCATAAATAAAGCACGTTTACCTTATCAGGATATATCATAATTCGATCCACAAAATTTATCACGATGCAAGATCAAAGTCAACAACGAAAATCAGAAATCGATTTCAACAACAAATTAAGGAATAGCAAATGAAACAGTGAAAACAGATTTCGAGATAAGATTAGAGTGAGATCCTCAGGGGTCATCCCAAGGGTACAAACTTGGTCAAAATTGTAACCCACAAAATTCAAACAAGATACTAAATATAGTAAACGGTCCTATGCTGTGATGAGTTCTCCTATGTTGTACTCCTAGAAATCTTCTAAGTGTTCTAAATGTTATTCCTAGTATTATCAAGTTATCCTAGATCCTAATTGCAGGCATGCTTGGTACAATAACGTAACCAAACAACTTAAGTCGAGACCTGCATGGGCCGCCAAAAAAACATGTCACGACCCGTTACCCAAATTGTTGGGCCGGCCGAGCCATGTCCAGCCTACGCTTGGTTAAAGCGCAGTAAGCTGTTCTAAGAATAGTCAATAAATGATCTAAGCTACTAATAGTTCTAAAATCACATTAAAATGTTCATCACAACACAGCATCTATAAGCGAAGGTAACATAAGCACAGACTTAAAAATACATAACCAAAGTATCTAACTGGAGACAAAGTCCAGTATCCAAATTAAGAAATACCAAAATCTCAGTCTCAAAACATAAGAAAAATAACTAAGCAAGGTTTTCCGCTGGGGCCTCTACTGGAGCAAGGCCAGGTCCTCAATGCAGTACCATAATATGTAACACATAGCGTTTCCTTCTCGAAAAGTATACCTACAACGTTATCCTGTCAGGACGGGAGCAAGTACAACCTCTACAACTAAAGTACTGAACATATAATGAAAGAGATGTACAACAAGAAACATGGTGTGATAAGTCTATAAAAGGAAATACTGGAAACATGGCCTCATGGTACAACTGGGGTCACAATATCATAGTAACACAGAAAACATGGCATATCTGAAATCATGGTATATCTCATAATCTATCATGGCAAGGATACATATGTCATAGAGACAGATGCATATGTAATGTTTAAAACTGTAGCAGGTACGTGATCGGTCAATAGGTGTACAATGTACTGAGGCACAATGTAAATAAAATGTACATACGTACAAGTCTACAAGCATAGGTGTACCTCCGTACAGAAATGCCGGGTAATGGCCTACGGCGCAGTAACATGTAAAATGATACTTTGCTCGATACATATAAAGGGGCATGATCACGTACTCGGCTACTAGTTTCCCCATAACCCATATTCTATCATGTGAGAAATACAAGAACAGTAAAAACATGTAAGAGATACTGGGAGTAATATAAGCATGGCAGGTACTGGGAGCAGTACAAAACTCGTGAATACTCAGAGCGGTATAAAGCATAGTGAAACATGTACCGAGATCCAGTATGAAACATGTGAAGATATAAGAACTGTCCTAAGCATGGTAGAGACCAAATTAATGTAACATGTGAAGATTTATCTTGCAGTTATTCAGAAAGCAGTATTTTACCAGGGTTAATACATGTTCTAGCATTAAAAGACAGTAAATGAGTGTGTAGATGTACTTGCCTCGAGCAAAGCAAGAATACTAGTACGAAGATATAGATGTCCGGTGTCCTGTCAATAATGACATACAAACTCAGTTCTAAGCTATGATCAACAATATACTAGTGGTGTGACACGACTCCTAACTGGATACTAGCCAAGTGGGGACCTAGCATAAAAGTCTAATGTGAAGTGCCACTATACACAAACTAACTCTCTAGGATCTTTATACTAGTGCGGGGTGAGGTCCATATAAAAACAATCAATCAACGCAAAACTTGCAAGTTGTAACTACTCAATAAAATCAAACGGTACACTAAGTTCCAACAATTTTAGAGATAGACAAAAAGCTTAAATATATTAAAATAAAGTACCAAAATAATCCTTGTTAATTATAGAAATTTATACTAATTTTTCTGGGATTTATAAACCCTCATAAATATTTATTAAAAATCAGCAAACTTAAATATACTGAAAATGAGTTCTGTTTTCCTATTTTTATAAAATACCAAAAGTACTTATTAAATACTGAAAAAACTATAATAAATTATCTAAATTAAGATAGTATTTAAATATAATTTTTCCAAGATTTTTACAGCAATTAAAATTATATAAAAATTCAAAACCGGAAAGTAACAATATCTAGAAAAATAATTAATTATAAAATGATGATACATAATCAAAATCTACAGATGTTGTCGGATGATAAATAAATATCACCAACGTGTCCAGAATGGTCAAATCAGCTAGGATAGCCTACCCATAAGTCCAATTTAGACACAGGGGCAAAACGGTAGTTTCGGGTCAAAAGATGTCCGCCGTTGGACACTTTGCACCGAAAAGCGTGTCGGGAAAGAAGTCTATAAAACCTAGCAAATTATATGTCCACGAATCCAGAATGACGATACGAACCCAACGGTATGTCCAAAATGGAATTCCGATGTGCCGATCTCAAAATGATACGTTGACGCGACACTTGGTATCCGATTTGCACGGAAATGCGTGTCGGAGCAAATGTCTTCAAAACTCAGCAAATTTATGTCAACGAGTCCAGAATGACGATACGAACTCAACGGTATATCCGGAATTGGATTCCGATGAGCCGACGTCAAAAAGTCCCGTTGACTCAGAAAGTGGGACCCGCTTTGCACCGAAATGCGTGCCAGGGCCCACGTTCTCCAAATCAAGCAAACTTTATATGAAAACATGCCAGAACGACGCCACGAGACTACTGGTGGTGTCAGAAATTGAATCCGGAGTCCCGGGTTCAAAAATGGAATTTAACAAGTGCAATTTAAAGAATTCGGACGGCCAACTTTGGCGTCGAATTCGACCAACCAAACGTGCTTAAAATGAAACGAAATCTAAAGGAGACAGGAAGATGGTTATACCAGCTGTGCACCGGAACTGACGGTGCGCAAAACGGAGCTGCGACGGCGAAGTTACGAGCTGACGAAGTCGGCTCCACGAAACTGTCCAAAAACAGTTCAATTTAAAACGTCAACTTGGTGGCCAGTTTTGAGGTATCAAACGACGAAATTAACGGGTGAAATTTGACAGGGGTGAAGAGGGATATACCGAGATTGCGACGGAGTAAAAAGTTCGCCGATCCAACGGTTGGATCTCCCAGAAAACACGCGCAAAGTTGCTGCGACGGAGCGCCATTTCAGTCCGTTCCCGAGCTCGTCACGACGGGACGTCGCGCAAAACGCACGAATCGCCTCGACGGCGCGTCCCGGAGGACGGTGGCCGTCAGGGAGAACTCGCCGGAGTGGGGCGCACCCACGGCGAGCCACGGCGGCCCACGCGCGGCGCGGCGGCGCACGACGGCGGCCCGCGCGCGCGCGCGTGCGCGCCTGCATGCGTGCGTGCAGCTGCTGCTGGCGCGGGGCTGCGCGGTGGCACGTCGCCGGGGGGGGAGGCTGGCCAGGCCGACCACGGCGGTGGCCGGTGGTGGCGGAGGCCGTGGCGACGTACGGCGGGGTGGAAGTGCGGTGGTGGCGTTGGTATGGTGTTGGTGATTAATAGTGGTGGTGAGCTTGATGATGGTGATGGTGGTGATGATGATGGTTGGTGGTGGTGAGGAGAATGGTGGTGGAGAGAAGGTGGTGCTCGGCTGTAGGTGGGGGGTCACGGCCGAGAGGGGGTGGGGGTGAGTGTGTTGTGTTTTGTTTTTAGAGGGAGAGAGAGAGTGATATATATGTAAGTGTATATATATACATATATAGAAAGAGTGAGGGAGAGAGAGATATTTGAGAGGGAGAGAGAGTGAGGTCGGTCCAAATGGGGGGGGGGAGAGTGCTGTGTGCTGTAAAGAGAGGGAAGGGGGAGGTGGTGTGGTTGAGTAGAGAGAGGAGAGAGAGTATATGTGTGTGAGTATATATATATCATATAGAAGGAGAGAGAGATATATTATTAGAGAGAGAGGAGAGAGAGAAAGTAGAGAGGGGGGGGGTATGAGGTCGGCTGAAATAGGGGGAGAGGGAGTGCTGGTGATGGGGGGTGTATGTGTGGGAGTGTTTTCTTTTTAAGGAGGAGAGAGAAAGGAAGATGTTTATATATATATATATGTATATTATAAATATGTGGGATATTTAAAAGTAGAGAGAGGAAGAGATATTTTTCGAAATAGGAAAAAAAGATATTGCGTGGTGTATTTGGACAGTCATGAGAGTATAACATGGGGCTTGGGTTCGGGTTCGGTTGAGCCGGGTCGGGTCAAAATCGGACATGGGACAATAATTGAATTAAATAGGGACTTATAATCATAGGTAAATAATTAACATGCGGGGACTCAAAAATGGGACACAAGTTTCAGGCGGGTAGTAGCTTCATGCGGGCCACGTCCACACTTTGGGTTGACAGGTTGGATCGATGTCGGGTCCCGAAATTAAATGGAAATAAATCAGGTTTCACGGCAGAAAATAAATCGGCCTAAATTGACCCGGAAGTTGTGCGAAGAGAATGGAGCACAAAATGAAGTGTCTGAGTGGGACACGAAGGTCATGGGTGGAGAGCGTCTCGAGTAGATCATTCATGAGAAGTTGGTTCCGAGAAAATGGCTGGTCTGGTGCTCCTAAATTAAAAGCAACGGTAACGTGCAAACGATGATCAAAAACAAAAGTGGGAATAATATTCAACGATTAATTGGTCTAAGTTGACCGAACTTGCGCGATACAAAAAGAGCACAAGGGAACGAATTTAAGTGGGACACGATATATCAACAGGAAGATAATCTTGCCTACTTCAAAACCCATGAAGAGAGTTTACAGAGATTGAAATCCTGACGCTCCAGAAGTCAAAATCATGGAAAGGTACATTAATGATGAAAACAATTTAATAAATAAAATATTTATCGATAATAATTCATTTAGAAAATTTAAAACAGCCCTGAAATTCAGGGGGCTTACAGAGGGGTTCGGGGGGCGGGTCGCCGACGGGAGGAGGGGGGGGGGAGGGGTCGAGGATGACCGGCGGAGGGAGGATGGGGGGGGAGGGAGGGGGGCGGGTCGCTGGCGGAGGGGGGCGGGTCGCCGGAGGGAGGTGGGGGGGGGGAGGGGTCGGTGGGCGGGTCGCCGGCGGAGGGAGGAGGGGGGGGGCGGGTCGTCGGCGGAGGGGAGGGAGGGTGGTCGGGGATGACCGGCGGAGGAGGAGGGGCGGGGGGGGGGGGGGGGGGGGGGGGGGGGGGGTCGCCCGGCGGAGGGGGGGGGGGGGGGGGGGGGTAGGGCTGGTAGGGAAGGGGGGTAGTTTAGGTAGTTTCTAATTATTTTATTTTTTAAGTCTTAACGGCCATTTAACGGATAAGGGCCATTCTAAACAAAACAGATTTTTTTGGAGGTGCAAACTGCTTAAGTTTTCTAAAAGGTCTTATTTTGCAAATGAGGCAACTCTAGGGAGGGTTTAAATGCACTTTACCCTTTAAAAAAACCAATGTACTACCATTAAAACAGTTTGCTATTTGTACATTAGGAGGTCAAAGTAATATACATTTAGAAACTACAAAAATTTCTATACAGTAATCGACATTTAAAAAAAAATGGGGGGGGGGAGGCATGGCCCCCCTTTGACCCTCTATAAATCTGCCTCTTCGTGTGTTTGGGAACTTTTGGTGGAAGGGAAAGAAAATTTTGAAAGGAAAAAAAATGAAAGTGAAGTTAATTTTTCTTTCCCTTGTTTGGATGACAAAAAAAAATGAAGAAAAGTGAATATATTTTGTTTGTTTGTAGGATAAAGTATAACTACTATTTAATCCTTAGTTTTTTTTTTTCAAATCATAATTAATACTTAGCTTTTGAGAGGCAGTTTGATAAATTCTCCAAGAATCCTCCCATCTCTCTCCATTTTTCTCTCACTTTGGATTAAATTTTTTTTATTGGGGCCCACATAATTTTTCCTCTTAAATTCCTCTCTTCCATTTTTCCTCCCACTTCTCAAACACAATCACTTTTATTTCCTTTCATTTTTCCTCAACTTTTTCTTCCCCCTATTTTCCTTCTTCCCAAACAATATTAGGGACGTTCGGTTCAAGTTTGGAGGCTTGGGAATAGTCTTGAATTTCTTATCCATGTTTGGTATGTCTAGAATTGAAAATTATGATGGAATGCGAGAGGCTTCATATTTCATTGATGTGGGAAGCTATTCTCAAACCCCTTGATACTTGTTTTTTCCTATGAATATTTTTTGGATATTTTGTTTGGATGATAATATCTTTTATTTACTTTCAAAATTTTAGCTTTTATTCCAAACATGTGAATAGCATAATAAAATTAATAAAAGAGTATTACGAAAACTAAACAAATTAATATTATTATCCTTATGTGAACCAAACATGATGAAAAAATTAAACTTTTTGGTCTACATATATTCTATGTAACCAAACGTGTGTATAAGAATGTTGAATTCATTTTCCATGATAAAAGAATAGAAAATAAATTTTAAGAATAAAAAACAGATAGCATCCTCAACATTGCCTTACTCATCCGTTTATGTTACTCTGTCCCTTTACCCATTCGGCACTACCACAATCTAGCAAAACATGAATACTCCAAAAATATCATATCTTATCTTACCGTGTGACACATATCAGACACCACAAACATTCCAAAATATACTACACCTAAATAGGTGTCGTATCATTCTTTGTATCCTTGATGTGTCATGTGTTCAACACGTAACCATGGGACGGATTAGGGCGGACCCAGGCTTGGGGTGGGGTGGGCTTTATATATTTTTTTGATTTTTTTATATTGATTAATCTACTTCCAGTCCACCCAAATATTTGTAGTTCATCCCAGTTATATTTTCTGGATCCGGCCTTAGTCCGCGGATTCGCCATTAAACCTTGTGTCAAAAAATTCGAGATGTCGTCACCTCTACCAAACAAAGTCCAGAGTGACACTACCAAACTAGTCAAAGAACACGAGGTCAAACCTGGCATTCCATTAAAAAATCACCTTTCATTCAAACCCACACATGGTTGCAAGTTGTCAACCTTGGCTTGGACGTTCAGGACCGATACGAACGCTACAAAGAAGCATCATAAGCTCCAACCACTCACAACCCCCATAGCCCTCCTCCCTTCCATTCTTAAATCAATGGCAGCCTAATATATTGTTAAATGTTGCACTAAACACACACTCGTTGAGCTCAACATCATGATGATGATGATGATGATGACACATAGATACCACCTGATCAGTGTACTCTTCCTCCTCTCTCTGTCCCCTCTCTCGTCGGCAATCAACAGCACCTTGACACAAGGCCAAGCCATCAAGGATGGAGACACCATGCTCTCCCCCGGCGGCCGCTTCGAGCTCGGCTTCTTCTCCCCCGGCAACTCCACCAGCCGCTACGTCGGCGTGCTCTACCACAACGTCTCGACCCAGTCGGTCGTGTGGGTCGCGAACCGGGACGCTCCCCTCGCCACCTCCGACGGCAGCATCGCCATCGGCCGCGACGGGAACCTGCTCGTGCTCGACGGCGAGGGCGGGACAGTCTGGTCCACGACGTCTCGACCGCGACGACGAACGAGACTAGGGCTACAATCAGGGACTCGGGCCAGCTCGTCGTGTCGTCGGGGGACGGGACGGCGATCTGGGACAGCTTCGAGCACCCGACCGACAGCTTCCTGCCCGGAATGAAGGTGAGCGTGAACACGAAGACCGGGCAGAGGACCGTGCTGACGTCGTGGAAGAGCCCGAACGACCCTTCGGCCGGGAAGTACTCCCTCGGGCTCGACCCGAACGGCTCGGGGCAGTTCTTCATATGGGATGAGGGCAGGCCTAGGTGGCGGTCCGGGAAGTTCGACGGCACGAAGTTCATCGGCGCGACGATGCGGGCGATGTACCTCTACGGGTTCAAGTCCGTGGTCGACCCTGCCCGGGGGAGCCTGTACTTCACGTACACCCAGTACAACAGCTCGCTGCTGAGGTTCGTGATGCAGTGGGACGGAGTGGAGAACACCACCATGTACGACGAGGAGCACGGGGCCTGGGAGCAGGTCTGGATGCAGCCGGTCACCGCGTGCCAGGCCTACGGAACGTGCGGGGACTACGGGATGTGCAGCGACGGCGGCACGCCCATCTGCAGCTGCCTCGAAGGGTTCGAGCCGCGGTCGAGCGGGGAGTGGGGCGAGGGGAACTGGTCCGGCGGGGCGTTAGGAGAGCTGCGTTGGCATGTAGTCTCAGAAATAGTACTAACAGTAGTGGAGGGGATGGATTCTTTCGATTGCAAGAGGTGAAGGTCCCGGACCGATCGGAATTCGCGCTGACGGTGGTGAACGAAGCGGACTGCCGAAGCTCCTGCGCGAGCAATTGCTCGTGCGAGGCCTATTCCTACGTGACGGGGATCGGGTGCTTGACGTGGGGACGGGACCTCGTCGACATCTTACAGTTCCCGGAAGGCGAAGGCGGAAGCGATCTCTACATCAAGCTTGCAAGCTCCGAGATAGGTACGATGAAATGGTTACATTCTGACATCAGTATTAGTGTTTGTTCGTTTGTTGCTTCTTCAAAATAGCATATGTCTTCTTCTTTTTAACTAGCAAATACCCGCAAATACCCGCACTCCCGTGCAAAACAGCACAAAAATTGTTAAAAATGGGAGTATATCTTAAATTTGTTTACTGTCCCGTACCAAAAATGGAATCATTTGCTAGTTAAAAAAAAAAAAAGTTGAAGCATATGCTAGTTTCAACATTTAGAACGGAAACAAATGTTCGTTTGAAATTTACTAGTGGCAAATGCAAATGTTAAGGGCACTGCAAAAGCTAATAGGGGCAACACATTTTTGCGGTAATATGTATATCCAGTACTGACAATTTTTTTTACAGTTTTTGCGATTTAGGACTGAAAATTTTGATATCCTGAATATGTATATGAGTATCAAAATTTTGAGTCTTAAAAGTGTCAAAAATATAGTCTTGTAATGATTGTTGTAGTGTCATTAACATTTGCATTTAGTAGTCTAGTCTACATGGAGGAAAAAGAATTAGAGGATGTTCTGTAGAAGACAACCAACTAGGAATAATATTCCTCCCTTCAATTAATAGTGGTATATGGAGCAAAAAGAATTAGATGGATGTTCTGTAAAAGACAACCAACTAGGAATAATATTGTTCTCTTCAATTAAATAGTGGGGTGAGGTTTTCCTAATATATTTTCGTTACAATCTGGCAGCACTAGGTCCCTTGCGTGGATAATAATTGACTTATTGATTATAGCTAATAAAAGTTCTTATAGTTTAAGAGACACATGATGTAAGGAGAACATTGTTTCTGACTTGGTTTGGAGCTAGTTCTCTGTCTTGTGTCTTGAAAATGACATGTTGGCCCCAGAAAACTCAGAGAGCATATGTTGATCGATCATTCATGCATTTGTTAGACCAACTTGCTCTCTCAAGAAAAATTATTTAGGTCAAAATGGGTAGAAGCATAAAGTATGGATCATACTTTGAACTTGTGAATACATGAACCAACTCAAACATCAAACACTTCATCCACCAGATGTTTGCTTTCATGCCTTTGGTAACACTAACAAAAATTATATTGGACTAATTAGAATTTAGACCCTGAATTTTATACAGCTTAGAATTTAAATTATATTTTTCCAATTTAAAGTTTAACCCTGGACTTTTAACATTAGTTTTCTTTTTCCTCTTATACCCTCTCTAGCCTATAAAGAGAAGTTTTATTCACACTTGAGAGGGAGGACATAATTGGAAAAAAATAAATATCTAGGGTCCAAACTTTCCAATTGAACATTTAGGGCTTAAACTCTAAGCTGGTATAAAATCCAGGGTCTAAACACTAATTTGCCCAATTTATTTATTTAAGCATTTTTTGTGCACAGTTCCAAAACCGATTCACGAGTCGTAATCCTAAAATTTAGTATTAATTTTTTTTTCCATCTCAAAATCTCTTAGTAAAGATTGTATGTTGAATATTTTTTACAGATACCAAGAGCAAGGCATGGAGAACAATTGCAATAGTTATATCTACGGCTTTGTTCCTAATGGCCATTATATGTGTTCTTTCCTGGTGGAAGTTCAATGCAGCAATCAAGGGTATCCCTCTTGGAACCACAAGGCTTGAAATTGTTCTAATACACTTGCATTGCTTAATATGTAACTAAGCTCTGGTGATGTTGTATAGATTGGTGGAGAGGGAACAAAACGCAGCTCGGCTCGTCAATGCTCATCAGTGCGAAAGCAAGACTAGACTTGTCAGGACCGAGCGACTTTGGCAAAACATCGCCGGACGGGAACGACGTTGAGCTCCGTTGTTCAATTTCGACTTCCTAGCTGATGCTACGCGTAACTTCAGCTACTCCAACAAGCTCGGGAGGGCGGCTTCGGTGATGTATATAAGGTATGCAGTGTTCTAAAAGTCGTCTAGATAGCCGTCTATACGGTGCCTAGCGTATAGTGTCCGTCCGAGGTCTGCCTAGATGCCACCTAGATCCACGACTCACTATGCATATTTTTGGATTTTATATACTCTTTTTTTTATACAATTTTCAGGAGATTTTTTGGAAAAAAAAAAAATTTAATTACGGCCTTCTAGACAGATTAGATGCTAGGCGTCCGGTGTCTGTTCGACTAGCGCCTAACGTCTTTTACAAATTGAAGTACGACAAAAAAAGAAAAAAAATCTTCCGTACCGAAAATAACTGAGGGGGTGTTTGGTAGGTAGCCACCATTAGAAAGCTTGACCTTAGAAAGAAAGACTAAAACCTGTGCGCACGAGGAAAGCTAAACATTCTAGTGGTGGCACTGAGTCAAATGTAGCGACGACTAGAATGCCAAAAATCAAAATTACATCGCCATCTTTAGAAAATGGACTAGTCCTCATATCACATGGTATACGAATATTTGGACAAAGTGGTAGAACTTGAGGGCAACTCCTAGTCGCCTTCATCATATTATGTCATGACAAACACTTCGAAAGTTGAAATGTTAAAACACAGATTTCAACCATGTACAGATAGCTAGATTTTCGACAAAGATGCTAATTAGGTGATATAAACCGATTTTTCCCTTAAAGAAATATATAGATCTTCTAACTAAATGAAAAATATATTGAGTTTGGTAGGAACGGCCCCAGGTGGCGGTGAGCTGGACGACCGCCTCGTGCCCCCAAACAGACCCAAGGTTACTTACTAGGTCAGTGCCTTTACAATTGGAAGGCACAATCAGGTTCTAAAGGCACTTAAATATTATACTCAGTAATAATAACTTTAGTAGGAAGATAGCCTGAAGAGGATCTACACGCACTTACTAATCACATGGTTCGAACCATAGATCAAAAAATGCATTGAGAGAGTCATTACCACAAGACCAACTAATTCGTTTGTTATTTTTTTCAAAAATATTTTATTAGTTACTCTGTCATTTTGTCTCCACATGATCTTGTTTACTATTAGAAGAAAAAAAACGTCACTAAGCTTACTCAACTGTTATTTTTTTTTATCTTCTTATTTGTTATTCTTTACTAGATTTTATTTGTTAAGTTGATTGATAAAATTGGTATCGAAGAAAATAAATCCGTAAAATTATTTTAGAAAAATCGAAAGGAAAAAAAATTTCATTTACCATTCAAGATGCATCACTTTCAAACCATTTTCACGTCCGACTCATATTATATTCAAATTAAGGTTCTGCTTAATCCTTCACGCTGCGGATACAGACTTTTTAGCTCTCTAGATCACAACTGATCACCGCACACACATACATGTACACACAAGATTGCAGTCGAGACGACTCAACTGGAAAAGCATGTATCAGTACCGAGTATCGACTAATTTTTGGAGTACTTGTGCTTTAAAGGGTCTGCTACCAGGAGGACGAGAAGTGGCAGTCAAGAGGCTATCGCGGAGTTCTGGACAAGGGCAGGAGGAGTTCAAGAACGAGATGAAACTAATTGCCAAGTTGCAGCACAGAAACTTGGTGAGACTCCTAGGCTGCTGCATTCAGGGAAGAGAAGATGTTGGTCTACGAGTACATGCCTAACAAAAGCTTAGATGCCTTCCTCTTCGGTACGTTCTAAACTGAAACTTCAGATGTACTCAAGAAAACTTCTTCTGAGTGCAATACCATTATGCACAGATCCGAAGAAGCAAGCACTCCTAGACTGGACAAAAAGATTTGACATCATAGAAGGGGTCGCCCGAGGGCTTGTGTATCTTCATAGGGATTCAAGGTTACGGATAGTCCACCGCGATCTTAAGGCGAGCAATATCCTGTTAGACGACGACATGAAGCCCAAGATATCCGACTTCGGCATGGCAAGATCTTCGGAAATGATCAAAATCAAGATAGCACGACCAGAGTGGTGGGCACAATGTAAGTAAACTTTTTAGCTTGTAAATCATAATTTCAGATGGGCTAACAAGGTCTAATGTATCATAACAAATGCAGCGGGTATATGTCACCAGAATATGCAATGGAAGGTCTATTTTCGGTGAAATCTGATGTGTACAGCTTTGGGATATTAGTCCTGGAGTTAGTTTCAGGAAGGAGGAACAGCAGCTTTCACCACATACCAGACATCATGAACATAGTCAGATATGTAAGTATTGATGGGAGACATGTGATATTATGTAAATTGTAGTTAGCTTGAGGCAGCTAATTAACGATGTACTAAATCAATCGTTGATTTCAGACATGGCGATTGTGGAGCGAAGATAGAACGGAGATGATAGATCCTACGATACAGGAGTCTTGCTCGGTGGCTCAGGTGTTCAGATGCGTTCATGTTGCGCTGTTGTGCGTTCAGGACCGCGCTGATGACAGACCGGACATGCAATCCATCCTTCTTATGCTGGGAAGTGAAGCCGCAACACCTCCCACACCGAGGCCACCAACATTTGCATTACAGAGAAGTCCAAACAGGACTGACTCGATTATGGAGAACATAATCGAGTCATATTCTGTAGATGACATGTCGATCACGTAATTGTTGGAAGATAGAAACTCATGAGGCCGCGCTTTTGTGTATAGTCTAAAGGAAATGAGCACGAACGAGTCCACATTGGTTCTTCGGCTTTATACATTTTTGCTCGTCCCCCCAGGGGCAAGTTGCATAAGCATAGTTGTGTGACAAATATAGTAGGCTTCAAGGTTACTGGGTACAAGATTTCAATGCCTGGGATTATGTTGGCACCAATTGGAAACCATTCATAAAATGTTCTCTCTAAGCTTCATTTTGTGCTAACATGTCATTTCATGGAAGAAAGCTTAGGTGATGATTTCGTATGATGAACACTAATTCTTCAGAAACAAGTAAAATGCAACAAATATCCCAATCAAATTAACAGAATCAAGTAAATTGTGATCAATGATTCAAAGAGAAGCAACAACGTACCAAATTAGTGAATCTTCTTCCACGCTCCCACCAAAGGACGCAATTTTTTTAGGACGGTTCATTTTGGCTGCGTCATGTAAACATAATAAATGAGAAACGGTCATGATAAACCCACAAGTCTAGTTATATTTGGATGGCATACCTAGAAAATTGAAACGTTGGCGTCAGAAGCTCCTCAGCATTGAAACCGATTATTTGTACATACAGCTCATCTCACTATAGATAGATTGGAGATAAAATTTGACTGAAGACTTTTCACACATTTGATTGAACTAATGCAACGACATTCTGTAAGCATAATATCATCACATTGTCACATAATACATACAGCTCTTCTCACTTTAGGATTCAAGCTCAGGCAGTGAGAAGAGAACCCGATAACACCACATACTTCTTGGCCCAACAAGACGACATAAGATTTGCAGACATTTGATTGAACTAATGCAACGATATTCTGTAAGCATAGCTCCATCTCCATTTTTATTCAATAATATAATGGAAAATGGTTCATTAACCAGAAAATAGACTATTAAACACAACTTCATTACAGTTGGTAACTGGAAACTGACTATCAAAATTTAGAAACACGTCTTAAAGCACAGATAGGTAAAAAGAGAGCTTCCATTTTCTCTTCTTTTTTCAGATTTTCAAGATATATGAAATGAAGTCAAACCTGGGAAGTTAATTCAGGTCAAAATTGATAAAGCATTGCTCAAACGTCTCTATAAATAGTACATATCTGGAATAGTTAGTTTCCTTTCCTACAAAAAATCAATATTACAAGTTGTCTCCAAGAGTTATACCCCACATCTTCATAGCCTGCAACTGAATACCTGACGGTCCTTGGTCTCAGTATCTCCAGATGAGTATTTCCATCTCTCTGCAATTGTTTTTACTTGTACCACAACAGCAACTGCGACTTTTACATTGACTAAAACCTAGTAAACTGCCTGTTATCATCACCTTTCTGCCTTCCATAAGGATTGTTAGCATTGATACCATGGCGGTTGCCCTTGCCACCTTTGGTTTGGCGCATATTCTTTCTAAACTTTGACGCACTGCTCTCTAAGTCAATATTTACTTTTGGAGGTGAAGTAAAGCAGAAGGATGCTGCTACATCCTGACCAAAAGAAGAAAAAAAACAAATTATATTATCAATCCTGCAAGATCAGCATTACTGCACTTGGCATATCAATTGAACTTTTGTCCGGAAGAATCGGACTCTCAATCAAAATTCCCCAGGGTTGAGGACAGGCCTTTCAGCAGAACCAATACAAAGCATTATGCAACAAGTAGATAAAAGACTGAATAAAATTAAATGTTAGAAATACCTTCAGATTGAGGTGGTGCACATTGAAGATGTTCTTCATCGAGTGCGAGTTGTAAGCTAATATACGATCTGTATGCATCTTTAGCAGACTGATTTAGGTAGTAGTTTCTCCAACAAGTTTCTCCTACATTTTAATGCACTCAACTATTTAACTCCTGATAAACCGGTTTCGCCAAAGCAAAATCAGAAATGACAAATCAAAGATTACCAGATGTGATTGCAAATTTGGCACCTTCTTTTCATCAAATTCGTATTCTTTCACAGGTACCTTGGCAGCCTAACAGCAACAGAGAGACAATTTGACTCACGGGTAGATACTTTACAGTAGATAAGTCGATTTAAATGAACTTAATATACCTTAAGATACACTAAAAATTGCAACTCCTCAGGCAAAAGAAACAGCAAGGCATGTCCTTTACTGCCTTCCCCACGTGCAGTTCTACCAACCCTGTGTACATATTCCTGGAAGAGAAAAAGTTAATATTTAGTAACAGAACTGTGAAAATAATAAATAGACATCAGAGTATGTGACAACCTTTGGTTCATCTGGGGGATCATATTGAATAATCCAGTCCTACAGAAGAAACAATGTGTTTGTGAGTGTTCATCCAAAATGCAACTTTTGAATAATAGCCAGAATGCACTTGATACTAACCACAGAAGGAATATCTAACCCTCGAGCGGCAACGTCAGTACACAAGAGGATCCCCTTATCAGCTTTGCAGAAGTCAAAAAAGGTTGAGGTTCGTTTCTGTTGCTTTTGTTTTCCATGTATATCGAAGCAATCAACCTGAATGTATTTGAGAAGCTCCGAGTGGTACTTGACCGAGTTGCATGACGAAAAGAAAACCATGATCTTCTTGGATGAATTCTTCTTGAGGAAAGCATACAAGACCAAAAACCTTTTGTTACTTGGAACAATACAGTAGCCCTGCTGCAACCCTTCAACAGTTACCTGCAACATTGACATTGTAACATCCACTAGTTTATAAAAAGGGAAAGAATTTATATAAGTGCTATCAAAATTTTACCTTTGACCTTCCATCATCAACACCAATATATACTGGAGTTTTCTTAAATGACAATTTTGCAAAATCCTCAACCTGTACAGTGGATTTGTCATTTTGTCATGGAAATGGTCACACGAGAAGAATGACAGGTAAAGTTTTTAATAAAATCCACAAACCTCCTTGGTTTGAGTAGCAGAAAAAAGGGCCGTCTGCCTATTCTGCACATGGAAAACTGAGAATAAGCTCATAGATAAAAGGTAAAAATTAAAAGAGAACAGTACAAATACGGTGACTTCCAAGCTATGATCACGAACACGGACATTTTCAGATAGGTACAATAAATAATCATCTATGTTGAACAAATACGGACACAATTTGGGCATGGACACCATCTTCTCGTGTCCGTGCAACATATCTTGCAATAGATCATAAACTAGTCAGAAGTAGACAGGAGATTAGAGAAATAATCAAATTGGCAGAAATGTAACAATCAATGTAGTCATATCGTGATGCATATCGTGTATCGGTTTGCTTGATCAGGGTATTGTGTATCCTATCGTGTATGGTATCTGTATTGTGTATCCTAAGATACATAATCCCATTGGAGAATACATTGGAAAATTAAAAAAACATATAAGGATAAGTTGAACACATGCAACAATAAAGAGTATCACTAAGCATCTAAGTAACAATCATTATAAAGTTGACAACTAAAGGTGTAACTAAAACACAAGTTAGACAACCATCACAGTTATAACATCTATAAATTTATCCATTAAATGCCACAAGGTCCATAAGTAGACTGGAGATTAGATAAAATAATCAAATTGGCAGAAATTTAAGAATCCACGTTGTCCTATCGCGATACATATCGTATATCAATTTGCTTGATCATTATCGTGTATCCTAAGAATACATAATCCCATTGAAAAATACATTGCAAAATTACTATATAACATAAAGGATAAATTGAACACATACAACAATAAAAAGTATCACTAAACATCTAAGTAACAATCATTATAAAGTTGACAACTAAAGGTGTAACTAGAACAAAAGTTAGACAATCGTCACATGTTCTTAACGTCCATAAATCTATCCACTAAACACCACAGATCCATAATAGAAACAATGGTAAATGAAACAACCAAAAAAAATTAAAAACAAAGGAGAAGAAAAATCTCAATATAGACAGAAAATAAAAGAGAGTAGAAATTTTGAGTTGGAACCCACTTGTTTTACCATAATTCAAGGTGCACCCCACTTGAAAGATAAATTTTGAGTTGCACCCCATTAGTTTTACCATAATGCTTGAAACCCTCACTTTTAACGGAAACCGTCAACGATTAACAGTTAACTCCTTTGACCCCCACACGTTGACACTTATGATACCAAAATAATCTCACATTCACACTTTTGAGACCAAAACTTCTTTGGCCACAGGTAGCTTCACACTCAGATGTGCATAGATATATGACAAGTGGGAACAACCCATTACAGATATTTTGGTCTCAAAAGTGTCCGCACACCGGGCCGCGGGGGGGGGGGGGGGGGGGGGGGGGGGGGGGGGGGGGGGGTGGGGTCAAAGGAGTTGAATGTTGTTCATTGACGATTTTCGTTAAAGTGGGGGTTTCATGCATTATGGTAAAACAAGTAGAGTGCAACTCAAAAAAATTCTTTTAAGTGGGGTGCAACTTGAATTATGGTAAAACAAGTGGGATGCAACTCAAAAGTCTCTAAACTTAAATAAAAACAAAAAAACGTCTTCTATCGGTGTACCTTATCGTATCAGACAACAAAAACGTACCACACAAGTTTCTGTCATATCCAATACACCTATACGATTCATATATCTTTTGTATCGTATGGTACCATATGTATCGTGTATCGTACGAGATTGACAACATAGGTAACAGGAATCTAGGATAATCAGGACTCAGACTCAGAAGAACATGCAAGTCACAATGAATAGAAAAACTGGTCCAAAATAATGGATTGTGGACTACCAAATAAACTACAAAGTAATATTAGGAAGTTTACACGAGATAAGATAATGAACTATAATCCTGTTGAGCGGCCAATAAAGAAATTTGCTAGTTGTCACCTAAATACCCTGAACCATCACATCTTTTCACTTTGATACACTAAACTATTTTTTCATCCATAGAGATTTGACATCAGGTTGACACGGTCATAAAACCGGTCAAAAAAAATGTCAAATCCTTAATGGAGCTTTGAAATGCTCCATAGCCGACCCATTCTGATGGGAGAAGACCTGGACAATGATGATAATGACACTAAACTATTTTTATCAAGTTGATACCACAACATTATATTTTCCTAAATACCCAGATACTCTCACACTTTTCATTTTCAAGTTGGCCCCAACAGTAGATGCCAAAAGACCCAAAACCCTTAAGCTTAAAAACTTGTTTGTTCTCAAGAAACCTGAGCATTATAGTTTTCAGTTAAATACCCTGATTATCACTCTTTTCCAAGTTGGCCCGAACAGTAGATGCCAAAAGACCCAAACACCCTTAAGCTTAAAAACTTGTTTGTTCTCAAGAAAACCCTGAGCTCCTGAAACTAATCCCCCTCCCATCACACACACAAAGCTCCCCTGCGATCGCGGTGGGGGGTTATTTTAAAGATTTCCTTTTTTTAAGGGTGCAGGCTTTTTAGGTAAAAAAATTGTAAGCAGGATAAAAAGCCAATAATTCAAAGTATTTACTTCATAAAAATTGTGAAAGTAAATGTGATACTTCAGGACTTCAGGGTGTTCGAGTGAAATTTGGTGAAGGTGTTGGGATAGGATTCCGATTAAGTTTAAAGGTTTCCTTTTTTTCCTTCTAGGATAAAGACTTCTTATGTAAAAGTTCTAAGCAGCATAAAAAAATCAAATAATTCAAGGTATTTACTTGATTAAAAAATTAGTATTATGTGAAAGGAAATGTGATAGTCCAGGGTATTTAAGTGAAATTTAGCCAAGAAACTTATCTCCTGCAATAGTCCTAAAGACAAGGGCATGCTATTGGTAACCAACAAGTAACTAGGTTGGAAAAAACAATTACTTAGGTTATATATTGTATGGTCAAAGATAAACAGTTAATCCTTTATATACAACAAGAGGTCCAAGTATTCATTCATAAGTGTAAAATGATATAGTAGGCACAGCCTTTGGACTTCCAAGTAGTAACCCAAAGATATTTTTTCTATTTATTATTGGTTTGGACTTTGGTTAACATATAACAACTAAAAACAGTGTAATTAACATACCTCAGGTAATCGCTTAAATATCTGCTTCATATCTTCTTCAAAGTTCGCCTCCAATATTCGATCAGCTTCATCAATTATAAGGCACTACAGAGGGAAAATTACGACATGAAAATGGCTTGTTGAATGTCTGAGAATACTAGTACAAAAACTTCCAGTCTAACTTTTCAGTGTCTTATTGTTTATCAAAGGAAACTGAAGTCTTGGAGAGTGTAGACAATATCTTGTTCCATACAGAACAACAGATATATTAACTTGCAACAGAATATAGGTAGACAACAAGAATATTGACCAAATCACATGGCGGCAAGGATCATGTATCAAACCAGAAAAAAACAAAGAACATCTTGGCCGATATTATCTTAAATCTTGATTATTTGTGCTTATCTCCTTAGCAATCAATTTCAGTTAGTTTCATTAATCATGAGACCTGTGAACGAAAAATAAATATACAGGAAGCAAGAGATGCAGTTCTATAAGAAAAACTCAAAAAAATTGTCATGGTTAGCATTTCAAAGTAAATTGTACAAACATGTTAAAGAAACGAATAAAGAACAAGGTGGTGCAAGATCCATTTTGCAAAACACTAAAATTTAACCCCTCTCCATTTCTAACCTAATTTTTTAAACTCTGCCCTCTTCTTTTTTTAATTACATCCCTATGTTTAAAGAAAGTTCATTGGAACCTCAATATGACATTATTGGAAATAACTGGAGAAAAAAATTTTTATGAAGTCCTAATCTTTGAGTCTTGATAGTGACGCCTCATAAGCCCAAATGCAAAATTTTCTCTAGTTCCCATGCATGCACAGTCATGGTGATAGGTATCATGCGTACACAGACACAGAGAGAGTGAGCGTGTACTGATAAGGTGCTATTTTATAGACAGGATCCTTGTTAGCAATCATCCGAATAAAACTCGTATTATACGCGAATTTTTCCGTATCTTTCAGAAACGTACAATACTTGCGTACTTTAAAAGATTCGAACTAGTATGTGAAGTTTTAAACGTATTTCGTATGAATTATTGAAAAATTTGGCACAAAAAAACATAGTGAGAACCTCTTTATTTACCCAAATTGACATGATGTTTAAGCATGTGAAGTTTCTGACCTCAATATTTCCATTTGACGAATATTTGACCGATTTTCTAAACCTATTTTACTTGAACTGCACCAATTTATACTCGTATTTTTGCCGTCCCAAATTTTTTCGGTTTGTTGAATTGCTAACAAAGGACAGGATTAGAGCTCAAATAGAAATGCAAATTACAATTTTTTGCACTTCAAACAGAAATGGCATATAGTGAATCACAAGCTACAACATTTCACATCTGTATACTAAAAACAAATGATTCATAGTTTTTTTTACTTGTTCATTAGCCAAATAATGAATGCTTGTTAATAGCATGGGTCTTTTCACATCTTTAAAGAACATAGCATGCCAAATGTTTAGAATCTCTTAACCTTGGTATTTTTAACCATGCAATTTTCATGGTATTGATTCTATTGATGCATGGGTAAACATTATAAAATGTACGACCTTCTGCTTTTTAGGACACACACACACACACTATATATGACTTCAAATCCTACAAATACCACCCTAACTTAAGTTACATGAATAGTTGGGCATCTCATAAACTTGCAAAAAAGAAAAAAGAGGAAGTCAATAAAATAAAAAATCAACATTCACACAAGTTTATTGGGCATAAAGGACCAAATAATAGGATTTGCCCATACCATCAAATTTTTATATATAAATCCTTTAGTGTTTTGAAGATGGTCTAGCAGCCTGCCGGGTGTGGCTACTAATATATTTACACCCTTTGCAAGATGCTCGGCTTCTCCTCTTCGTCCAGCACCACCAATAACTAGCCCAAGGGTCTGAGAATGGTATTTCAGAAGTTCCTTTGACACAGCATGTGTCTGCATAATATAAAACAGGGTATTAGATAAATGCAACTATTTTCAACAGTACTGCAACCAATAATTCATCAGAATGACTGTACAATTAACAATTGCACACACCTAGATTGCTACTTTATTCATTGCATGTACTGAAATGGCTCACATTAACCAAATTTTCTGATGCCCTAAGACTTTATCCACAAATTATGATAGTAAAGTTCAAGGCCACTTACAAAATCATTAATAACGATTAAGCTCATTGTATTCTCTGTAACTGCACAAGCTTTTTTCCTTTAAGTAACAATTGGCCATAAATAAGGAATTGAAATAAGATTCTCCTTCACTTTGTTTATGCAAAGCTTATGGTGTTTATGCAAAATTGCAAATCTTATGGTAATGATGATGACAACAATTGGGGGGAAAAAGAAAGAAATATTTTCACAGTTTCACATACATGCTGTGTGCACAGGAGTGTAATGTTTTATTATCATATTTTCTTATGACTCGTTACACCATTAATTTTTAGGGAAAACACGTCAAGCAAAATCCATGATAAAGCTAACTAAGCGCAATTCTGAAACCACGAAAAAAAAAGTGAACAATGAAAAGCTTTTGAGAAGGTACTGCTAAGCCTTCCTAATATTGCAATTTTGCCATGAACAAGTGGCATACCATGCATCACTTAAGTATTTGGTTGGGATACAAAAATCATCCATAAATGGCTTCCTCACCAAGCTATTGGCTATTAGTTTATACAATGTGCAGCAGTAATTAAATATGAGAACATTACTTATTTTCATAATGAGGTTTACAAGCAATAGGTCCAAATAATCTAAAATAGCAATGTTCTAAATTTCGCTACGCGGAATCGATGCGCTGGAGGGCCGCCTAGCACCTAGGCTGCCTAGGCGCCGAACTGTTTTTTTTTTCTTTTTTTTTAACATGTATAGATGTAAATAGTTTGTATGTATTATAATGACACAAAAGCTTACGTGTTCTTGTGGCTAGCGGACTGTGCTTAAGTTGTTGTAGTTGTGGGTGGTTAAGAATTAGAATCCCCATCAAAGAATTCGTTTTTTTTTCAGTTTTTTTTCTTACCTAACCCTAAAATAAAAGGGGAGGATAGGAGAGAAAGAGTCACCCAACTCCAGGCCCTCCGCCTCCTCTCCTCTCCTCTCTCCTCTCCTCTCCGTCTCATGCGGCATGCCTCCACAACAGCAACAACAGGAGGTACATTTTGTAAAAAAAAATCTGTTTTGTTTTTATATTTCAAATATTTTTTTTTCTAATTTTTCTGGAACTTTTCAAAAAAAAAGCCTGCCTAGGCGGAAACTCGCCTAGGACTGCCGCCTAGGGGGGTTCTGGTGCAGCCAGCGGCCGCCTAGTGCCTAGGCGCCGCCTAGGCCGAAATTTAGAGCACTGTAAAATAGAATAGCATTGTCGCCAAGATAATACGCAACAAGTTGAACTGCATTAGTTATGTATAAAGGAAGGCTAACAAGTTTATACAAAAAGTTGGGCATGCTACAGTTATTAACTACATGTGATCCTCAAACTCTGCAAGTCTGTATAATTTTAAGTGAAAAAACCAGACAAACCATTGTAACAATTTTGCATCTTTGTTTCCCTCTTGTACAAAATTGTTTCTATGTGGTTCACTTCAAGGCATTTAAGAACCTGGGACTTGCACAATTTTCAAGCCCAAGGGTCCAGACATATGACATGCATCATTACGTAGTGCTTGAAGAACTCCAACATAAAACACAACAACAAAGCCTATATCCTAATTTGGGGTTTGAAACTCCAACATATAACAATATCAACTAAACCAAAGAAAAAAAAAACATCATTTAAGCTATGTGAGCTTATTTTGAGGCAACGAGGGATTGCCCTGTCGTGTAGTTTGTTATCGTTGGGGATGGTCTCACACCCGACGTTTATTACCTAGTTGAACATTCATACCCTGTGGCAATCCACTGGACCACGTAAAATCTCATTACACCTGCGAGCTACTCGGCCCGATATTTTGCCATATTGATAATGCTAAATTCTATGGTTCTCAGCAACTATTTCTCCTGTAGCATTCGGTAAGTTAGTCCAGGTGCAAAAGGTAATGGACCTGAGAACAGAGGTGATGGAGAAGATGAAAAGAACTAAAGAAGGTTATGGTCTCTCTTCACCATAGTGAAGAACTAAGGTATTCCTAGTGAATGAAGTCTGACTAGCTAAGCTATGAGCTATGTAAGCTGCTATTCTCATTCTTGTCGTTTCTTTTGTTCATCATTAATCTAAACCTTAGGTGTACTTCCAGGAATAAAAATGGGCAACAGAGGAAATTGGCAAAAGAAAAGGAATATAGCGGGTTGAGATTAGGTGGAAGATAAAAAGTGAACAGTGAATAGAAAGATCGGAAGAAAATCCTTCATGACAATTGCACTTGCAAGCTGTGATCAAGTTCCACATGGTGATCGGCAATGGCAGAGTTTGAAAAGTCATAACGGCTGAAGTCAAGTGAAGAAGACAATTAAGCAACACTATTGTGCATGAAGGTTGCGGTTCTTCGTCTTGTTTGATACTCAACTAGAGTTTCTTTAGATAAGTGTTGCACAGGTAACATACAAATGTAGATACTTCTCTGCATAAGTGGTTCTAATACTCGAGCTTACTCTGGACTGTGTAACACATGTTATTAGTGTATCTCGTAACCGTTTAGGCTCAATATGCCAAAGTTAGGTTTGGAACGGATGGACTCGTGATTTGCAACAGATATCGAACAATCTATTGAGAAACTAAGACCATGCTGTTTATCAAACTTAGGATAGTTCTATTAAATTTGTGGGTTATTGAGCCAAAGATTAGCATCAGTGGGCAACAATTTACTAGGGCGTGGTGGATTTGTGCCTTGTAACAGATTTCAACCTCTCTACTGGGCATCTAAAACCACACTGTTAATCAGATTTCACACAGTTCTATTGGTTGTGGGCTACTGAGCCAAAGATAGCATTGGTGGGCAACCATTTACTAGGACTGTAGTAGCCACAAAACCATATAAATATTGGGTTGACCTGAGTTCTCAAATGTTAGGGCATAAGGGAAGAGATGAAGAACATGGTACGAATATTTATCTTGTACTTGTAACCTCTTTCTCGTGTAGAGTGCACCCCATGGAAGTTGAATGGCTTGGCCAAACCTGTAAACAATGTGAACTATTGTATCTTGTATCCTTGACATAGTACTTTCTAGCCTTTTCCCAAACTTATCAATGGTTAGTGAATGTTGCCAGAATAATGCATGGAAGATCCCTTATACCTTATAACAGCATACTAATTATTGCTTGAAAGTTGAAAACCATGAACTAAAAAGTAATAAATTCAATCTGAACAATCCAGGGGAAGAAACAGTGAATGAGTGAAGCATCAGTATAAAACCAAGACAAAAGAACATGGAAATATGCTGGTTTCAGTAAGTTCAAGAATCATCCATGTTGTGTCAAGAGCACATAACTGCATTAATCATATGCCTATACATTCAACAGTCTTACTTCTAGGAAATATGCATAAACGGGACAGTCGAAACATGAAACGTAACATTTTGTACTTTAAAACAATTATGAATTATGCATGTAAAGAAATTAAAGCTATATTTTAGACTTATACCAGTATCAATAAACCTTACTTGGATGGCAAGCTCCCTAGTAGGGCAAATTATGACAACACCAGTTCCATTTCGAGCAGTAAGGCGGATATTATATAACAATTCAACTGCAGGAATCAGGAAAGCAAGTGTCTTTCCAGAACCCGTCCTTGCAGCACCCATGACATCTTTTCCTTCCAATAGAGGCGTGATAGCTCTAGATTGAATCTGCATATCGTATGTTTTCGAAACCAAATATATTAGGTGATAATTTACTTCAACGAAAGTTACTAAATAAAAGAGTGGGTACTTCAGCTAACTATCCTAACCGTGTTTCTTAACAAAAACATCAGCAACCTAGTAACCTACATGTAGGCGCCAATAGGATGCGTCAACCCAGATGTCAAGTGTAAATTATTGAATTCAAACATAGTAAGAGGCGCAAAACCACAAATTCTTCGGTAGACCAGAAACCTAATACTTATGAAAAAGGCATAAACCCATAATCCTATATTCATCCGAAACATGAAACATTTGACAAAGCGCTTCCGTCATGCAACGAATTCGCAAGAAAGCAACAGCCTGGTCAATCTTATACTGAAGAGAACTGAATCAAATGCAATCGCATGGGCATACTACAAAACTCTGATGAGGGACCAATTAAGATAAAAACTGAAAGGCTTTCTTTTTGCAATAATCTCCAGACATTATGGATTTACACGAATCAATAGCAGTTACATGGGATATCTCCATAGACCCTAATTTTCCCAAAACCTAACCCTAACAAAACCCAATCAATCGAAAAAGACATCTTTTTACGACTTCTACACTAAATATATCACAATTACATGGTGTATATCTAAGAACCCTAATTTTCTTTAAAAAAAAAATCTAACCCTAACTAAAACCCAACCAACATCCAAAAAGACGGTCCTTTCATTTATACACTATATCAGTCGCAATTACATGGACGTATTTTCCTAATGCCCTAACCCTAACTAAAACCCAATCAACATCAAAAGGACAGCTTTTCTTACCCTAATTTCACCAAAACCCGATCTATATCCAAGAAGGTAACTTTCCTACTTTCAAACTAAATAAGTAGCGATCACATGTGCATACACCCAGAAAAAAATTCCCAAAACCCTTTTTTTTCCTAAACCCTAACTAAAACCCAATCGACATAAAAAAGACAGCAGCTTTTTCCTATACCTGGGTCATATTCTCGAACCCCATCTCATTTATAGCCTTCATGGTCTGCTCGGACAAAGGCAGCTTCGAGAATGGGTCCGACGTCATGATGCTCGACCCCTTCCTCGCTTCCGGGACCATCCTCGCCTTCTTCGCTTCCGGGGATCCTTCCTCCTCCTCTCCGCCGACGTCACCTCCGTTATTTACGTCATTGCCATTCTCCTCGACTTCCGTCACTTCCGCTTCTGCTTCTTCTCGTTGCTTCTTCCTCTTCATGGACTTGTTCTTCTTGCTCTTCTTCTTCGTGTTGGGTTCCATTGCTGAAGAAGACATTTGGGAATTTTGGAGGATGTTGGGAATATTTTTTAGCAGTGATAGCCGCCGAAACGAGGAGGGAGAAGAACGAAACCCTTTTCTTGTGAGAGAAGTACTAATGGGGTTTAACTGGACGGTCGGATGGTGGGTTTAAGTTGCTAATCTCAAAGATGCTGAAGATGTCAAGGTGTTTGGTGGGCCGGACAGCCCATGCCCGGTCAAACCAGACCCATCAAAGCCCGAAACACGTCCGGTCCTTTCCCCTGTCCCCATGGGCCATGGCTTGATTTCCATTTCCACTATCCGGCCGTATAAAACTTTAATACAGTACACACGACTGTATTAAAGTTTTAATACATCCACAAGTGGACTCCTCTCTCTCTTCATAATATATATATATATATATATATATATATATATATAATATATATATAAAGTTTTACTCAAATCCGGTCTAAGTCCGGCCGACTCCGGCATGGTTCTCCTATCGGGTCAGACTGAGTTTTACTTCCTCCGAGTCGTTAAGTCCAACTTAATCCAGTCAAAGTCCGAGTCCGAACTAAATCCGGCTGCCGGCGTGAGCTTGGCAATACCTAGCAAACACGAGAAACCACTAAGATAATAATAATTTTAAAACTAGTTATATCAAGCCGATATTTATGGACATCTGATCCCTTGATTCGGGGTGTGTTTGGTTTGCGTAAGTCCTGTGTTTTGGAACTTCTATTTTGTACTATTCATTACTAGTTTTTAAAAAGTTCAATTTCGATTGTTTGGTTAGTCATTTTAAGAAAACCAGAACTCTTATGAATAGTAGTTCCAAAAGTGCAATATTCAACTTTCAAAAAAAAAAGTCGGAAGTGTCTAGAACTCCACCTTAGAATCCTAAAAAAATTGGAACCCCAAAAAAATAAATAAATAATAATAATAAAATAATAATAATCATCGATAATAATATTATTACATTATTATTAATAAAGAATACTAATAGTAGTAGTAGGGGTAAATGATAAAAAATCTCTCGTTAGATATCGGACTTTTGCAAATTAAGATCTATAGTCATTTTTAGCAATTCGTCCCTCCTTATATTAAAAATCCGCTCAATAAGGTCCCTCCAGTCAAAATTAAAAAATTTAATCCCGAAAATGCCCATGCCCCCCTCTTCCCCGGTGGCGGCGGCGGCCCCCCAGCCCCGCCCGACCCCCCATGCCTCCCCCTGCCGGTCCTGCCCCTCCTGCCCTCCTCCCGCCTGACCCCCTGTCCTCCCTCCGTCGGCCCTTCCCCGGCGGCGAGCCCCCAGCCCCGCGCCGAACCCCCGCCCTCCCTCCGCCGGCCCTGCCCCCCCGTCCTCCTGCCGCCTGCCCTGCCCTCCCCCTCAACCTCGTCAGTCCCCCGCGAGCCTCCCCCCGACCTCACCGGCCCCGCACAGCCCTACCCGCACTCGCTGGCCCCCCGCGGTCCTCCCCCGCCCTCTCCCCGGCCCCACGCAGCCCTTCTCGTGGCATCGCTGGCCACCCAGCCCCTCCCCTAACGGCCGAGGAAGGAGAGGGGAGGGGTAAAATTGTCATTTGAAAATTTTTTTGCAACAAAAAAATAAATAGTGAATAATTTAAGAGCATGTGGTCTTTTTTTCGCGAACAATGGTCAATCTATGGAGGATTTTTTTGTCATTACCCTAGTAGTATAATAATAAACGATGGTAGTAGTAATAAGGGTAAGTGCAAAAAACTCCTCGTTAAATATGTGCCTTTTGCACTAAAAGACCTTTAGAATTTTTTGTCAGTTTACCCCCGTCCTCCTCCCTCGCCGGCGTCCGACCCCCCCCCCCCCCCCCCCCCTCCTCCTCCTCCTACGCCGGCCCCCCCCCCCTGCTCCTCCTCGCCGGCAAGCGACCCCCCCCCCCCCCCCCCGCCCCCCGCCCCCCCCCCCCCCGACTCCCCCCCCCCCCCCCCCGACTCCCACCCCTCCCTCCGCCCCCCCTCCGCCTCCGTCACCGGCGAACACAGCCGAAGAAGGAGGGGGGAGGGAGGGGTAAATTGTCATTTGGGGGCAAAATGAGCATATTTCAAACTTTTGGGAATTTTAAGAGCATGGGGTCTTTTAGTGCAAAAGGCCACTATTTAACGAGAGATTTTTTGCACTTTACCCGTAGTATAATAATATATAATAATAATAATAATAATAATAATAATAATAATAATAATAATAACCGATAATAATATAATTAATTAATATTAATAATAAGATTAATAATAAGATTAGTAATAATAAATAATTAATAGCAGTAGTAGTAATAATAATAGCCAATAAATAATAATAATAATAATAATATAAATAATAATTATTATTTTATTATATTAAAAAATTAATTTATACAAAATAAAAAAAAAAATTTACTTTTTAACTACCACCACTTCCAATAACCATCCAAACAAAGGAACTACAAAAGGTTAACTTTTCGATTCACTTCCAACAACCATCCAACGAAAAACTCATAAAATTTGCGTACGCATGACGCGTATATGCAATGCGCACACAAACTCTCTACTTCCAAAAATTTTACTTCGACCTACTTCTGCGAACCAACAACCTCTAGCAAGAAGAAAATGTAACGATTAGGCTATTTCCAATGAGAACTTTTAAAATTGAGTTATGTTATTGTACTATAATAATATCCTAGTTGACAGAGTTTTTATATTGAAAATATAGAAATTGCACCCAACCAAAACGCTCCATTGGTTCTCAGAAGTTGTATAATATTAACATGTATATTAACGTGAAGAATATTATTGAAAATTTTATGGTTTAGTTTGGAATCGTGGTCCAATATTAAGTTGGAGAATCTTTATGAGAAATTTTTATTTTAAAAAAACTCATACAATTTTTCATCGTATTTCAGTCCATATAGAATAAAAATCACTAGTATAAAAACAAATTTATCAAGAAAAAAATGTATAAAAGAAATTCTCATTGGAGATGACTTAGGCCTTGTTTGGTTCGCTGAAAGGAAAACAAAAAAATTGATTGTTTGTTATTTTATTTTCTTTGAGAAATTGAAATTCCAATCAATTTATGTTCCGGTGTTTATAAAAGTCAATAAGAAAAAGTGAATCATTAGCAGGGACGGATCTAGAACTATAGCTGTGTGGACTAGCTACCATAAATTTGGGTGGCTACAAGTGGGCTAACTATATTAAAAAAAAAATCAAAATCAAAATTTATATGGAGAAAAATAGTAAAAGAAAAAATTGGGGTGGACTCAACCCACCCCAAGCACTTGGATCCACCTCTAATCCTTAGAGGAAGAAAATAAATTCTTAGGTGGATGGGGTACTTTTTCTTTATTCTGGGAATAAATTTTTTTCTACTTATTTTTTTTGGCATCCAAACATAGAAAAGTAATTGAGTTTTCTTTTCCAATATACTGATTCCGCGAACCAAACATGGCCTTAGATCAAGCTTCCATATAATCTAATACAAAATCTTGTTCCACAACAAATAAAAATAACCTTAGGCCTTGTTTGGTTCGCGGAAAAGGAAAGCAAAAGAAACTGATTCCTTGCTATTTTCGTTTCTTTGAGAAATTGGAATTTCAATTATTTTTCTTCTTATGATATTTGAAAAAGTCAAAAAATTTGAAAGGAAAATGAATCATTAGAAGGAGAAATAAATTCTTAGATGGGTGAGAGAGGAACCATTTTTCCTTCCATTTTTTCTCTTGGAAATCAATTTCTTTCTTTTTTTTTAGTATCCAAACATAAGAAATATTTTTTTTCAAAGTTTTGATAACGCTAACCAAATGCCTTTAGAGCATCCCAGTGGGTACAATCCAAATTACTCCAAGTCATACTCCGATTATTAAGTTTGGAGTGTCTCCTTGATATTGGTACACAATGGTGTACACTCCAAACCATACTCCAAATTAACTTTTTCCTTTCCCTCCCTATTTTCTCTCTTCATTTTCGTGTGGGTCAATGTTCAAATAAATGAAAAGTTGCTTTTAGTGGGCCCCGCAAATGACTATAGAGGAGCTAATGGACTCTTCAAGTTTGGAGAGTCTCTTGACTTTATACCTTTTTTAAGGCCTCGTTTAGTTCACGGATTTAAGGAACCAAGAAGGAAAGTTGTTCCTTTCCTTTGTTTGGTAACCACAAACTTGGGAATCAATTTCCTGACAAGGAAAAAATTGGTGGGAATATGGTTCCACTCAAGGCCCATGGATTGATTTTCCCTCATACTTTTCCAACATTTATTACAAAAGTTATGACAAAACCATGTGTCATTGCTTACTTTACCATTAATGTTATTTTATAATATTAATTTTATTTTAAAAGGTAAGGATATTAATGGAACATTGTTATATTTTTTTTCCGTTCCTAGGTAGTTTTATTGTTTTACCAAACAACAAAAAAAATGTGACAGGGATCCTACTTTTTCATTCCCATGGAAAATACAAGGGGATTCATTTCCTTTCCGTGAACCAAACGAGGCCTAAGTGTGGTCAAGAGTCCATTGTAGTCTTCAAGTGCTACAAAATTTGGCTAAAGGCTAAATGTAGCACTTGAAAGTAGTCCCACTGTGGATGCTCTTAGGCCTGGTTTGGTTCGCGAAATCATGGATTTGGAAGATGAAAGTCATTACTTTTTCTATGTTTGGATGTGAAAGAAATTGAGGAGAAAAAGAAAGTAATTTCTAATAGAAAAAAATTAGGAAAAAAAGATTCCATTAATTCAAGCAACAAATTATTTTTCCACCTTGAAGTATTCCAATTTTTTTTTTTCAATTTTTGGGTATTTCTAAACATCAAGAAATTTTTTTATAATTTTTCAAATAAGAAAAAAAATCTAAAATATTGATTTCTTTCCTTCCTTTCCGCAAACCAAACGAGCTAGGCCTTGGAGCCATTAATTTGTCCGCCAAATGACGTTTGACCTTGAGGCTCTCAAATTAAATTTGACACATGCAAAAGCTTCATGTTGACAGAGGCATGCAGCCGGCCAGCCAGACTTGAAAGCTCCTCTTTTCTTCAAAAAATTTTGAAATTTTTGAGTGGGTGGGATTCTCTCTCTCTCTCTCTCTCTCCACAGTCAGGTGGCCATTTGTCCGCACATGCTCAGAAGAGAGCATTGGGTGAGTGAGAGAATGTTCCCTCCTACCAAACGTCTCTCTTTTGACCCAACTCTTTTATGCACCTGACTGACCCATAATCGTGGGCCACATTGAATATCTTCATAGCCATGTTAGGTACGTTTATTTTTTTCTGAGAGGGGGAGAGAGGGTTAGTTAGGCATTGAGATGTACTAATTAATTAATGCTAAACCTTCCTCATGACTTAGCATATATAAATAGCATTCCTCCTAACATCGATAATCCTATCCTAGCTTCACGCATGCATGCGCGACCTACTTTGCATTTCCTAATGTAAATCCAGTGGTGAGGTGCAATGTATTCGTGTCGAAGAACATGTAGTCACGTTTGGCCACACCCACTAAGTTGTACGTTCAGAATACACTATATACTAAAAGTGCTCAATCCACTACCACGACCACTATTTTCATTGTTAAATTGAAAGTTCCGTTCGCTAAGTTTATTTATGATCTAACATGCATTTCCTTAGTATAATCATGTAACTTCAGGCATGCAGACAGAGTTGGTTTAGAGATAAATTCGACAAGACTTCAAATTGAATAGCCCTCTACTAAAAATCTTTGAGGTTATTTGATTTTATTTTTTAAACAACAGAGTCCAAATTCAACTTAATATATATTTTTTCTTACTAAAAAAAATTTAAATATTTTTTAATAGAAATGAAGGACAAACAAATTAATTTATAATAAGATAATTTAATAGTCATAACAAAAAATAATTCATGCCCGTGTGCACCATCATCTCGCGCGTACAAGACGGGAAAAATCGTCCCTTGCCACTAAGAAAAGATTCGCGACTCCGAACGTACAAAAAGAGACCTAGCAGTCTCATTTTGCCACATGAATGAATTAATTCTCACTATACTCCTAAGATTCATGCATTTGCAAAATTTTGATAAAACAAAATAGTTGAAAGTTTGGCCATTTGTTTCCACTGAGTAGATTGTGAATGCATGGAGAATGCTCATCACGATGGTATTGTAGCTACTGTCTTTCATGGAGTTTTTAATATCTTTTTCTTGTTTCAAACTTACAAGAAAGTCTAAATTTTATATTGGAGTTTCATTGTCGAGTCTTAGCTCTAATCGACCCCTAGAATCTCCATGATGTCTCAATCAGGGATTATAGTTTCGTATTCATTTGTGGAGCTTCGAACCGATTTCTGAGACTCACTATCACATCTCACCAATCATCATGGATCTGTGAATTTTCTAAGGTGAATGAACCCCAAGGTGTATGACGGCTCAACCGGAGAAAACTTTGATACAAAAAGATGTATCAAAGTTTTAATACTTCCTTTTATGACAAGTGGGCCTTCCTCTTACTTCGTAAAACGTGTAGACATAAAGTTTGAGGATGGGCTCACTTGTCATACAAATGTATCAAAACTTTAATATCTCCTTCTGTATCAAAGTTTTACTCGTCTCAACCAAAAAAAAATATAGTCATGTTGGTATGTGGAGTTCGACCTAACGGATTCTCGATGGTCGATATATGACATCTTATCAGCCATCAAGAATCCGTAGGAGTTCGAAAGGAATGAACTCAAAGGGCTAATGCCTCGGCTTCGATCCACTTGGTTAAACAGTATATCATGACGAGGACAAACTTTTGTGGCCTTGGGACATATTGAAGGGGGTCAACTATATCCATACCCCACTAAAGAAAGGTACATGGGTTATATAATGATGTTTGCTAAATCGTCGGTTTCCAAGAGATGTTTGCGTTATGCTGGCTTTTAGGACGCTGCTATATTGTCCGTAGTTGTGATCGCAGGCCACGTGGCGGTCTTCCATTGGCTCATGTCTCGAATTTTAAGGGGGTGGATACCGATGATAACATGAGTGCTGATGGTTGGCTCCCCACGTGGGTCTACATCACCCCATGATCACAAACCGCAGACAAAATATCATTATGTCTCTTTGCATAGTCGACGACATCAAATGACATGTTCAGCCAGTAGAACCAAGTACGTATTTGATACCTTGACTCCTAGTGCTCTTCATCCGGGGTGGTTTCCCTATATCCCTTCGTGTACCTCTTTAAGGAAGTATGGAACATCACTTAGTCATACACAACATTGATAGGGTCTGTAGAAGTATCTTCGATTAAGTTCACTTCCAGTCCAGTATAAGCGTATATCCCTTCATGTACCTCTTTAAGGACGTATGGAACATCACCCGGTCTCACATAAAGTTTATAGGGTCTGTAGAAGTATATTCAAAGAAGTTCACTTCCAATCCAGTATAAACATATATTTACTTTTTGAGGTTGGTTGCTGCTATACGGTCGCAAAAAGTGCCATGTCAACGAGGTAAGTGATGATGGGGGTATTTCTAACTTGGTTCAACCTCAATAATCATCTATTCGCATTCCATAGCTAGGCGCTAGTAGGTCCTCGTAAGAGACTGTTGTGCTAAGCTTGGAGGCTTTGAACGAGGACAGTGTGGAAAGCTCGTCAGCCTTTGTGTTCTCGACCCGGAGGTTCGATATTGTTATTGCTATGGCTCTGACTTTTGCCAATCATCTTGCCATTCAGAGTCTCATACACTTTCAACTATGCACTACGGAGTACCCTAATACCCTGCAAACAGTCATAGTTGTAAGAGACAAGGGGGTCAACTATAAGCCACCAGTCTTATATGGCCCACAAGTCCTAATTCTTAATCCGTGAAAATTAAGTAAACAATAAGAATATGACATATATGCATAAGGCATCTCATAGTATTATAACATATTGATCATGAAGCTAGAGATATATAGCATATAGCAAGATGTGTATACTCATATTGGTCATAAGTGTAGAAGCTGACTAGAATATATAACCATGTTTCCTGTAGGCAAAAGCATGCTCATTGAACAAGGTTTAACACATGTCTTATGGCAAACACCAAAAAATATACATAATAAGGTACATGTGGGAGTGAACAAGGAACACACTCATGCTCCTCAACCAGGGTTCTCCTGGCACAGGTTGTCCAGTTAAATATACGATAGATCCTCAGGATCAGTTTTCGATATATGATCATGCAAAATCAGATGGGTCAACCCCAAATAGAAAGTACCACAAGAAAAGCTCTACGGTGGGACTAAAACCATCATGCATAAAAAAACCAATCAAACTCGTAGCTATAACAAGTAAAATAGTAAATAAGGTCTTGAGAATCATATAAAACCAATGCACTTGTAACATCCAGTTTTCTAAAATGAGGGTAATTTTAAAATTTTATAATTATAATTATTTAATAATGATGTTTAAACCATGTTATGATTTTTGGTGATTTTTAATTGATTTAAAACTATTTAAAATATTAAAATGTGATTTTGATGGTTAACTAGTGTAACCCTAGAATTGCTAAGACTAGAGACTAACCATGACCAAGGGAGCCTAGTCATGTGATTAGGATGACTAATTATAACCTTTTAGCCTAAGGATATTTTGGTCATTTTTGACTTATTAATGAAAATAAATTTTGATTAATTAAATATGTGCTAATTGTTTAGTTGAGACTTGACCTAGAATCTTAGCCTAATCTAGATTAGCCTTGAGCTTAGAGTCTTGATTAGGGTAACCTAGTAATGACAAGATTATTAATATCTAGATATTTCTAGGAAAGATATTTACTCTTAGGATATTTGTGAAAAAGAAGCCTTATGACTAGTTGAACCAATAGGAAGGCTTAGAATTGTGTGGACAACTCCTAGCCACTCACCTAGACCTAAAATCTAACCCTAATTCATCTAATGGCAGCCATCAAGTGCCCTCCTTCCTATGAAGGATCCTTAAGAAAGCCTTTGCCTTTTTTTTTACATTTACTTAGAACCCTAATAGTTCCTCCCCAAATTCTTCCGCTAATATCCAAATTAAGTCCAATTTGATCCTAATCAATTGCATCATCATCCCCAATAGTAGAGGGTGCTAAGGGAGGCTACCTAGCAAGGTTTCGAAGTGAATTGACCATTCAATTGGAGAAGAATACCTTCCCTTGTTCATTTTTTATTGAGATTTCACCCTCGATAGGTAATAGCCATAAAACCTATTTAAATTTTAGTTTCTTTCCATAGATACATTTATTTAGGGTTTCCCTAGGTGTAGCCCAAGTTTGGTAGGAGTTCGTGTCCATTACGTGTCCGTATCGGACACGTATCAGTGTCTAGGAAAGAGTGTTCGATGAAATGCCACATAGAAAATTATTTTAGTAATTTTCAAAACTAAAAACATGGTTGTGTAGTCTTTGGTGTGTAGATTCCAAATCTATTAGACCGAGTCGAAGACTGTGTTATTTTTGTGTTGAAATTGGACACGCACACACGCAGCACTCCCGTGCACATCCCCTACCACCCAACCCTTATTTCTCATTGTTATGCCACGTGGACATGTGCTACTTGGCACAGAGGTGGGGGCCATCACTGACAGACCCTCCTTCGAGTTTTACGATACCTCGTGTCGTGTCGGACACAAAAACACGGACGTACTAATTTTTTACTATACTGTTACACGCGAACAGGGCTCACTGACACGCACTTCGTGTCGTGTCCTGTCGCCACGAGGACACGATTCAGGGTGATGTGTGTGTAGCCCTATGCCTGGGCTACACGTGGCTGTGAACGAGAAGTCTTATGGCTTGTGTCGTGTCCACGAGACACTGGCATGCCCGTACGATACTGCAATGTGTGTGCTCGTGTAGGGTTGGACACTTCGTGTCCACTGATTGGACACGAGAACACTCCCATATGACACGTACACTTGGGGCACATGTCTGTTTGTCACTGTTTTTGGTTGAATTCGAGTATTGATCTCATTTTGGGTTTCGAAATCAAGTGACTGATACTTTGCAAAAACCTGGGATTTAAGTATCGGTTTGATTTTTTTAGTTATCTATTTTCCTAAGAATTTTAGGTTTGTTTTAGTTTGATATATTGATTTGGGTTTTGTTGACATATTGTTTTGTTGTATAGGTTTCGATCTTAAATGACTGAATACTGAAATTGAAAACTGAGGATAGGGTTAGACATTTAAAACTGAGTTTATTGAAAGTTCATATAGAGTTTGATTTGGTTTTGAATGTAAATACCTGAGAGAAATTGTTAACTGACATTTGTTTCGAATATAAACATGATGGCTGAAAACTGGATTTGAATTTAGATATGAAAACTGGATTTGAATTTAGAATTGAAAACTGGGATTTGAATTTAAAACTAAAAAACTGATATATGGGTTTTTGTTTCGAATTGATGTGTAAAATTGAGTTGGGTTTTAACTTAAAACTAAATTTGAGTTAGGTTCATTATTTCCAATTCGAAACAGGAAAAAAACATGGGATTTGGTTTTGTGAAAAATTGAGATTTGGTTTCATGGGTTGTTTGGTTTTCAATTAGGTTTTGAGTTTTGTTTACAAATGGGTTGTTGTATGAATATATATGTAAGTGATTATATGTAATTCAGTGTGTACCCTTATGAAGATACATTAACCTGAATGTAAATAGTTATCTGGATATGGACTCATATCTAATATATATATATATATATATATATATATATATATATATTTTTTAATATATATATATATATATATATATATATATATATATATATATATATATATATATATATATATATATGTATGTATGTATATATGTATGTTGGATTTAGGTTTTGGTTTCAAAAGTCTACTTAATATGTATTGGTTTTTATTTGGTTTAGCTATAAGTTTAGATGTACATGTAGATATATATATATATATATATATATATATATATATATATATATATATATATATATATATATATATATATATATATATATATATATATATATATATATCCAAGTGTATAGGTATATTATAGGTTTTAGCCTATATGCTTGGGATTTAGAGTTGAGGGTTTACTTATATGTTCATAATGGTATCTATAGAATATATTAGATATGTTTTTGAGAGATAAGTGTATATATCTATATGATAATATAGATATAGATGAGTGTCATACGGAAATACCTAGATAGACTATATGGTGACTAAGTTGGACTCCTAGTTGACCAATCTTGACTTGTTGACCTAGATTGGATTGGGGGTTGACTATGGTTGACCAGTTGACTAAAAGTCAACTGATGTCAACCTTTGACTTAGTGTAACATAGTTTGACCATGTTTGACCTAGTTTGACCTAGACAGTTGACCAAGAGTTGACTTTGACCTAGATTAACCTAGAAATTATGTAGATGTATTGTACACTTCATTACAACCCCTTGTATACATCATGACTTGTGTTGCTCTAAATAGGACTCATATACCTCGTTTCGGACAGTGTATTCTCACAGACATTCAGATCGCAGACGAGTACATTCTCTGATCGTTTCATACTTGTCACGACTTATATTCTTGCTCTAGATTACTTTACTTGATGCTGACACTTGTTATCACGGATTGGTACTATATGGATCTCTTCATGGGATGTTATCCCCTTAGCAGGCGCATTGGATACTTCATGTCATGTGTTTTATGTACATCATGTATTCCTTGCTCTTGCGTTATTCATGTACACTCATGTTCTCTCATGTGCTTTCATATACGCTCATGTACTTTTATATGCTCTCATGTATGTTCATGTTTCCTCATGTGCTTCGTGTGTAACCAAAACATCATGTTCGTAACGTAACTTGACTGGATCCTTGTGTATTGATTGTGGGTAGGGGTGAGTATAAATGGTCATGTGATTTATCCATCATGTTCACTCTGTTACTTTTCATGTGTTATCATGTACAACACAGCCTTCTCGGCTGGTGTCACTCATGTTCACCCATGTATATCATGTTCGACCCAAGCCAGTTACAGGCCATCTCGTACTCTAAATCACTAGTCACTTACAGTTCTTACTTATCATGTATATATTTCCAGTTATCAAATATCTCTCCTATTTTTCATGTACATCTTCTTATAGCGTTTCATGTATCTTACTCTATTGCTTGCTTTATATTTTTTGCCATGATATGAACTGCATGAGATGTACTGTGCTCGCTTCTGTCCTGATTGGACCTATTGAAAATATTACAGATGATATCGAGGACTTCTGCCCAACCTACTATGGAGCCCATCTAGACGATACCTGTGAGTTGGACCCACAGGAGGATCCAGCTCTAGCTGAGGACGTCATCCATACTGCTTAGACTAGATTAGCTAGGCTTTATCTTATTTCTTATGTTATTTGTATTGACTTCAGAGTTGTATTATTTTCTGGATGTTTGTGATGTTGTGTCGTTTAGACACTTAGACTTTCTCTTCTGTTTGTACCTTAGTTTAAGGATTTCATATTTATCATATCGTGCTATTTCTATCTCTAGATTTGTGATTGAGTTGTACCTTATGTGATTTGTCCTCCGTTCGGAAAGTATATCATATTGTATTTAGTTTGTGATAGTGATTTACGACAGCATTCTACCGCCGACACTACGGCGTAGGCTGGACGTACCCACTTCTCATACCCCTACACTGGGTACGGGTCATAACACGTTTTTAGTGGTGGCCCATGCAGGTCGAGTTTATGTAGTGGTATTCGAACTAGAGTATCACTACAGCCTGCAGTAGGAGTAGGACATTTTGAGGTACTCAATCACATTAGGAAAAGCTCTTAACCTGATTCTTGTTATCAAAATTCTTGCTGCTTTAATGTTTCCTTTTGAAATAAATTGTCCTTCCTTGATTTATCGCTTCTATCCAGTATTGATTCCTTGTTTGATCTGTCTCCAGGATGGTGATCGAGACACGATCATATCGTTCTGGCCCAGCAGATGTAGGTGAGAGGTCTGCCACCTCTCGCCCGATTGTAGACGCTGGGACCGTAGCTTCTCCCATCACTTCGTATGTCAGAGTTTCTACAGCTTTTGGGGGTGTGTCTCCACCTGTTCAGAGGTCTTCCTCCGTCATTCTGGATACATTTCAGCAGCTGCCACCTACGGGATCAGTTGATGTAGTATAGCTGTTTAGCTTCTTCCAGCAGTTTATGGAGGCCCAGCAGGCTCAACAGCAGCGTCAGACGACGAAGTTCAGTCGGGGCATCGATCTGGCCCTGACGACAGTTGAGAGAGTTATAGCTCAGCAGCCGGCAGGTCAGCAGCAGCATCAATCGAAGGAGAAGGGCATCAGAATTTCCAGAAGATGCACCCACGAGACTTCAGACTTCAGGGGTACAGAGGGCATCCTGTACACCGACGAGTGGATAGAGCACATAAAGGATATCTTCAGACTGGCAGAGATTCTAACGAGGCTACAGATCGAGGCGGCGGCCAATATGGTGCAAGATTTGGCTCGCACATGGTACCAGACCGACCCGAGGGTTGGTACGGATGGGCAGACTTGGTCAGCCTTCAAGAAGTTATTCAAGAAGAAGTTTTTCCCAGACGCAGCGCTTGGTGCCCTCGAGACTCAGTTCGAGGCTTTAGTACAGGGCAGTCAGTCTATCGAGGAGTATGCTGGGGAGTTCTGCCGTCTGGGCAGGTTTGTCGAGGGGTTATCCGAGGCGACGAAGGCCCGGAGGTTCAGGAAGGGACTGGTCAAGGAGGTAAAGTTCTATACCAAGAGTGCCCACGGTGCCACTTTTGAGGAGATCCTGGTGGGCGCCCTAGCAGCAGAGGATGATGTTGAGCTGAAGCTCAAGAGGGAACGAGACGCTCATGAAGCCAGTAGTAGTGGAGGCCAGGCCAAGAGGCCTCACATACAGATTCAACAGCAGTATCAGCAGCCGAGGGTCCACTTTCAGCAGCAGCAGTTTCAGGGTCGTGCTCCTTTCCACTAGGTACAGCAGCAGCAGAGACAGCAGCAGGCCCCCAGACAGCAGCATGTTATCCTTTGTCTTTTTTGTAATAAACTAGGGTACGATTGGGATGAATGCCGGATGAGGCTAGACATGTGCCTACTCTGCGGATCATCAGATCATCAGTTGAGAGAGTGTCCCAAGTCTGCAGGACGGACAACTCAGGAAGTAGGAGCCAGAGCTCCAGTAGGCTAGCAGCATGCTAGAGGAGGCCAGCAGGGGCGAGCTTACGCCATGAAAGTTGAGGATGCTCAGGCAGTAGGAGAGCTTATTGCAGGTTCCGTTCTTCTTAATTCCATTTCCGCATTTTCCTCCTTATAACTGTCTTAAAATTCGATTCCATCTATTCCTTGTTGTTGATAAGTTTTGCTCTGGTGTTTTATTATGATTTAATTTTCTTCTGAGATAAGTCGTATGGCCTAGGTCGTCTCAGTTATGGATCTAGAGTCTTTTATAGTCATGTTAGCTGGCATAGTGAGGACATATAGTCTGATTTTGGACGTGTTTCTCGGGTATGGGAATTTAAGATTTTCGTGGCCAAGCATGCAGCAATACGAAAATTTTAAATACCATGATTCTAGAGGTATGTATCTTAGCTGAGGACTCTGTGATTATCATAGCCTTACTCACTAGCATGACGAAGATTCTGAGTATCATAATTTTGGACAGACGCATATGATTGTCAAACTGTGTGGTTCTGAAACTTTGATTGGTGGGGTAGTTGACCTAGAAGGAGTACGACTATCTTAATTTCGAGGACAAAATTTTTCTAAGGGGGGTAGACTTGTAACACCCAGTTTTCTAAAATGAGAGTAATTTTGAAATTTTGCAATTATAATCATTTAATAATGATGTTTAAACCATGTTATAATTTTTGGTAATTTTTAATAGATTTAAAACTATTTAAAATATTGAAATGTGATTTTGATGGTTAACTAGTGTAACCCTAGAATTGCTAAGCCTAGAGACTAACCATGACCAAGGGAGCCAGTCATGTGATTAGGATAACTAATTACAACTTTTTAGCCTAAGGGTATTTTGGTTATTTTTGACTTATCAATGAAAATAAATTTTGATTAATTAAATATGTGCTAATTGTTTAGTTGAGACTTGACCTAGAATCTTAGCATAATCTAGATTAGCCTTGAGCTTAGAGTCTTGATTAGGGTAACCTAGTAATGACAAGATTATTAATATCTTGATATTTCTAGGAAATATATTTACTCTTAGGATATTTGTGAAAAAGAAGCCTTATGACTAGTTGAACCAATAGGAAGGCTTAGAATTGTGTGGACAACTCCTAGCCACTCACCTAGACCTAAAATCTAACCCTAATTCATCTAATGGCAGCCATCAAGTGCCCTCCTTCCTATGAAGGATCCTTAAGAAAGCCTTTGCCTTTTTTTTACATTTACTTAGAACCCTAATAGTTCCTCCCCAAAATTCTTCCGCTAATATCCAAATTAAGTCCAATTTGATCCTAATCAATTGCATCATCATCCCCAATAGTAGAGGGTGCTAAGGGAGGCTACCTAGCAAGGTTTCGAAGCAAATTGACCATTCAATTGGAGAAGAATACCTTCCCTTGTTCATTTTTCATTGAGGTTTCACCCTCGATAGGTAATAGCCATAAAACCTATTTAAATTTTAGTTTCTTTCCATAGATACATTTATTTAGGGTTTCCCTAGGTGTAGCCCAAGTTTGGTAGGAGTTCGTGTCCATTACGTGTCCGTATCGGACACGTATCAGTGTCTAGGAAAAGAGTGTTCGATGAAATGCCATATAGAAAATTATTTTAGTAATTTTCAAAACTAAAAACATGGTTGTGTATTCCTTGGTGTGTAGATTCCAAATCTATTAGACCGAGTCAAAGACTGTGTCATTTTTGTGTTGAAATTGGACACGCACACACGCAGCACGATCCCGTGCACATCCCCTACCACCCGACCCTTATTTCTCATTGTTACGCCACGTGGACATGTGCTACTTGGCACAGAGGTGGGGGCCATCACTGACAGACCCTCCCTCGAGTTTTACGATACCTCGTGTCGTGTCGGACACAAAAACACGGACGTACTGATTTTTTACTATACTGTTACACGTGAACATGGCTCACTGACACGCACTTCGTGTCGTGTCCTGTCGCCACGAGGACACGATTCAGGGTGATGTGTGTGTAGCCCTATGCCTGGGCTACACGTGGCTGTGAGAACGAGAAGTCTTATGGCTTGTGTCGTGTCCACGAGACACTGGCATGCCCGCACGATACTGCACTGTGTATGCGTGTCTGTGTGTGTTCGTGTAGGGTTGGACACTTTGTGTCCACTGATTGGACACGAGAACACTCCCATATGACACGTACACTTGGGGCACATGTCTGTTTGTCACTGTTTTGGTTGAATTCGAGTATTGATCTCATTTTGGGTTTCGAAATCAAGTGACTGATACTTTGCAAAAACATGGGATTTAAGTATCGGTTTGATTTTTTTTAGTTATCTATTTTCCTAAGAATTTCAGGTTTGTTTTAGTTTGATATATTGATTTGGGTTTTGTTGACATATTGTTTTGTTGTATAGGTTTCGATCTTAAATGACTGAATACTGAAACTGAAAACTGAGGATAGGGTTAGACATTTAAAACTGAGTTTATTGAAAGTTCATATATGAGTTTGATTTGGTTTTGAATGTAAATACCTGAGAGAAATTGTTAACTGGGATTTGTTTCGAATATAAACATGATGGCTGAAAACTGGATTTGAATTTAGAACTGAAAACTGGATTTGAATTTAGAATTGAAAACTGGGATTTGAATTTAAAACTGAAAAACTGATATATGGGTTTTGTTTCGAATTGATGTGTAAAATTGAGTTGGGTTTTAACTTAAAACTGAATTTGAGTTAGGTTCATTATTTCTAATTCGAAACAGGAAAAAAACATGGGATTTGGTTTTGTGAAAAAATTGAGAATTGGTTTCATGGGTTGTTTGGTTTTCAATTAGGTTTTGAGTTTTGTTTACAAATGGGTTGTTGTATGAATATATATATGTAAGTGATTATATGTAATTCAGTGTGTACCCTTATGAAGATACATTAACCTGAATGTAATAGATATCTGGATATGGACTCATATCTATATATATGTATGTATGTTGGATTTAGGTTTTGGTTTCAAAAGTCTACTTAATATGTATTGGTTTTTATTTGGTTTAACTATAAGTTTTTATATATATATATATATATATATATATATATATATATATATATATAGGTATCCAAGTGTATAGGTATATTATAGGTTTTAGCCTATAGGCTTGGGATTTAGAGTTGAGGGTTTACTTTATATGTTCATAGTGGTATCTATAGAATATATTAGATATGTTTTTGAGAGATAAGTGTATATATCTATATGATAGTATAAATATAGATGAATGTCATATGGGAATACCTAGATAGACTAGAGGGTGACCAAGTTGGACTCCTAGTTGATCAATCTTGACTTGTTGACCTAGATTGGATTGGGGTTGACTATGGTTGACCAGTTGACTAAAAGTCAACTGATGGTCAACCTTTGACTTAGTGTAACCTAGTTTGACCCTGTTTGACCTAGTTTGACCTAGACAGTTGACCAGAGTTGACCAAGAGTTGACTTTGACCTAGATTGACCTAGAAATCATGTAGATGCATTGTACACTTCATTTATAACCCCTTGTATACATCATGACTTGTGTTGCTCTAAATAGGACTCAGAGACCTCGTTTCGGACATTGCATTCTCACAGACATTCAGATCGTAGGCGAGTACATTCTCTGATTGTTTCATACTTTTTACGACTTATATTCTTCCTCTAGATTACTTTACTTAATACTGACACTTGTTATCACGGATTGGTGCTATATGGATCTCTTTATGGGATGTTATCCCCTTTAGTGGGCGCATCGGATACTTCATGTCGTCTGTTTCATGTACATCATGTATTCCTTGCTCTTGCGTTATTCATGTACACTCATGTTCATTTATGTGCTTTTATGTACGCTCATGTACTTTCATGTGCTCTTATGTACGTTCATGTTTCCTCTTGTGCTTCGTGTGCAACTAAAATATCATGTTCGTAACGTAACTTGGCTGGATTCTTGTGTATTGATTGTGGGTAAGGGTGAGTATAAATGGTCATGTGATTTACCCATCATGTTCACTCAGTTACTTTTCATGTGTTATCATGTACAACACAGCCTTCTCGGTTGGTGTCACTCATGTTCACCCATGTATATCATGTTCAACCCAAGCCAGTTACAGGCCATCTCGTACTTTAAATCATTTGTCACTTACAGTTCTTACTTAGTATGTTTATATTTCCAGTTATCAAATATCTCTCATGTTTTTTATGTACATCTTCTTACAGCGTTTCATGTATCTTACTCTATTGCTTGCTTTATATTTTCTGCCATGATATGAACTGCATGAGATGTACTGTGCTCGCTTCCGTCCTGACTGGACCTGTTGAAAATATTACAGATGATACCAAGGACTTCTGCCCAACCTACTATGGAGCCCATCTAGATAATACCTGTGAGTTGGACCCACAGGAGGATCCATCTCTAGCTGAGGACGTTATCCATACTGCTTAGACTAGATTTGTAACTCCACTTCCCGATTTTTGAGAAAAAAATGATTTCTAAAAATAATTACTATTGATTTAGGTTTCAAATAAAAGGTTAATATTTTTTTAACTAATAATTTTGTTCATCTATTTTGGAGGGAATTTAAATTGGGAGCAATTTCAATTTCAAAAAGTTGTTACAACCAACTTGTGGTCCCCTCATTTCTTTAAAAAGTTTTTTTAACTGATTTTTTTTAGCAATCCTGTAATTAATGAAAAGGAATAGGGGCTGAATGTTAAATTTACAAAGCGGAGGGACTGGTTGGTTAATTAGCTTGAGCGGGAGGGTGTTTTTGCAAATGTGCCATTTTTCTTATATTGCAATTTTCTGGAGAGAGAGAATCAATTAACTCTCTTTTTTTCCCAAATTTTTTCTTTTGCTCTCCTCCTGAGCGCGAGCCCTAGGCGGAGCTTCGGTAGGGCCGCGGTGGCTAGGTGACTCTCTGGCGACCATCTTCGGTGGCGTCATACTCCACAGATCGCGGCCTGTTCTTCCTCTTCGGTGGCGTGTTCCGACGGCGCATCATCTTGTGCGCGGCTCTCCATGATGGCGGCGACCGACGACTCTTCTGGTGGTAGGCGAGTGCCCTCAGCGTCACCAACGACGTTCATCTCAGGCGGCCAGCGCACAGCCACCATCTCCGGCATCGGTGACCCTTTCCAAACGGCGGGTTATCTCGACAAGCCTGGCAACGACTGTGCGTGGTTCACCGGGGAGAACGGCAGCGGGTTATCTTCTACGACGACGAAGACCAAGGTGAGTGCCTCGCTCATCGTTCTCTTCTATTTCGAATCGATCGATCGGATCGAAGAGGAAGGATGGATCAAATTGTTTTGGTTCTTGATCGATCAGCCGTTAGATCGATCGACAACCGTCGACAGTACTCCGCAGGAATTAGTTTTAGTTCGAATTAGAGTATAATTGATTCTGGATCATTTGATCGATTCATTTCTATGCATCCTTCGATTCTCGATTCAATTTTCTTTTAAAACGAGTTTTAATTGTTATGTTCTTGATTTGGTTTAGGTTGATGAAACAATCATCCATGGTTAAATTAGTTTCTATTTTCAAACACTAGGTGTTTGTTGGAAATTCTCTGAGGAAGCACCGAGCGGGTTTGGTTGCGAGCGTTGGTACCCGACGCGTTTGGTCATGTCCGATTCTTGGAGTTCATATCTTTTTCCTAGATTGGACTCATTTCACTCAGGTAAATATTTTACATTACTCGAATGCTAGCCAGTTGGGTTTGAATGATGAGTAGGAGAATTAATGGACAAGTTTAAGCTGGAATAGGAACTGTGGGTTGGCGTGTCCAGTTACGCATGTGTGGGTGTTGTTCGTGTCAGTGTCCTGATCGTGCTTAGGTGTTATTGTGTCTGGTGATGGGGTGCGTGTCCAGAGGAAGACTGAATGTTGCATGCCAATTGGCAAGGAGTCGTTGTGAACCTATCCCCTTTAATTAGAGTTTTGTATTGCGAAGGCAGATTTAAGCAGTAAATTTCTGAGTTAATATGCAGGGGCTTTTCCTTTAATATTCTTGATTTCGATGGGGTTGTATATATCTACTCATGTACTTTGTTTCTATATTATTCTCAATTAAATTCTATAATCCCACTTGGTTGTCGGTGTTGTGTAAACCCTTCATAGCTTTCAAGTGATTGTTCGGGGTTAGCTTTGAAATTTTAGACTTCTTTGTACAGAGGAGGCAGGGCTCTGTTGGTTGTGTACCTTTGATCCTTAACTGCTTGTTTAAACCTCCTTGCCTCCAGAGTTGAATATTGCTTGGACTTTGAACATGTGTTTCCTTTAAAAGTTAGATGGGTTAAGTGGTTTACTTGTTTTTGAACATTTGTTTGATGAATATTGATAGTAACCTATTGCATTTATGTCTGTTAAACTTGGTTAGATTTGGAAATAGTTTCAGTAAATGGGGTAGGTTATGGTTAGCCTGAGTTCGTGAGCCAAGTTTTGGTAAATGTTGGGCTGTATATATTGCTGGAGCAAGGAATTTGGAGTAAATGTGTTGATCAGCTCTGTGGTGCTGGGTTTTGATAGTGTGATAATGTATATAGTTTTCTTACAACTCTAATTTCTAACCTGTGAAGAAAAGATGCATGTATCCATTTTAGTGGAGTCAGTTTATAGAATAACTTTATGTATTAGTGTAAGGACTAGTTAGTCTCCAATTGTCCCATATAAGATTATTCTTTTAATTTTGCCTAAAAGAAACATTTATGATACCAATAGTTTCTTTATATAACTGAACTTTGAAAGATAAGTTGATATCTAGTGTTTTTATCCTAAAATCTATAACGGTTGCTAGATTCTTAAATAACAGTTAAGCTAGATAAGGGGATTAATTGATTAAAAGGTATTACTGGTTAGTAATAAATTAGCTATGGTTATTGATTAGAAATTAATCAACTTGTACCTACTAGCAGGAGGACTTACAGCTCTATTGCCTACCCGTACTTTCCTGGAGCAAGGCAAGTACTTTTTTATGGTTTTGTACATTTACATTCTTTTACTTCTTCTTGTGACACGTCATGGCACGATATCATGTACTCCTGTACTCCTGTACTCTTGCTCTTGTACTTATTAGTGTCGGGTGGGGAAATAAACTAGCCATGTGACCAATCCCGGTTACTATATTCATGTGCCTAGCTTAGGCCTCGCATCGTGCACGCGGGCCCTAAGTCGTACCCGATTCATGTACTCCTGTGCATGTTCTCACCCCAGCCGGTCACATGGACTAGATGTATTTCGATATTGTGCACTTATCATGTCGGGTACTTCAGGATTATAGTTTCATTCCTGTACATTTATTTCCTGTACTTTACATGTTCCTGTATTTTACATTCCTGTACTATAGTTCCTGTACTCATTTCCTGTACTATTTTCCTGTACTTTCATGTTCATTCCTGTATTTCATTTCCTGTACTCCTGTACTCATTTCATATCATGTTCATGTTTCATTACCTAAAACTGTGCTTTGCTCCGCTCCTAACTGGATAAGTTGTAGGTATGCTTGCATGATACCATTCTGCCATATGGGCCAGAGCCTGGGATCTTAGCTGAGCAGGATGGTTCATGACTTAGCTTGAGGTTTCAGGTTTAGACTGTTAGCTTTACTCTTAGATATTGTCTTTAGAATTCATGTACATTTCATTCTTGATGACTCGTACATTTACATACATAGAATTGTGGATTATGGTGATCATTCTGGGATACATTTTTAGATGCTGTGATTATATACATTTATGATTATCTGGTTAGATTTTCCTAGTTTGATACAGCTTACTTCGTCGTGTCTAACGACGAAGGCTGGGCGTGTCCGACTCGTGTCCGATTATTCGGGAGTGGGTCGTGACAAGATTAGCTAGGCTTTATCTTATTTCTTATGTCATTTGCATTGACTTCAGAGTTGTATTATTTTTTGGATGTTTGTGATGTTGTGTCGTTTAGACACTTAGACTTTCTCTTCTGTTTGTACCTCAGTTTGAGGATTTCGTATTTATCATATCGTGCTATTTCCATCTCTAGATTTATGATTGAGTTGTACCTTATGTGATTTGTCCTCCGTTCGGAGAGTATATTATATTGTATTTAGTTTGTGATAGTGACTTAGGACATCGTTCTACCGCCGACACTGCGACGTAGGCTGGACATACCCACTTCTCGTGCCCATACACTGGATGTGGGTCGTGACACGTACTATCTCGAATAAGAGGCACTAATGAAAGAACATGATAAATACTATATGTATAATAATCCATTACACGACCTACTTTTTGTCTGTCTATTCTTGTGGCTTCTTACCATTAACTAATTAGTATTATCACAATTGATTACTAACAAGTTGTAGGTGAGGGTTCTATCATAACATATACTCTTGAGTGGCCAGTTGCTAACACGAATAATAATAAATAACAACAATCATAACAAGAACATCATGCTCCACTCGACGGTAAGTTAGATCACGTGCCCCTCTTGTCGAAGAGCTCCGTGTCCATAACATGATAGCCCTAGCTAATGGAGCAACATAAATTAGCTCTACGGTGAGCTGAATCACGTGCCCCTCTTGTTGTTGAGTTGGAATACACCCCTATAACACATGTGAGGCTTAGACTGGTGATCAAGGCTTCATACTCGCCTTGTTGTTGCAAGCATGGAAGTTAACTCAGAGCGCATATTCTACTTAGAATCTTGTTGGGACAAGGAGAAGGACTTTCCCCCGATATCGAAGGTATTAAATGATCCGTCAATATAGAGTATCCATGGCGGAGGCTGAGTTAAGTCCTCTACTTGTGTAGTGGTGAGTTCGGCTCGTATAGTTGTTTGAGATCTATATGGGGGTTGGGTGACAATGAAACCTGTCAGAACTTGATACTTAAAGGTCGATCGAGGCCTAAATTGTAGTCCATATTGTCTGATTTTGATTTTCCACTTTATTCTGGACCAAACATGAGCTTGGACCCAAGCAACTTGAGATGCTCGGATCTTAAACTTTAGGTCTAGCTCTCAAATTAAATGTCACCATCAAGACTCCTGAGAATTCATGTATTCTCAAAATCTTTAGAAAACATATCCTAGGTCGACTTGTACAAGTTCGTCTTCTGTAGGAGGTTCGCATAATTCGAAGCATTTCTCCCATTGGGAGTCAAGTTGCTGAGATCAAGGTTCGACCTTAAAGACATCGAACAATTGGTCATCTTCATCGATTTTATCTACCAACGTCATGTTAATCGATAGCATTTTACAGAATATTTCCCCAATACTGGCACCAGAATAGTAGGAAGAGTCTGAAGAGTATGAGTATGTTTCTTCTTTGTGTCGTAGAAGTTTGGGAATTTAGGCGAGACATACCCTAGATTGCAGCGGGTTCTCTGGTAATAATGATCAGATTTGCCCTTAGGTACATTGATCTTGATGGGCAAGTGTCGACCATTCCCATAATTGAGACCCATATTACTGTCGCGACCCGCTCCCGAATAATCGGACACGAGTCGGACACGCCCAGCCTTCGTCGTTAGACACGATAAAGTAAGTTGTACCAATCTCTAGGGAAAACTACAAGTCCAGATAAGAATGAATATAAACCACAACATCTATAATATCGAATCCCAGAATCAAAGTACATGTCTAAAAGTTATTACATTTCCAGCAAATAAAAAGTAAACTGAAGTCTCTAATACAAAGTCCAAATGAACTACAAAGGAAGGTACTAGGCCTCCTCAGCCTCTAAGTCCAGAGCAACATCGGCTAGCTCATAGGTACTACCAGGCTCCTGTCCGTAATAAGTGTCACAGATAGCCTTTATCTCACCTGCAACATATCCTAGTCAGGAGCGGAGCTAAGTATATCCAAAGAAGTGAACAAAAATATTATAATATGGAACTAAGTACAGGAAAATATAAAGTACAAGAAATGAGATCATGAATACTGAAAAGTAAATACAGGAAATACAAGGAACATGAAATGAAGCCTGAACATGAAATGTACAATGAACCTGACATGTGCAATATATCGAAATACATCCAGAGTGTGTGATCGGCTTGGGTAGAACAAGGAACATGAAATGGTACGGCTTAGGACCTGCGTGCACGGTGCGAGACCTAAGCTATTTACATGAATTGTAACTCGGGTTTGATCACACGTCTGAAGTATTTTCCCTCCCAGACACAAGTAAACTCAAGGAACAAGATACAAGACAATCTCGTGAAATATCGTGTCAACAAGAAGGTACAAGCATGAATATTGAAAAGCACAAGACATGAAGTAATGGACAAGTCCGAGGAGTATACTTGCCTTGCTCAGGGTAATCAAGTAGGGGTAGTAAAGCTGGATATCCTCTTGTTTAGTGATTACAAGTTGGTTAAGTTCTACACATTTATTCAATAACAATCTATTTCTATCTACAACTATCTAATGTATATAACATACTAGCCATATAGTTAACTAAATATGAGTAACTAACTGTACTACCAGTCTACACCCCTCTACCTAGTTATAATAGAAATTTTATTACTAGTTGGCATTTGAAAGGATATCTCAAACTAATATAAGTAGTACTCTTAAATAATATAACCAAAAAGGAAGGTACTAAACTCAGGTTTCTTATATGAACCTAAAATGATTGAGCTAAGACCAATAGGTTCAAACAGGAACTGTACAATTTAAAACATAAACATTTCAAACCTGTATGATTTAGAATTTGAAAGAAGGTCCTGATATGGTGGAGTAACTAAGGACTGATTATCACAGAGTTTAACAAAACCAGTTCTCCTCATCTCAACACAGTTACTGATCTCAACACATTTACTCAAGGATATAACAAAATTACTCATCAAACTCAGCCAATAACCCTTCTTATGCATACAGTCTCAACCCAACAGTGGCTTAACAGTCCACTGTACACCAAGTAGCATCTGTAAACCTACTTAATTTGAAACCTAAACAGTCTAAAGTGTTTGAATCAGTCCAACAGCTACTGGTACCACCAACACTACAATGTATTAGCAGCAATAATAGAGCAACTGATTTATCCTTTCATAGAGTATGCCTTGATACTAGACCCCAAAACTTGTAAAGAGTTAATCTGAGAAAACTTGTTATCTCAACCTGCCTGCAAGGAAATTCTAGAATCATTCCTAACAGGAAGTATCAAAGTTGCAGAAAAGAGTTGACTACAAAAGCCCCAACTTAGCATGCCAGACACTGTCGACTCCTACTATTATTCCCAGGTAACCTGGTACCTTACACAGTGATCTCGCAATATGGCATTAACTTATACCATTCCTGATTTCAACTGACACACCACACTCAATCAGTGCAGTAAAACTCTTTTTAAAACCATTCCTTTCAGTCAATTATCCTACCATAACAGTTCTAAAACCAAATCTTCAACTCAAAGTCAAGCATCCCACAAGATACTCTGATACCTCAATATTTCAGTTAGAAAGAAACCAAACTATCACTCATGCAGATCACCTCAATTGGGATATATTAATCCCTCCAATTTTAGATGCTTCTCATTCTCGAATCTGAAAATCCACTGATACTTGAGACAGGAACTTAAAAGTAAACAAAAGACTGTTCCCAGGAAACAAGAAGGCAAGGTGATTCACAACCTAAACTAGAATATGAACCTTGTCTTCACAACATACCAAAGGTGCCACTAACCTACTGTACAGGTAAAACTGAGACTTATGGCGATAAGTTTCAACTTGGTACCTATTTGATCATGAAAGTTAAGACCACGGGTCTACTACTTAAATCCTTACAACATGCTCAAAGGAAAGAAACACAAGCAACACTACACTTGCCTAACTTTCTTCTCTAGTTCGAGTTTAACATAAACCCCAACATCTGTAAATCCAACTCGAGCATTAATGATTTACTGAGAATGTAAAATCAATGAAAACCAGAGATCACTTCCCAACATGTATCAGAACCTGACATTTGAAATACAAACCTTGAAATCGAACATCACCTCTTACTGAAACTCACTCGATACACAGTCCTACCATAAATCCATAACCAACCACAACCAAGCCCCAAAGATTAAACTGGAGGTTAAGAATTACCTGTGAGAAATCTAAATTGATGATTCATGACACGACTCTTCAAACGTTGACACGATCCTTAAGTCCTTACTGATCTGATCAAACCAAAAGAAATAGAGGATGTCATCCACAATAGTTCTCTTACTGATCAATGATCCAAACATAGATCGATCAAGGAACCGAAGAACAACAATAAGAAAGTCATAACTTAGATATAGGGATCAGATCTTACCAATGTCCCAGGTTCACCAAATCGATCAAGGAACAGAACGAATCAATCCTACTTCTCAATCCGATCTACAACTCGATACAAGAAATTGAGAATAAATCAAAGAAGAAAACACAATTTGAAATCAATCCTATCCTGAGTAGTTCCTTACCTCATCAAGTTAATCGAACGATCAAACCAAGAGCAGATCAAGCCATGAACAAATCAAAACTTTGATGGAAAGTCTCGAGAGGAGATCGATCAATCTTAAATTTAGATCTAAAAATACAAAAATCAGGAGAAGAACCAAACGACAGGTAGATCTCTTCAAGGGTTCAGTACTTACTAATCTGCAACTCGAAGGAGGATTGATGCTGCTGTGTTGAACCACGTCTATCTCGCCGAGGATGTCATCGTCGTCGTCATTATCTTCCTTTCCAAGGAGATTTGACAGTTTACGCCATTGATGATCAGAGCTTGGAGAGATTGGAATTGAGGAGAAGTATAACACCTCTTCCCAAATTTTTTAAACTTAATTTTTATTATTATTATGTTTAAATGTATTTTTCGTTGAACTTTGTCAAAGATATTTATGATTAATTCTTTTCTTGACTAAAATTTTTAGAGCACTAATTTATGTTTATAGAAATATTCAACTAAATATTATTATCGGAATTATAGAAGTTTTGAATTTTATTTAAAAATGGTTTTTGGAAAAGAAAAACATGAATATTTACTTTTAGTAAAAAGATTTGTTAAAAAGTATTTTAAATAGAATTTTGATATACTTTAAATTATTTTTGATGATCATTAACTATTAATTTAAAGTTATCATTTTGATCACTACTTGATTTGGATTAGATTATATTTAATTTAATTTAATTGGTGATGTCAGATATAGCTTAACATAGAGGAACTCTAGATTAAGGCTTATTCTGTACTTATTAGTGGTACATTTATACTTGCTTTATACCATCTGAAAGGGGAAAGTTATAAAGGAATATTCAAATTTCCTTGCGAATACTCAAACCCCCTCCAGCATTCACACCCAGATCGAAATAGAATTTGATTTCTTCTAATCCTCTTAGGATTAACATCAATCCAATTCCATGCATATAAGTAAAATCATCAACCAACTTCTTCCAATCTCTCTCTCTCTCTCCATTAATTTCTTCGTCGTCTTATTTTCCTAAGACGTCAAATCCCAAGGGTCTGAGAAGGAAAAATCCAGAAAGAACAAGCAGAAGCCATGGTGGAAATGAGGAGGAGCTATGCTCATTCCAAAAAGTGATATTCTCCTTTGTCTTATCCTTCATCTCCCTCTCTGGCCCATACTCCGTCCAGAAAGTGCGCCAAGTCGGAGGCGACGATTGCGAAAGACGGGGAGGAGTATTCGGAGGCCGTGGCGGCAGTTTTGCCGGAGAATGACGATGCGACATCCGAGGAGAAGGGTCAAGAGGAGATTTATCCGGTGAACCCCTCGAAGAAGAAGAAGAAGCGAGCCGCGAAGCCGCTGCGATCGTCGAAGTTGCCCTGGGGAAAACTTCTGTCGCAGTACTCACAGAACCCTCACCTTCCTATCTATGGTCCACTATTCACTGTTGGTTACAATACAAAAGGTAATTTATAGCTGGGTAAATCATCTATCAATACGCCTCTATGTAAACTGAAGTATGAAGAGCAAGGTGGTGCATCTGTAGCCTCGCTGGAAATTATTGGAAGCTAAGGAGTTATGCAAGTTAATGGAAAGACTGTTGAAAGAAACTCAAATGTCATTCTCACTGCAGGGGATGAGGTCGTATTTAATTCATCGGGGAAACATGCTTATATCTTCCAGCAACTATCCACAGTCACCCCTGTTCTGCCTTCCCATAGCATTACCGAAGCAGGTGTGTCTATTAAAGGAATTCATTTCCAGGCCGGAGCCAGATCTGGGAGCTCTCGAGCACCGAGATTCCAGGCGAGTCCCGAGTTCAGCACGTCTTCACCCCCGCGTCGCCCCTCCTGTGCACCGGTCAGCGGCGAGCCAGCGTCACCGAGGTGCGACCGCGCCCGTGTCCCCGCGAGCGCCGCCACGAGCAGCACTCGAGCCCGCCGTCTGACCTTCCCAGCCACCGCCAACCGCGGAGACTCGATCTTCGGCGAGTCTGCGACCCATGCCGCCGCAGAGCGCTGACCTGTAACACGCCTCCGTGTCAGTCCCGTCTTCCGTGACACTGTCAGCGCTGAGCATCGCTGCGTCGATCCCAATGTCGGTGAGGCTCTCACTTTCTTTCCTTTCTCTCTTTCCAATTCCATTCTTTTTCCTTTTTTATGGTTAAAATAACAGAGTCCTTAGACCATCTCCAATGGGGGTTTCTATCTTCCCTATTTCTATAGAAGAAATCCATTTTAGAAAAAACTTCTCCCAATAGTAGTTTCTATCATCATTTCTATCCTAGGTGGCAATGATGTAGGATGTAAACTTTCTAGGAGGGTTTCTACATGTAGAAACTCTCATAGAAATTCTCATATCTCTCATGACAATTATTATTGGGCCCCATACCATTAAATTGGTTCTTTTACTATGTGATACATAGGATAGAAATGGAGAACCATTGGAGAACATTTTTGTATGTCTACAATTTCTATGTAGAAACTCTTCCAACTAGGATAGAAATCTCCTTAAAGTACAATGCCAAGTAGGATAATAACTCAATTTTAGAAATCACCATTGGAGATGGTCTTATGTTTTAAAAGAACAGAGTCTCAGTCACCATCATCATTATTATTATTATATTTTTTATTATTATGAGAACAATATACATGTTAAAGAGCAGTAGTTTTAATTGGGGTTTGGAGCTAAATAATGAGCCTGGGCTCATAATAGTTATGGGCTGAGTCATTGGGTTTGAGTTTAAAGCCTTTTGATTATGAGTAAAGTGTTAGAATTATTTTGGTTAATATAAAATATAGTTTTCAAATTAGATAATTATTTCTAGAAAAGTTATAAATTTTTAATTATATTATTTTATTAAATAATTATATAGTAAATAGCTTCTTAAAAACTTATTATTGTAACAAACATTGTTTTAGTCATGAGCTTGGGCCTGAGGGTTTTTAAACTTAGAAAATTTATTAATTTTGATGGGCTTTTAGTGTCCTACTTATATTTTATTTGGTTGGGGGCTTCTAGGATTTTTAAAAAGTAATATATTGAGCTAATAGACCTTTTACTTTAAAATTAAGATTTGATATAAATCTATAAAGTATATTGAGTGGATCTTAATAGTTTTGGACTTTTTATTTGATAAATATTTTCTCAAATCATTGCTAAGGATTTTTATAGCTTTATAAGATGAATATTTTAAAGGGGTTTAATATTTATTATGTTTCAAAGATAGTTTAAAGTATTTCTCTAAACATACTTTTAATTAAATAATTACCTTTCTCTAAGTTAAGAAAATTTCCTTAAATAATTGGATTAGCGTGGATCGTAGCTAATCGTATTCCTATCTCTCTTGCCGGCTTTAGACTGCTTCACATCGACCTTAGCCAACGGGACTAATCTGAGTGGTATAGTATTATCGGTTTCACCAACAAAGGACCACAGGCAGTGCACTTTCTGATTGCTTTTCGATTCATAGTAGTTTATACATTTCATGTTTATACATATGTCTTGCTGCTTGTTGATACGCTCGTCACATGGAAATTAGTATTATGGATCTTTACTTACTATATTTCGTGATTATCATGTTTTCGTGTTTCGTGACTTATTCGAGTCCATGAGTACTAGTCGAAAGGAGAAATATCTTAGTAGACATGTGGACTACCCAGAACTATCTCCCATGTCTTTCGTGGAGAATAGCAGCTGTACACGACACGTGCAGGGTGCCGGATTTATCCCCTAGCCGTTCATATGTCGAAACTGATATTTCAAAAATACATAGATAGTTGTCTTTTATTTGTTTTCCTAGTTTTTTTCACCGCTTGCCATGACATCATTTACATTCTAGTTTTTATTTCACATATTTTATTTTCATGTATTGTAAATTCTATTGTGTTTTCGATTTGTCGTCGGTTTGTGTGCTTATTCCATTCCTGACTGAAAACCAATATTTTTCAGGTTTAGCCACAATCACTCTTAGCATTGGGAAGGCATGGGTATGCTGAGGTCAACCTAGATAGTTGAATTGGCTGTCTTTTCTATTTTGTGAGACATTGTATTTTCTAGCAAATGTGAAGTTATGAAACCTTGTAATTTGTAAACTTGATTTAGTAATGTGAATGAGCAATATAAATATTTATTAATGTGATTTTTAGGATTTTGTAATTGCCGCATCCGCTTTTCAAAATTTTAGAAAATGTCCTTTTATTTAATTGTTTGAATTAAAATGTGATTTTTAGGATTTTATAAATATTTATTATAGAAGGCCTTAGTCGCGGTTAAGTTTTGGAGTGCATGATAACCAAAAATTTTGGCACTGAGAGTGTGATCGAGTACTTTGACTAGTGCTCTAGCCATGGTCGAGAAGGTCGAGTCATAGGTGTGCACTAACTAGAAAAACTAGGCCAAATCGTGACATAACCCTAGGAATAATTTAATTACTTATTATTAAGATTATTGGCTTTTAAAAGACCTGGTTGTTCCAAACTAGCCCGAACCCAACCCAAGTCCTGATGGTCATGTAGTGCAACTAACGTCGTCCAAGTAGATGTATAGATGTGTATATATATTGGTAGTCCATTTCTAGTATTGTGAATAATTTCTATAAATTATATATTAAATATAATATATGTATTATTGCTATTTAAATTTCTATTTTACTTGGAAATAGGATAACCTTCTCTTAAAATGATATTTTAGGATTTTGGAATTTACTTAGGCTATACATATATGCTTGTGTATGAATATATTCATAATAGGTTGACATAGTGCTTTATACATATTTTTTCCTCGATCTTGAATATCAGAGAAATATAAATTTGAGTTTATATTTTTTTTGCCTTCGATCATTTTCTCCCTAATATGATCATTTGTACAACTTTATCTTATGTCTTTTCTAAACATCGCCATATCATAAGTTCGTATCTCTTATATTCTTTTCCTTGGACCTAAGGAATTATTTTTTTAAATAACTTATCACTCAATTATCTATTAATCTCGAGTTCAGTTTTTGGATTCAAAAGTTTTCTCTCAATCGTTGAATACTGAATATCCGTGAAATAAGGATTATAAGATTTTACTTATTTTGACTTCGATCATTATCCTTCCTAATCAATTATTTTTTTTTCAAGAAGCTGATCTTATACTTGAAGAACAGATACTTGCACTTTTTCTATCTTTATCAACTTATATGATATTTTAAACTCTTTTGATATTCTTGGGGATATAGTTGGAATAATTTTTATGACTTGCGATGACAAGACAGCAGCGCACTGTCGTCACTTATTTGAATTATCTAGACTGCGGGTTCATTGCAGTCAGCAGCGCACTGGCGTGGCATGACCACTAAGTTGAAATAATTTCAAGTAAGCGTGGGTGATCGAAAATTATTAAAATTATGTCTTGCTCGTCTTATTTCATCCTTGAGTTGTTATGTTAAGATTAGATAGAATTGATAGGGTATTCGTTACCGCAACATAGCTTGAGTTGTGCAACCAAGGGTTTAATGCAGCTAGCTGTACACTGGCGAGGCATAAATTCTCGGTAAAATGACTTCGATTATGTCTACGAGTTTTGAATACCATAGAGACTACGTCTTATTGGCATATAACTATTAAGTTTTCCAATTGATTTGTGCTTTATTCCTAGTCACATTCTTCTCAAAAAATCGATAATTCTCTCTTCCTTTCTTATCCTTCTATTTTTCAGATTCTTTTAATGTAATTTCGACTGGATTCCTAAACTTATCTAGATTTTGATTCTAAACTCGTGCCTAAATAATTGTGGATAAATATTTTAAGTATATCGAAACGATTTTGGATTTGATCATCCTTGAACAATTTCTATCACGACTAAACTCCTTTTAGTATATTTCGATCGATTCAATTCGTATCCTTTCCTAGGTTTGATTCTATAATCATCCTTAAACAGTTTTGCTTAACTAATTGATTGTTCCTAAACAAATTTGATCACGACTAAACTTTCTTGACTATAATCATAATCGTACATATATTTCAAATCAATTATTGCTAATGTTATATTTTTTATTCCATTTTGATCATGACTATTTTGACCTTGTTCATGCTCGTGCCAACTTTCTAATTTTATCATGCACGGATGACTTGCATGATTAACCTTGATCGTGACTGTATCTTAACTTATATCTATGGGACTATATATAGCCTTGTTTAGATTATATCTAGAACCTTGATCATTCTTTAGAAATTCGGTCGTAACTAGACCATATTGACTGTAATTGGATCATGCCAAATTATTTCAATTTAAATCACTCTTAAACATTTGGTTGTCAACTAGACCATTTGATCGAATATTGATCGTACCAAATCATACTCTCCTTTTGTCTATTATCTTTATCATTTTGATCATATCCATGATTACGCATGACTAATTAGATCATGAATCATATCACTCCCTTGATTATGCCATTCATCGTTTTATTCATATCAATTAAATTTGGTTTCTTGATTATTCTTTATAGTCGTGCCTAATCGTATCCTTTAAAATTTCTAGGGTAAATCATTCTAAGGTGGGTAGTGTTAGGGTTATATACTAAAAGCATCACTTTTTAGTAACCTTATTTTCTTAAATTTTGAATGAGAATCATATGGGCAAATGTTTGCATATTGTATTTGTTACAAGTGTTAATGCAAATGTCTGATATTCTATATTGTAGATAATATGGTGTGTGGTGTCACACAGAAGATCATATTATCAGTTCCCTGTGGAGTATATAAATAGTTCACAACCTAGATGGGCTTGGACAATCTATTGTAAAGGTTGTAGTGTAATCTGGTATTAGTCTATCTTGACTATAGGTTTACACTAGTACACTTTGTGTGTATTGAACAAGACCACTTGAGGTTGTTCTCTTTGTACTGACTACATAAGAGAACAAAAACCTCCGTTATTATGGATGCTTGTGCTCTTAACCTGGATATAATAACAGACATGTATATGCAGTGTGCATTATTTTGACTTATAAAAGAGTGAGATTCATTATGGATCAACAACCTCTATGAATTGGGTAATAACATTGTATGTATGATGGGCTGTTGATTATAAATGGAATCCATGTCCCGATACATCAGGTTGATGATGTCCCCTTAAGGAGCTCATAAGGATTGTCATGTAAACCCTGCATGTGGATTATATCCGACATGACAAATAAAGTTGAGCGGTACTACTTAAAGGATAAAAGATGTCGAATCAATATAGTTGTCAGTAACTTAATTTGATCGACGGACATACGATATCTTAACATGGTGAGCCAAACGAGCGTATAATAAAAGGAGCCCACAAACATAATTTGGGATTAGGGAGGTAGTGCAACAATAGCTCACTAGTGGACCGAGATATTGTTAATGGGCCTGGATTGTGTGTTCGGGATGAACACGGGATATCCAGATCCGTTAGGAGGCCTAACCCTAATTTCTCCTCATGGTCCCTGCCGTAGCCTATATATATCCTCTATTCTCTGGCCGCCATATTACCGATCATAAATCCAAAACTTTCTCTAAATTCGTTATTCACGTAAGGAGAGAAAGAGAGGGCTGCCAAGGAGAAGAAAAGGTTGGAAGATCGTCGCCCACACGACGTCCAACTCGAGGAAGAAATACGTGCAGAAGATCTTGGGTGTAACACCCAGTTTTCCAGAAGAGGGTATTTTTAAAATTTTGTAGTTATTATTATTATTTAATGATATTTATTTCATATTAGAATTTTTAGTGATTTTTAATTAATTTTAAACTATTTAAATTCATGACTTGTGATTTTGGTGTTGTGCTAGTGAATAGTAGAGACTGCCTACCCTAGAGCCTAGCCGTGTGATTAGGGTATTTTTGACATTTTAGGGTTATTTAGATTTATTATAATTTATTTGAATTTATGGGAATTTTTAGAATTTATTTTGGAATTGTTTGAATGAGGGTTGACTAGTGTTGACTAGGAGACTAACCTAGTGACTGACCTAGGTTAAGACCACTTAGTTAGGTTAAGTAAACTTGGTTTGACCTAATTTAGTGAGGGTTAAGTCATTGGAACTTGTTTGGAGAGATTTGGAGTTGATTTGACTAAATGGCTTATGACTTCATAAGTCATGATTAATGACTTAGGCTTAATTGCCCATAGGCCTACACCATGAACCAACCCTAACCCTAATCAGCCCATGGCAGCCACTTTTAACCCATTTCCTTCCTATTTAATGCCTCTCAATGTTAGGGCTAGCATCCCTTAGGTTTTCTTGCCAAGTTTTCGAAAGAAGGTATGTCCCATCTTCAATAAATCCTAGTAAATTCATTTTAATTCCTTTTTAACCCAAACAAATTGCATTGAGTCCTAAATTTCCTCTACTTTCTGTTGGTACCAAGTGTTCTTAGCTTTGGGGCTCGTTGGAGGAATTTGGCCATCAAGAGAAGCACTCTTTGTGGAGCTTTTTGGAGCTTTTAATACTCATAGGTAATTTCATTTCCTCACCATAGAACTCTGTTATTTTTGCATCATTAGGGAGCCCTATACCTAGCCTAACTATAGGAATAGGAATCCCCAAAATTTCGTGTCCTTTCATGTCCATTCTGGACACGTATCAGTGTATAGTTTAGGGTGTTTGATGAAATGCCCCAATGGGCATTTCGTGTGATTTTTGAGTTTGTGTTTGAATAGGAAATTAGTTTTAGGTCTCGCTTTCACGTTCTGTAGTTTTTGTGGTGTCTTTGTGTCGTGTCTAGGCTGCACGAACACGTGTAGACACGGTCGTGCACACACGCGCGCGGGGGCTGTGAATGCCCTGCTGCTCGGGCCTATTTCCGACACGGACACGCGTCCCCGACACGTGAAACTTGACACACATCATGGGGCAACGTCTGTCACCCCGTGTGTCAAGTTGTACGGGCCCACGTGGCGTGTCGGACACGTACGAGCACGTGCACTGGTTTTTGCCTGTGTGGTTTTCCTTTGAAAATGAGCACTGATACGCGCGTCTCTTGTCGTGTACATGCGACGAGGACACGAGACATGGTGTCCTATCACTAGCCCTAGTCTAGGTGAACATGTGGACACAATCTCGTGGGTCGTGTCGCTTTGTGTCGTGCACACGATCGAGGAGAACACGTGCACGCTAATTCTGAATACTGTGTCCTGTGTTGCTGTTTTTGGACTTTTGATTGAATGGACACGTTTGTGTCCACTTTTATGGACACAAACACATCACGTAGCATGTATACATTATGTTTTAACTTTACCAACCTCTGTATTTGTATTTTAAGTTGATTTGTTGGTTAAATTCCCAATTTCCTAAAACCTGTGTAATAATTCCCTGTTTACTGATTTCTGTCCAGATTTTCAAAATGAAGTTTGTCATCAATTTTTACCTAATCTACACATTTAATTGCATGTTATTAAGCTTCTAACTTGTTCACCTATGTGTATACTAGTGGTGTGTCAAATTTGGGTTTGTTTTGGTGAGAATTGGTCTTAAAAACTGAGATTTAGTGAAGGACTGAAACTGGGGTGTTAGTGACTCTATTAAACTGATTTTGTGTTCATTTGGGACTGTTGGGGTTGTGTATTGACCTGGGCTTTGTATTGGAACTGTTTAAATGAATTTTTACTGAGATATCTGGGTTGGAAGTTTGGGGTTTAAATCTGTTTTCTGTTTTACTGTTTTGGGATTGTGGGGATTCAAATCTGAGTTTGTACACAGTATTTCTCACTGATTTCCTTTGTTGCACACCATATCACACACACTTAATACCATCCACTGATTTTTACTCTTTGCACCTTAGTACAACACTCTCACATGCTTCACAGTTCACTTCCCTCACACACATTGGCACACATGTTCCTCACCCTAACACCCATCACTCTCCACACACACTCACTCACTTTCACTTGATACTCAAGCCTAACACTCTCATGTCTCTCTCTCACTAATACACACACACATACACTTGTGTTTCCCCCTTCACTCTTTTTATATATGTATATATATGTGTAGGTTCCTATATATAGGAATGTGTGTTAATGTACATATGTATATCTTTATAAGTATTGTCTTATAGGTGTATGGTATTCACTTGTAGCCTATAGGTTTATTCTTTCTGAGTTATTTGTATATCACATCAAGATGTGATTTTCCTTTTAGCCTATCTAACTAGATTAATGTGTATTCCTATATTAGGTTGTATGATATGTATACATGTGTATGGTTAGATATAGATATTGAAATGGTATTGTTTAGCTATGGCCTAGTCTTTTAGCCTAAGGCCCATGTGAGTGCCTGTGAGTTAGTGTAGAGTATAGATTGGACTTGTTTAGTCTAGTTAAACTTAGAATGACTTGTTAGACCTAGATTAGACTAGTATAGACTAGTTTGACCTAGTTTGACTCTAGAGTTGACCAAGAGTTGACTTTGGCCTAGATTGATCTAGAATCATGTAGAATGCATAGTAGGACTTCATTATATCATTTTAGACTTGTTGTGACCTGTGCTGTTCTGATTAGGAGCCAGACACCTCTCCTCAGATAGTACATTTCATCCGGACACTCAGATACAGGCGAGTACATTCTCTGATCATTTCATATCCTGCTTAGAATTATTTCCTGTATTAAATTACTTTATTTGATACTGTCACGTTGGTCACACGGATTAGTACTATATGGATCCTTCTTGAGATGTTATCCTTTCAGGGAGCATCGGGTAATCTATGTTCTGTGTGTTTCACTTACATAGCGTATCATATGCTTCTTTGGTTCTTTGATCACTTGTGACATATACCCATATGATCACAGAGTCTTCTCTGAATCCTTATCCCATTTATTGGGTCTATCAGAATCCCCATTTATGGAACTACTATGTATCACCCTTCGGGGGCATATCACCCTTCGGGGGCTTATCACCCTTTGGGGACATATCACCCTTCGGGGGCTTATCACCCTTTGGGGGCATATCACCCTTCGGGGGCTTATCACCCTTTGGGGGCATATCACCCTTTGGGGGCTGTTACATAGAATCATAACATAACCTGTTTGGATCCTTGTGTATTAATTGGGGGTACGGGGGAGTATAAATAGCCATGTGAACAATTCCAAAGTAGAATAGCCATGTACGTCTCTTTATTATAGCCATGTACAAATCAAGCCGTTCATATGTCGACTTTGTACTCTAAATCACTGGTCACTGGTAGCTCTCTACTTATAGTAGATATTTTTATTATAGCTCTCTCTCTGTTTATATACTGTATTTCCTTCAGTATCTATATCTTACTTTACTGCATGTTATATTTTCTAACCTGCTATGAATTGTTGAGATGTATTGTACTCGCTCCCGTCCTGACTGGACCTGTTGAAAATTTTACAGAGGATGATGAGGAACCCTGCACCCCTTACTTTGGAGCTTGCCTAGATGACACTCGCGACCTGGACCCCTGGGGAGGTTCAGGCAGCTGCTGAGGACGATACCTTGCTTAGTATAGATAGCTTAGACTGTTTCCTTTTCATGTTTAGTTGTTGTCCTTGATTCCAGAGTTTGTATATTTTAGAGATGTTGAGACTTGTTATTTCATTTCTGTTGTACCTCAGTTGAGGATTTTCTTATCTATTTATCGTGCCATATTCTATCTCTAGATTGTGATTGAGTTGTACCTCTGTGTTGGCCTCCTTTTGGAAAGTATTTTTATGTTAGTTAGTTATAGTTCATGACCTAGAACAACGTTCTACCGCCGACACTGCGGCGTAGGCTGGGCGATGTTACGTACTCGTACCCTCACGGTGGGTGCGGGTCGTGACACGTTTTTAGTGGTGGCCCATGCAGGTCGAGTTTGTGTAGTGGTATTCGAACTAGAGTACCACTACAGCCTGCAGTAGGATTAGGATTTATTTGAGGTACTCAATCACATTAGGAAAAACTCTAACTGGATTCCTGCCATCTAAATTCGTGATACTTCCTTGAATAACTGTCCTCCCTTGAATTATCGATTCTATCTCAGTATTGATTCCTTGTTTGATTTGTCTCCAGGATGGTGATTGAGACACGATCGCATCGCTCTGGCCCAGCAGACGCTGGTGAGAGGCCTACCACCCCTCGCCTGATTATGGACGCTGGGACCACAGCACCCGCTATCTCTGCTCATATAGGAGCTTCTGCAGCTTTTGGGAGTGCACCTCCACCTGTCCAGAGGTCTTCTCCCGTCGTCCCAGATATGTACCAGCAGCATATACCTTCAGGGACAGTAGATGCGGCTCAGATGTTTGTCCCTTTTCAGCAGTTCTTGGAGTCTCAGCGGTAGATGCGGTAGAGCCAGTCTGCTGATATCCGACAGAGCATACAGGATACTCACCAGTTGGTCAGGACGACAGTAGAGCTGGTGGCTGCTCATCCACATGGAGGTCAGATGCAGCCGTATCAGCCGAGGACTCCAGACATCCAATCCTTCAAGAAGATGGGACCCCGAGATTTCAAGGGTACAGAGGGCATCATATACGCTGACGATTGGATAGAGCACATTGAGAAGATATTCAGATTGGCACAGATACCAACAGGATTACAGATCGAGGCAGCCGCCAGTCAGATGCAGGACTTGGCTCGTACTTGGTACCAGACGGACCCGAGGGTTGGTACAGCCGGTCAGACCTGGGCAGCGTTCAAGGAACTATTCAAGGAGAAATTCTTTCCCGATACCGCACTCCGTGCTTTGGAGGCACAGTTCGAGAGTTTGGTTCAGGGGAACCAGACCGTTGAGGAGTACGCTGGAGAGTTCAGCCGTTTGAGCAGATTCATCGAGGATCTTACCGAGGTCGGGAAGGCGAGGAGGTTCCGCAGGGGTTTGATCGGAGAGATCAAGTTATATACCAAGAGCGACCGCGACGCCACTTTCGAGCAGATTCTGGTTGGAGCCATGACAGCGGAGGACGATCTTGGGCTGAAGGAGAAGAGGATGCGAGACACTCAGGAAGCTAGTGGCAGTACGAGCCCGGCCAAGAGGCCCCACCTGCAGATTCAGCAGCAGTATCCGCATCAGATGCCCCGCTTACAGATTCAGCCACAGTATCTACAGCAGATGCTACCCCTACAGTTTCAGCAGCAGTATCCACAGCAGATGCTACCCCTACAGTTTCAGCAGCAGTATCCGCAGCAGATGCTACCTCTACAGTTTCAGCAGCAGATGCTACTTCTACAGTTTCAGCAGCAGTACCAGCAGCCGAGGGTCTACCTTCAGTAGCGGCAGTTTCAGGACCGCGTACCCTTTCAGCAGGTGCAGCAGCCGCAGAGGCAGCAGCAGACCCCGGGACAGCAGCTTGTTATCATTTGCCCTTTTTGCAAGAGACCAGGGCTCGATTGGAGCGAATGTCGGAAGAGGTTGGGCAGATGTTTGCTTTGCGGAGGATCCGATCATCGTCTGAGAGAGTATCCCGAGTCATCGGGACAGTCAGTTCAGGGAACAGGAGCTAGGGCCCCGGTAGGCCAGCAGAGGGGATTACCCTTACCGACTCAGCAGCAGAGGTACATATAGCATCAGCAGCAGGCCAGGGGAGGCCAGCAAGGGCGAGCTTTCGCCAGGACAGTCGAAGATGCTCAGGCCGTTGGAGATCTAGTTACAGGTTCCGTTCTTTTGACTCAAATTCCGCAATTACCTCTTATAACCGCCTTGAAATTTCAATTCCTTCTGTTAACCTTGTTGATTTATCAATTTTGCCCTGTTGTTCTTGTGATATGTTTGATTTCTTCTGAGATAAATCATATGGGCTAGGTCACCCAGTTATGGAATCTAGAATCTTCGATAGTCGTGTTTAGCTGGCATAGTGAGGACATATAGTCAGATTTAGGACGTATTTCTCGGGTGTGGGAATTTAAGATTTTTGCTGCCAAGCATGCGACAATGCAAAAATTTTAAATACCATGATTCTAGAGGTATGTGTCTTAGTCGAGGACTCTGTGATTACCGTAGCCTTGCTCACAAGCACGACGAAGATTCTGAGTATCATGATTTTGGACAGACGCATATGATTATCTGACGGTATGTTTGAGACTTTGATTGTAGGGTGTTTGACCTAGAAGGACTGCTACCATTTTAATTTCGAGGACAAAATTTTTATAAGGTGGGTAGGATTGTAACACCCAATTTTTCAGAAGAGGGTATTTTTGAAATTTTGTAATTATAATTATTATTTAATGATATTTATTTCATATTAGAATTTTTAGTAATTTTTAATTAATTTTAAACTATTTAAATTCATGACTTGTGATTTTGGTGTTGTGCTAGTGAATAGTAGAGACTGCCTACCCTAGAGCCTAGCCGTGTGATTAGGGTATTTTTGACATTTTAGGGTTATTTAGATTTATTATAATTTATTTGAATTTATGGGGATTTTTAGAATTTATTTTGGAATTGTTTGAATGAGGGTTGACTAGTGTTGACTAGGAGACTAACCTAGTGACTGACCTAGGTTAAGACCACTTGGTTAGGTTAAGTAAACTTGGTTTGACCTAATTTAGTGAGGGTTAAGTCATTGGAACTTGTTTGGAGAGATTTGGAGTTGATTTGACTAAATGGCTTATGACTTCATAAGTCATGATTAATGACTTAGGCTTAATAGCCCATAGGCCCACACCATGAACCAACCCTAACCCTAATCAGCCCATGGCAGCCACTTTTAACCCATTTCCTTCCTATTTAATGCCTCTCAATGTTCGGGCTAGCCTCCCTTAGGTTTTCTTGCCAAATTTTAGAAAGAAGGTATGTCCCATCTTCAATAAATTCTAGTAAATTCATTTTAATTCCTTTTTAACCCAAACAAATTGCATTGAGTCCTAAATTTCCTCTACTTTCTGTTGGTACCAAGTGTTCTTAGCTTTGGGGCTCGTGGGAGGAATTTGGCCATCAAGAGAAGCACTCTTTGTGGAGCTTTTTGGAGCTTTTAATACTCATAGGTAATTTCATTTCCTCACCATAGAACTATGTTATTTTTGCATCATTAGGGAGCTCTATACCTAGCCTAACTATAGGAATAGGAATCCCCAAAATTTTGTGTCCTTTCGTGTCCATTCTGGACACGTATCAGTGTGTAGTTTAGGGTGTTTGATGAAATACCCCAATGGGCATTTTGTGTGATTTTTGAGTTTGTGTTTGAATAGAAAATTAGTTTTAGGTCTCGCTTTCACGTTCTGTAGTTTTTGTGCTATCTTTCTGTCGTGTCTAGGCTGCACGGACACGTGTACACATGGTCGTGCACACGCGCGCGCGGGGGCTGTGAATGCCCTGCTGCTTGGGACTATTTCCGACACGGACACGCATCCCCGACACGTAAAACTTGACACACATCATGGGACAACGTCTGTCACCCCGTGTGTCAAGTTGCACGGGCCCACGTGGCGTGTCGGACACGCACGAGCACGTGCACTGGTTTTTGCCTGTGTGGGTTTCCTTTGAAAACGAGCACTGATACGCGTGTCTCTTGTCGCGTACACACGACGAGGACACGAGACAGGGTGTCCTATCACTAGCCCTAGTCTAGGTGAACACGTGGACACAATTTCGTGGGTCGTGTCGCTTTGAGTCGTGCACACGATCGAAGAGAACACGTGCACGCTGATTCTGAATACTGTGTCCTGTGTTGCTGTTTTTGGACTTTTGATTAAATGGACACGTTTGTGTCCACTTTTGTGGAAACAAACACATCACGTAGCATGTATACATTATGTTTTAACTTTACCAACCTCTGTATTTGTATTTTAAGTTGATTTGTTGGTTAAATTCCCAATTTCCCATTTTCCTAAAACCTGTGTAATAATTCCCTGTTTACTGATTTCTGTCCAGATTTTCAAAATGAAGTTTGTCATCAATTTTTACCTAATCTACACATTTAATTGCATGTTATTAAGCTTCTAACTTGTTCACCTATGTGTATACTAGTGGTGTGTCAAATTTGGGTTTGTTTTGGTGAGAATTGGTCTTAAAAACTGAGATTTAGTGAAGGACTGAAACTGGGGTGTTAGTGACTCTATTAAACTGATTTTGTGTTCATTTGGGACTGTTGGGGTTGTGTATTGACCTGGGCTTTGTATTGGAACTGTTTAAATGAATTTTTACTGAGATATCTGGGTTGGAAGTTTGGGGTTTAAATCTGTTTTCTGTTTTACTGTTTTGGGATTGTGGGGATTCAAATCTGAGTTTATACACAGTATTTCTCACTGATTTCCTTTGTTGCACACCATATCACACACACTTAATACGATCCACTAATTTTTACTCTTTGCACCTTAGTACAACACTCTCACATGCTTCACAGTCCACTTCCCTCACACACATTGGCACACATGTTCCTCACTCTAACACCCATCACTCTCCACACACACACACACACACTCACTTTCACTTGATACTCAAGCCTAACGCTCTCATGTCTCTCTCTCACTAATACACACACACATACACTTGTGTTTCCCCCTTCACTCTTTTTATATATGTATATATATGTGTAGGTTCCTATATATAGGAATGTGTGTTAATGTACATATGTATATCTTTATAAGTATTGTCTTATAGGTGTATGGTATTCACTTGTAGCCTATAGGTTTATTCCTTCTGAGTTATTTGTATATCACATCAAGATGTGATTTTCCTTTTAGCCTATCTAACTAGATTAATGTGTATTCCTATATTAGGTTGTATGATATGTATACATGTGTATGGTTAAATATAGATATTGAAATGGTATTGTTTAGCTATGGCCTAGTCTTTTAGCCTAAGGCCCGTGTGAGTGCCTATGAGTTAGTGTAGAGTCTAGATTGGACTTGTTTAGTCTAGTTAAACTTAGAATGACTTGTTAGACCTAGATTAGACTAGTATAGACTAGTTTGACCTAGTTTGACTCTAGAGTTGACCAAGAGTTAACTTTGGCCTAGATTGACCTAGAATCATGTAGAATGCAAAGTAGGACTTCATTATATCATTTTAGACTTGTTGTGACCTGTGCTGTTCTGATTAGGAGCCAGACACCTCTCCTCGGACAGTACATTTCATCCGGACACTCAGATACACGCGAGTACATTCTCTGATCATTTCATATCCTGCTTAGAATTATTTCCTGCATTAAATTACTTTACTTGATACTGTCACGTTGGTCACACGGATTAGTACTATATGGATCCTTCTTGAGATGTTATCCCTTCAGGGAGCATCGGGTACTCTATGTTCTGTGCGTTTCACTTATATAGCATATCATATACTTCTTTGGTTCTTTGATCACTTGTGACATATACCCATATGATCACAGAGTCTTCTCTGAATCCTTATCCCATTTATTGGGTCTATCAGAATCCCCATTTATGGGACTACTATGTATCACCCTTCGGGGGCATATCACCCTTCAGGGGCTTATCATCCTTTGGGGGCATATCACCCTTCGGGGGCTTATCACCCTTTGGGGGCATATCACCCTTCGGGGGCTTATCACCCTTTGGAGACATATCACCCTTCGGGGGCTTATCACCCTTTGGGGGCATATCACCCTTTGGGGGCTTACCACCCTTCGGGAGCTGTTACATAGAATCATAACATAACCTGTTTGGATCCTTGTGTATTAATTGGGGGTACGGGGGAGTATAAATAGCCATGTGAACAATTCCAAAGTAGAATAGCCATGTACGCCTCTTTAGTATAGCCATGTACAAATCAAGCCGTTCACATGTCGACTTTGCACTCTAAATCACTGGTCACTGGTAGCTCTCTACTTATAGTAGATATTTCTATTACAACTCTCTCTCTGTTTACATACTGCATTTTTTTCAGTATCTATATCTTACTTTACTGCATGATTATATTTTTTAACCTGCTATGAATTGTTGAGATGTATTGTGCTCGCTCCCGTCCTGACTGGACATGTTGAAAATTTTACAGAGGATGATGAGGAACCCTGCACCCCTTACTTTGGAGCTTGCCTAGATGACACTCGCGACCTGGACCCATGGGGAGGTTCAGGCAGCTGCTGAGGACGATACCTTGCTTAGTATAGATAGCTTAGACTGTTTCCTTTTCATGTTTAGTTGTTGTCCTTGATTCCAGAGTTTGTATATTTTAGAGATGTTGAGACTTGTTATTTCATTTCTGTTGTACCTCAGTTGAGGATTTTCTTATCTATTTATCGTGCCATATTCTATCTCTAGATTGTGATTGAGTTGTACCTCTATGTTGGCCTCCTTTTGGAGAGTATTTTTATGTTAGTTAGTTATAGTTCATTACCTAGAACAGCGTTCTACCGCCGACACTACAGCGTAGGCTGGGCGATGTTACGTACTCGTACCCTCACGGTGGGTGCGGGTTGTGACATTGGGGTCGTCCGAAAATGGCAAATTTCTAGATCTAAAAAATAAAACTTTCAAAATGCAAAATGTCAAGTTCTAAACTATCTTAGAATCATGAGAGGAAGATAAATGAACCATAAAAATGGATTCTCATGTGGAAGCATGATGCACTTGCCTATGGGTTTTCTTAGGTTAGAGGAGAGGTTAATGGAGAAGAAGAAGAGTAAATGAGAATGAATGAAGAGAGAGAGAGAGAAAGTAGTTGGACTTTAAATGGAGATGGTGGTAGGTAGGGGGTTGGGTTCATGATGAACCACCCTAAACCAAAACAAACCAATCCATGCCGAACCCAAGTCAAAATAAACCAAAATAAACCAAGAGCAAAACAAAAGCAGAAAATAAAATACAGAAAAATAATTAGCATAAAATTAAAGGAATTAAATATAAATGCATGATAAATATTAAATAAATAGATTCAAGCAGCACGCGTATTAAAATACGTATTCTTGGAACGAGGAGTGACAGGGTTCCAGCGGTAGAGAGGGTTTGCTCGGTGCGGGCGGAGCGGTGCTCGTCGCGCGCATCGGGCGGAGGATCTATTGGGTGCGGGCGGTCGGCGCCCAGCGACGTAGGCGGAGGTCCTGACACAGGCGGAGGAAAATGAAGAGGGACCGGCGGTGGCCTGGCCTCGTCGTCCAGGCGTGGGGCCAGCGGAAGATGCGCGCGCGCACTGTGAGGAGTTCCACCGGCGGTGGCACGTGCGCTCAATTGGCCAGCAGTGGCTCATACTGTGGTTGTATTTTGGTGCCACAACCAGGGGGTTTCGACGGGCGACTGTGCAGCGGTTCAGAGGTAAGCGCTGGGGGTGATGGTTCTGGTTTTCGGTGATGGTGGTGGTATTTTATTTATTTTTGGGGAATTTTTGGCGGCGTGGTTCTATCAACAAGGACGGCCGTGGTATTGGTGGTGGTGAAGTCGGATGTGTTGGTTTTTGGGGGTTCTAGTGAGGAGGAAGTTGAAGGTGGTGGTCGGGGTGGCTGGAAGTCGAGGCGGAGGTGGTTGTGTAGGCTGGGCTGCTGTGGGATCAGGGGTTTGACATTGCTGGTTGTTTGGTGTAGAGCAGTGTCGGCGTGTGGGTCACTACGGTGGTGGAGACGGAGGTTGGTTGCAAGAGTTGGGTTGTCACGTCGCCGACGGAGGCGGCCTGTAGCTTCCCTTCACGAAAATTTTTAAAAATATTTTTTATTATATAATTGATTTAAATGGTAATTTTTAGATTTTATAAATAATTATTTTTTTAATTATTATGGTAGATGGCTTTAGTCATAGTTGAGTTTTGAAGTACTAGACGACTAGGAATCATGGCATGGATAGTGCCGTGGCGTGCCTTGACTAGTGTATTAGCCATGACAAGGAAGACCCAGCCATAAGTGTGTCCTAACTAGAAAAATCAGGCCAAGTTGTGACATGACCATTATAAATAGTTTAATTATTTATTATTAAATTTATTGACTTTACAGGAATCCGGTTGTACCAAACTAGTCCGGACCGGACCCGGACCAAGTCCAAGCCCTAGTAGTTGGATAGTTCGTGTAGAGACGACCATATAGAGGTATGTTGTATTGGCGTTTTACTTTAGTGATTTAGGAAGCAATTTGGAATCGGTGGAGATATATATATATATATATATATATATATATATATATATATATATATATATATATATATATATACATACATACATATATATATATATATATATATATATATATATATATATATATATATACATACATATTATTGTGCTTGCTATTAAAATAGTATTTTAGTTGATAATGTAGTAAATAAGTTCTTTAATAAATATTGTGGATATTATGGGAATTAACTAGGTTATATATATATACTTGTATATATGTATATGTATAGAAGTATATTTATAATATATGAAAACTAGGCTCTCTATATACATAATGTCACTGTATTTTATTTATGTGAATTTTGGTATATAAATTAAGAATTGGATTTCAATATTGATATTACTTAATATTTATTTCTCGTATTTGTATTTATGGTATCTATGGTATATGTGTATACATCATTATACATATTTTTTTTATACATCATTATACATATATATATATATATATATATATATATATATATATATATATATATATATATATATATATATATATATATATATATATATATATATATAGAATAAAGGAAAACCAAAGGGGCCCAGCCCAAACCGAGCCGGCCCAGCTATTTCAGCCCACACCAGCAAACCCCCAAGCCAACTCTTCCTAAGCCCCCAGGCTTTACGAATCCCAGCCCAGCATAGAGGCCAACCAACAGAACTTTCTTTCCCCCACCCGACTCTGTTTCCAGGCCGAGTGAATATAAATACCTATATATTGAGAGTTGCTCTTCGACAAATACAAAACCCTAACGAAATTCCATGATACGCCGACCCCCTATCCCTGGCGCACACTCCCAGCCATCTGGGCGGCTATCCCATGGCCGTATGTCATCGCACGCCGGTCAGACGGCCATCAGCGCGAAGGAACGGTGGCCACAACCCGCAGAAACAGAGCAGCAGCAGCCTTTGCGAGGCCGACTTCGCGGGAAGGAAATGACCTCCACGCTCTATCAATCTTCGAATCGATCGTGCAATAGAAACCTAACCTATACCCCTTTATTTTGATATGATAGTTTCGGTATAAATCAAAACAAAATCGAGTTAAAAATTGATGCCAATTTGACAAAAATCTGTCTCGAATTAGACAGTAAACACCGTCCCAATGCTCGGTTTGGAAGGTCGATCTTGGTCAATCCAGCAAAAAAACTAGGAAACTAATTAAAGGCAGTCCTAGAAAACCTATAGAGCTCTGCAACCCAATTTACAGAACCCGATTACATCGACTACACGTCGAGAAATCGGATCCCAAACTTTGACAAAATCCTGTTTCCGAAACTTAAAAAACTCGTCGATACGACGTGCTGTAGGCCTTTAAAAATGAAAGTCACGCTGAGTTGATCAAGACAGAGTCAAAAGTCACGCTCAGTTGATCCAGACAATATTTACAAATCACGCTGGGGAGACAGCTCATCATTTGTTAGAGAGTAATTATGACTGACAGCACAACAGTCGAAGAATGTCTCTTCGTATGCCACGTATGCACAGACTTCGAGAGATCATCGCCGTCTATTGCGTGATTTTCGAAATCTTCTTCAGCAAGACTCAGCCTTCGTCGAGTTGGCGTACCAAAAGGGTTTCTTGTCATTTAATACGACTGACAAAGCAATCATTGTCAGAGATTTTGTGTCAGTCGAGACACGTCGAATCAAGACAGCTGGCAGTTCTATCTCAAGTCTGCGTGTATTTGTGATCTTCATCTCAAGTTTGCGTAGATTTTCGAGTTTCTTTGCCTCGAAGTCTGCGTGGATTCTGAAGCTTCCTGCCCCAAGTTTGCGTAGATTTTGAAGCTTTCTACATCGAGTTCGCGTGGATTTCGTCTTCAACAAGTCTGCGTGGATTTCATCAAATTGGAGTACGTGGCAGCCATGCCACTGATCTCTCGCCTGCGTGTCCTGTAACTTGCACACGACTCATGCATGATTGCCATGTGTCCAACAGTTACAGGCCACGTCCAGTAACTGCTCACAACCTTGCATATGTTAAATCCTGCATGATTTTCAACTAAGCACAGGCTGTGAAGACAGTTATCTTTTCAGTTATTACTTTTGACTCTATAAATAGAGTTCTTTTTCTCATTCATTGTACAGATACATTGATATCTACTGTCAAAATTTTGAGAGCTTTTCTTCTTCGCATAGTCCAAGGGATAAAGCGATCGTCTTCTAGATCGGATTCCTACAGTTGTAATTTTCCCAGAAACACAACAAATAAAGAGAATTTCTTTATGGAAAATAAATTGGCGACTCTGCTGGGGAAAACCATCTCCTCTTCTGAGATGGCAACAACTCAATGCGACACTTCGTCAATCGGCTCGACGAAGAAGGTGATGACGATCAAATTCGATCAACTCGCCTATGAAGAAATGCAGCGGGCTAAGGGTGGCAAGCCTACTCCAGCCTCCATCATCACTGCCAAGTCGAAGGGACACTCTGTCTATGTCCCAAAGAATCAGTTGGCAGTCAATGGTGAAGTCTCTGCCACAGTGTCTACTCCTACCTCTGGCAAGAACTCCACTGCAAGCACGCACACTCTTGTGCGCTCGAAGATGACAGTAATCAAAAGTCACGCTGACGGTACTGGCTCCTTAGCCAAATCTGTTCCAGCGTTCAAATTCAACCCTAAAAGTCACGCTGACAGTACTGGCTCCTTAGCCAAATCTGTTCCAGCGTGCAAATTCAACCCTAAAAGTCACGCTGACAGTACTGGCTCCTTAGCCAAATCTGTTCCGGCGTACAAATTCAACCCTAAAAGTCACGATGACAGTACTGGCTCCTTAGCCAAATCTGTTCCAGCGTGCAAATTCAACTCTAAAAGTCACGCTGATAGTACTGGCTCCTTAGCCAAATCTATTCCAGTGTGCAATCCCACATTCAACAGTCACGCTGACAGTACTGGCTCCTTAGCCAAATCTGTTCCAGCATGTAATTCTAAAATTAAAAGTCACGCTAACAGTACAGGTTCCTTAGCCAAATTTGTTTCAGCGTGTATTTCATCAGAGAAGAATAACTCCTTAGTTATCTCTTCTTCTTTACCGAGTTCTACTAGAACTGGGGGTGGTCTTCCACACAAAGTCCCTTCGAAAAGGAATAACTCTTTAGTTGTTTCTTCTGCTCCTGTAGTTTTTACTTCAGGAACAGCTTTGACTGATACTTTTGTTAGTCAAAGGAAAGGAGATGGTCTTTTGACTACTCTTCCTTCTGGACATTCTATGTCTCAAAATCTGATTGAGTCTAAGAAAAAATATTCCTTAATATCTTCTTCTATGACTTCTTCAAATTGGGCACAGAATCTGTCCATTAAAGAGGGTCTGTTACCAACTCCTAATCAAAGGAGTGGTTCAACTCTTCCTTCTCTACAAATATCCAGATCAATGGAAGGAAAACTCCATGTTTCCAAAATTAATGTGTTACCTTCCACTGATTTAAGAACAAAACTCAGCACTTCTGGTGTTAAGAAACCATACCAATTGGATATGAAGATAACAGATCCAGATGCAGAGTATGCAAGAAATTATGTGGCTCACATTAATCACTCTTTGTATAATCAAGAGCCATCAAGACCCAAGAACAGAAAGTATACTCCTCAATCTTCATAAACAGATTTACGGGAATATCTTCAACAGAAGAGAAGGAGTAATTCTATGTCAAAGGAACATGCTGAATGTGACTTCTATCCAAGAGTCATAATTCAGTACAGATGTCAATCAACGGTTCAAGACCATGGTGATCATGAATATGACTTCCAGCCAAGAGCCACAATGCAATGCAGATGTCAAACTAAACGACAATCTGTCTTCAATAGGCTTCAGTATGAACCTATGCCTGATGAAGATGAGCCTTTGTTTGCCTCTGTCAACATGACTTCTCGGGACACCGGGGGTAGAGTTGATAGTCCAGATGGAGTATATAGAAACACCAGAGCAAGAGTCCTGGCTTCTAGTCAAAGAAATTTGATCCCTAAAATTGATTCTGAATTCCTTGGAGAATCTAACTTCCCACCTCTTCCTACTGGGGGTAATTCTCCTATAGTTGACTTTGATGCACGAAGCAATGATTCAGAGCATACAACATCCACTAGTTCATCAATAATCCCTCATACAGTCATGACTTACATGGTTGATGGGAATACCGATGAACCTTCTTCTTCCTTGACTCCTCAAGATCAAAGAATTGCTTCTTTGGAACAGTAAATGAAGTCTATGACTGACACAATGAAGTCGATGTATGAACTCATGACGGCTCAGTTGTAAAATCGACAGACTGTACCAGATGCCATACCAGTTGATACTGATATAAGTCCAGTACAAGTTCCTCCAGCAGTACAATCCAATACTCCTGGACCAGCTCAACTAAATCCTAGTCTCTCTGGAGCTGGGGGTAGTGCTTACAATGCTGTTCCTCCTCCCAACTATTCTCTACAAGCCACAACTCCACAATCTTCGGGAGTTGTCTCTGAAGAATTGAAGAATCTCAAAACTCAATTCGAGGCATTCAAACAGAAGGATAGTTTACAAAGGTTAGGCATCAAGCAGCCTTATCCGATAGAATGGAAGCAAGTATCATATCCTCCTAAATACAAGCCTCCTACTATCTCATTCTATGATGGAACCACTTCTCCAAGTCAGTTTATTAATCACTTTGAAGTGATGACTGATCAACTGCAACCAAGTGATGCCCTCCTTACTCGGGTATTTATTGGATGTCTCAAGGGAACGGCTTATGAATGGTATAGGAGTCTCCCAGATGGGAGCATTACCTCATTTGCTGGTTTCAAACAGATGTTTCTTGAAAGGTTCTATGAAGGGCTTAATGACATGACTATGTCTGCTCTTATTAGAATCAAGCAGAAAAATAATGAATCTACAGAGGAATACATTGAACGGTTTCGAAGAGAAGCTCTGAAGATGCCTCTTGGAACTCCTGATGCTGTCACCATTGACACGTGTAAATCAAACTTGTTGCCAATCATCAGTATGTGGACAGGGTCCACTCAATTTCAAGATTGGCCTTCCTTCATAGTCAGTACCAAAGCTGCAGAAATCAGTGCTGAAACCTTCAAAGGTTTAGGAGTGCAGATGACTCCTAAAGAAACAGGACAAGGTGCTAACAATAAAAATAATGCTCGCAAAGGAAAAGAAACTCTTGAAGTTAATCTTCAGAGCAAAGATGCATCAAATGTTCAAACTCCTGCCTCTATAACTCAACAATCAGGAACACCTTGCCCCAAAGAAGAATATTCTTTTGATGACGACGATGTCCTTGGTATCTTTGAATGTCTGCTGAATGGTAATAAAATACAATTACCTGAAATCAAGAAACCTGATGAAGCTGGTAAGACAGATCATCCTAAATACTGTCCATATCACAGAATGCTGGGTCACACAATTCGTACATATTATGTACTGAAAGGAAAGATCCAAGAAATGATTAAGTCTGGAGCTATCTCTCTTACTCCAAAAGAGAAGACTGTCACTTCTAATATCGTCTCTATGTAATTTGGAGACTTCCCTCCTCAATTTCTTGAAAGCGGAATCGTTCCTATTCCCAAGGCAACTCTTGAAATAGTAAATATTCCTCCTCCACAGTCTGAAGGATTAGCACCAGTCACTTTGGAGACTGGAGAAATCATGTGGATTCATCCTGATCTAATAACAGACTTTGAATCTCCTTCTCCTCAAAAGATTTCTTCTCGAAAGTCCAAGAAGGCTGGAAGGATCAAGTCATGTCATATGACTTCTCTTGGGTCTACCTCTGACACAGAGCCAAAAGGCAAAGAAGAAGCACTTGTTAGTGCTACTCGAACGGGGAAACCTTATCTAAAGGATTATTCTAAAAATCCTGAAGATCCTACTGATATCCCTTCAGCTGCTAAAGATGCTCCTAATGTTTCTCCTGAAGAAGAATCATCTACTGCACCTGTTCCTTCAACTACACCAGTTGAACCTGTTCCTCCCAAACCCACAACTCTTGAGAAAGACAAGCAACAAGCTCAGTTTGATAAACCAATCAAGAAGTCTCTTCCTCTTGGACTTCAGAAGCCTTACCACTTCGACATTTTGGCTCAACTTGCTAATACTTCAGCTAGAATGTCCCTCTTTGAACTTCTACGTCTTTCTAAAGAAACTCGGGAGACGTTAAGTGAAGCACTTCTACAAGCTGACTCTTGTCTTGCACAATTGAAGAAGCCAGATGCGGAACCTGCTACTTGCTTACATTGCAACAGTGTACTGGAGATTATCCCAAATATCACCTTTACACAAGACGACATGCTACTGGAGGATAATCGACATGACCGACCTCTCTACTATACTGGTTATATTGATACGATGAAGATAGATCGTATCCTCATTGACCCAGGGTCTGCTATAAGCATAATGCCAAAGAGTTTGTTGGATGAACTAAAAATCCCTCTTCACAAGCTCTCCAAGACGGTTACTACTATCTTGGGATTCAATCAAAGCCGAAGTGAGCCTTTGGGAAAGATTCATCTGAAGCTTCAGATAGGCGATTTCAGATCTAAAGTCACTTTCTATGTGATCGAGATCGCGGGATCCTATAATCTTCTTCTGGGAAGGCCCTTTCTTCATGAAAATAATGTGGTGCCCTCTACTCTTCATCAATGTTTTAAATACATTGATAGCAATGGAAGAGTACAAAAAGAAGTTGCTGATATAAATCCCTTCCATGGGGTTGAAGCTTATTTCAACGATTCCCGAATGTACAAAGAAGAGTATATAAGGATCATACAAGCTATGGAGAAAGAAGATGCACAAAGTGAGACTTTAATAATCCCTGTTAAAGGTCGAACTACTCAGCAACAATCTCCTAAACCCTCTGGAGAAGATTCTTTTATCATTCCAGTGAGTGGACGGATCTCTCCGTTACCTCAGTCATCTACTCAAAATACACTGATCATTCCTGTCAGTGGGCGTACTACAGTTCCTGTATCTTCACAAGATACTCTGCTAATTTCAGTTGGAGGGCGGACTACTCTTCCTACTCAAACTTCAAGGGAGCTCACCTCTTCTGAGCCATTTGTTATCGATCTTAATCGAAACAAAGCTTCTTCTTCTTCTCCCCCTTTAGTCATTGACTTGGCTAAAATCTCTAAGGCTCAGCCTTCTTCCAATGTAAATATTGCTGCTTTTATATTTAATGAAAATTCTCCACCTTTGCAGTACGTAGATGTGTGTAATTATGTTCATAGTTATTTACATCTGTTAGATGACTTGAACACAATAACCATTGGAGTTGTACAGACTGTTCATACAGATGTATCTCTAGAACCTGTACAATCTTCATACTTTCTAGTTCCCAGCAGAAAGCCAGGAGACATTCCAATATTCTTCTACAAAGGGCCTCAAAATCCTTCTGATCTTGAAGATGATGACAAAAATGATGTTACTGGAAGATTACAACTACGTCGTTATAGTCAGCAATCTAGAGACATCATCAAAAATATGGGCTATGACTTCAGGACTGGCCTCAATGATGGAAAAGGAAGAAAAATACCTGTCCGGATTCCTCCTTTGAAATATGGAAGGACGAAATGCAGATTGGGTTATACTACTCCTACTCCTTTCATCAATATTATCCATGAAGATCCCGAGTCTGACGAAGATAAGAGATCTGATTCTTCTAGTACCACTTCTTGGGATTCCGATACGAGTATCGGTGACTTCTACTGCAACATTTTGTCTTCCAACATGGTTTCCATTGACCATTCTGAAGAAAGTGATGAAGACGAAGAAGAGTTTGAAATCTCACCTGAATCAGAACAGTGGGCCCAAAGATTAGATAATCAATGGGAGTTCCGTTTCGAGCAAAAAGAACCTCCGACTGAAGATAAACTTGTTCAAATAGATGTTGGTGAAGAGGGATCTCCCAAACCAATATTCATCAGTGAAAGTCTTTCAGAAACTGATAAGAAAGATATGATCAAACTCATTCGTGATTACATCGATATCTTTCCTTGGAGTTATGAAGATATGCCAGGGCTTGATCCTCAAATTGCAACTCACAAGCTCAATATCTTGCCGAATGCTAAACCGGTCAAACAACAACAGCGACGATTTCGTCCAGACATTATGGATGCAATTGAAGCTGAAGTCAATGAACTCATTACCTCTGGGTTTATTAGAGAGGAATAACATCCCGATTGGGTGGCTAATATTGTTCCTGTTCTTAAAAAGACTGGCAAGATCAGAGTATGCATAGACTTCCGCGATCTCAATGCGGCATGTCCTAAAGACTAATTCTCTCTACCAATCACTGATGTCATGGTTGATAATACCTGTGGATTTGAACGAATGTCATTCATGGACGGGTATTCTGGGTACAATCAGATCAAAATGTTTCCAGAGGACGAGAAGCACACTTCTTTCAGAACGCCGATTGGTACATACTGTTATACAGTTATGCCATTCGGTCTCAAGAATGCAGGAGCAACTTATCAACGAGCTATGAGCACTATATTCCGTAAACATTTACGAAAAATAGTCGAATGCTATGTTGATGATATTGCAGTCAAAAGTCGACAAAAGGAGGATCATATCCAAGATTTGAAGACTATATTTGATCTAATGCGTAAGCATCAATTAAAGATGAACCCTACTAAGTCCTTCTTAGGCGTCTCTAGTGGTAAATTTCTCGGCTTCGTCATTACCTCTAAAGGTATACACGTGGATCCCGAGAAGATCAAAGCCATCCAAGAGATGCGTCCTCCACGCACCTTAAAAGAGCTACAAGGATTTCAAGGAAGAATCGCTTATATCAGGAGATTCATCTCTAATTTATCAGGACGCTGCAGACCATTCAACAAACTTATGAAGAAAGGTATTTCTTTTGTCTGGAATGATGAATGTCAGAAAGCATTTGATGATATAAAACAATATCTGATGAGCCCTCCAGTATTGGTACCTCCCGTCTCAGGAATACCGTTCCTCCTCTATACTCGAGCAATGAGTCATTCATTGGGTGCATTACTCGCTCAAAAGAATCAAAATGGCCATGAACAAGACATTTATTATCTCAGCCGTACTATGACCGGAGCTGAACCTCGATATTCACCGGTTGAAAAAGAATGTCTAGCCTTGATGTTTGTTGTCCAAAAGACACATCATTATATCATTGGCCAGACTATTCATGTCATCTCCAGGATCAATCCTATACGGATCATGATGAAGAAACCCAGTGTTTTGAATTCTCGACTGGCTAACTGGGGAATCCTACTTGCTCAGTATGACATGCACTATATTCCTCAGAAATCAGTCAAAGGACAAGCTTTAGCTGATTTTCTGGCTGCTCACTCAATTCCAGAAAATTCAAAACTCTATGATGAAATCCCAGATGAAGTCCTAGATTCAAATCAAATTGCTGAAGAAGATCCTACTTGGCGTCTATTCTTTGATGGAGCATCAAGAATTGGTCCTAATGGCGATATTGTCGCTGGAGTTGGAATTGTTCTTGTATCGCCAGAAGGTCTTGCTATCCAAAGAGCTTATTCTCTCGATCAGCCGTGTTCAAACAATGTAGCTGAGTACAACGCATTACTTATTGGTCTTCAACTCGCTAAACATCTGAATATTCAACATTTGGAGGCGTATGGAGACTCTAAACTCATTGTCAATCAGATCAGGGGTACTTATGAAGTTCGCCATCAAGATCTGGTTCCTTATCATAAAACAGCTATATCTATGGCTTCTTCGTTTGAAGAATTCTTCATTGAACATGTTAGGCGAGCATGTAACACAGAAGCTGATGCCCTTGCTAATCTTGCAGCGGTGCTGGCTATTCCAATCAGACGGCAACAAATGATTGTTGTTCGTAATTGAGAATTATTTTATCTTGAAAATAACTTGGCTCTAGGACTTCCAGTTGACATTGAAGAATCAACATCTCATGACGTCAACACAACAAGAGGATTTGGATTCAGTCGTAAATCGATGTCATCTTCATCCGATTCCAGCATGGAATTCATTTTCAGTAACTCGACTGAGAATCAGAATACGGATAAAAATTGGAGACTTCCTTTCTTAGATCTCGTATTATATGATATTCTTCCGGATGATCCGAGTGAGGCAGCATCTATCAGACGACGATCACTCAGATTCTACTACAATCATACAACAAAGACCTTATATCGTCGAGCTTATGATGGTTTACTCCTTCGATGTGTTGCCGGTGACGAGGCTCAACAAATCATTCGCGAAGCACATGATAGAATTTGTGGAGCACATCAGCCAGGACCAAAACTTCAAGACCGTATTCGACGTATGGATTATTATTGGCCCACTATGGTATCTGATGCCATCGAATATGCAAAGAAGTGTAAAGCTTGTCAAATCCATGCGGATTTTATTCATCAACCCTCAGAATTTCTACATCCGACGGCAGCATCATGGCCCTTCGAAGCTTGGGGCATGGACATTGTCGGCCCGATCAATCCACCGTCATCTAAAGGTCATCGGTTTATTCTCGCAATAACCGATTACTTCTCCAAATGGGCCGAAGCCATTCCTTTATCTGAAGTTAAGACATCTAATGTCATCAGCTTTATTAAGCACCACGTCATCTACAGATTTGGTGTTCCTCGACGCATTGTTCATGATAACAGACCACAGTTCGTCAGCCAGAAATTTACTCGATTCTGTGACGATCACCGGATCAATAATGTGGCTTCTACCGCATATAATCCAGCAGCTAACGGATTAGCAGAAGCTTTCAACAAGACTATCATCAAACTCCTAAAGAAGTTTGTCTCCACTAACAAACGTAATTGGAGTGACAAGCTCGGGGAATGTTTGTGGGCTTATCGCACTACAGTTCGTAATGCTACCAAATGTACACCTTTCTCTCTGGTGTATGGTTGCGAAGCTGTTCTTCCATTAGAGATTCAAATTCCTTCATTAAGGATAGCAATCGCTAATGAACTCACTGCTGAAAATAACGATCGTCTTCGACTTCAGGAATTAGAAGCTCTGGATGAAAAGCGATTATCTGCTCAATAGAATATTGAATTCTATCAAGCTAGAATTTCAAGAGCTTTTAATAAAAAAGTCAGAGTTCGATCATATCAAAAAGGAGAACTTGTTCTAACAGTCAGACGTCCTATGACTATGACTCATATGAGTAAGGGCAAATTTGACACAAAGTGGGAAGGTCCCTATATTGTGAGCAAAGTTTTCTCAAATGGAGCTTATCAACTCTCAGAATTGGATGGTCGAAAAGTTTTGATGCCTATTAATGGCAAATTCCTTAAAAAGTACTATATATAAATGTAAATACTTGTAATCATCAGACAAATTCATGTTTAAAAAAAAATAAAATTTTTATTTTATTTTCATGAATGATGATACATGATATTAAGGAAGATCACTATCATCCTTCTCTACTTTTGGACGTGGGCCACTACCGTCCTTCTCGAAGACGTGATCAGCAAAAGAGCCGAGAACCTCCTTGCTAGAACCCACGAGGAATTTGCAAGCGGCCATCCTCATGGCTTCCTCTTCTTCAGTCCTTCCTGGTTCAAGCAAAAAATCCAGAATGTCCCTTGGTGGCTTGGGTGCAGATGAACCTTCGCCTGCTTCCGTCTTCTTCGTTTTGATTGGATCAGCAGGGCGTTCTTCAGTGCCTTTCTGAACCTTTGAGGCTATCTCAGTCTTCTTGGATGCTTCTCCAGATTACATTTTTATGTTGAGGAGTAGAAGTATTCGTTCTCGCCAGATTTCTGCTATATTTATAGGCAGAAGTTCCTCATTCATCCGACGTTTCACATATTCATTAATACTTGACGGTTCATCCGTTCATTTATTACATTCACTCGACAGTTCATCTGTTCATCATTTCCTAACGGTTCATCCGTTCATAATCTTCTATCAATTTTATTAAGTGGGGATTCGTTATTTATCATGTTTTCATAACCTCTGAATCGATTCCGAATCTACTTACTCATTTGTCATGTTTTGACCTCTGCATAGAAATCAATCTATTTTCTTTTGAGTTCCTATATATTATCACGTCCATAATACCTCTGATAATATCATATACTCTAAAACAGAAAAGATGATTTTATTATCTATCATGTCCACAATTCATCCACAAATACAAATTATTGAGCATAGAAGAATTGTCATTTCCATTCTCATTTCACCACAAAAAGTCTATTACATTTTCTTAGACATTCTTACAAATCATAATGGAAATCTATTACAAATCTTGGATTTTTATTCTACACCACAACGATAACCTAAAAGAGATCTATCTTCTTCTTTGGATCTTCTCCGTCGGACCTTCTCCGTCAGGTTCGTTGTTGGTGGCAATTCCTGACTGTCTGGGTCTCAGTCACGACCAGATCAGCAGGAATCAAACTCTGGTCTTCTCTCTCAGACGAGAGAAGAACCACAGAGTGTGGCAGCCCGAAGTCGTGGTGCTGCCAATACAACTGGTGGATTAGGAGCGACCTTCCAGAGGAGACAGGAATGTATCCAACCTTGGGATACAATTCCTAGTTCTCCCGCGAAAGGAACTCTACTACCCGATTTCTTGGTAGTAGAGTTGACTCCACCATCCAACTCTCGTGTATAAAGGCTCTTCCTACCATCTAAGGAAGACCCTTCTATCTCACGAAGAGTTCTGAGTTGTCTGATTTACGCGTCAAAAGCGTATGAGCTCCCTGATGTAGATGTCAGCAGGATATTCTCCACAGCATCCACATCCCTAATGCCAGTTCTGAAGAACATTTTCAGCCAAGTTTCTGCAGAAAGATCAACAGAAATCATTCAGTATGCATTTATCAAACAGAGACAGGCGTATATTGTTCAAATCAGAAACAAGAAACAGAAAGCCTATCTTCAACAGCAAAAATAAGTACACGTATTATACTGACTTACCTTCAAGTTTGGTGCTAAGGATCGGCAAACTCATGTTTGATACAGTGCGCAGAAGTCGAACATTAGAAAACATTGCTTTCCTGTTTGAGAGTGAAATCTCCCAAAAATTTCATTCTCAGAGAAGAAGAAGAGGAATGGGAGATGAGTATCTGCAAAACTCTTCCATCTATTTAAAGGGCAAAGTACAAGTCTATTCTTGGAAAAGATCCGCATAAATAGCGCTCGTAAATTGTGGAATGAGTGTCACGTGTGCTTTGGAAGACAGAGCAACATTGGAAACAATCAAAGGGTGCTGATTAATATTTCTCATTAAGGCACGCAGATCAAACACAAAAGTTGTACTTCATTTCATTAAGACAGGCACTGATGGCCTTACAAAAGACAAAACAAAAAGTGCAACAAAAGCATAAAAGTCACGCTCTATTTCCCAGAGCGACTGAGCTTGGTGCCTAGTTCTTCTACGCTCCTAACTCCCAGACAGTGCAACAGAGCTTTAAATATTTCACGCTGCTCTATGAGGCTGCGCCCATCAGAAGAGGACGAGCCATCCAAGCCAAAATAGCTCAAGAAATTCTTGGCTAGTTGCAAGGGATCATCTTTGAGCTCGAAGACAAGGGGCTCTGGCTCTTCACCCCCAAAAGTGGGGTCACCATGAGAACAAAAGCCCAACTTGCGTGCTTCTTCCTCAGCTTTCTCCTTTGGTGTCATATTGACGTAAGATGAAGATTAAAAAAATAAAACTTCTTCCTGTTTATATAACTGAGTTTTGCCGGCGGTTCATATTCCACCATAAATTGGATACACTCAGTCTCGGAGAACGAAGAGTCATTATGACATTTAATAAGTTCATTTGGATGTTTTCAAAGAACTTCGAAGTCTTTTCGACTTCCGAAAAATTTTGAAGTCATCTCAGCGTGACTAAATCCATTTTATCATCTTTATTTTCAAAGTATTTCGAAAATTTTGAAGTCTTTTCAATTTTTCGAAAACTTTGAAGGGGGTCTTGTAGGCCTTTAAAAATGAAAGTCACGCTGAGTTGATCAAGACAGAGTCAAAAGTCACGCTCAGTTGATCCAGACAATATTTACAAATCACGCTGGGGAGACAGCTCATCATTTGTCAGAGAGTAATTATGACTGACAGCACAACAGTCGAAGAAGTCTCTTCGTATGCCACGTATGCACAGACTTCGAGAGATCATCGCCGTCTATTGCGTAATTTTTGAAATCTTCTTCAGCAAGACTCAGCCTTCGTCGAGTTGGCGTACCAAAAGGGTTTTTTGTCATTTAATGCGACTGACAAAGCAATCACTGTCAAAGATTTTGTGTCAGTCGAGACACGTCGAATCAAGACAACTGGCAGATCTATCTCAAGTCTGCGTGTATTTGTGATCTTCATCTCAAGTTTGCGTAGATTTTCGAGTTTCTTTGCCTCGAAGTCTGCGTGGATTCTGAAGCTTCCTGCCCCAAGTTTGCGTGGATTTTGAAGCTTTCTACATCGAGTTTGCGTGGATTTCGTCTTCAACAAGTCTGCGTAGATTTCATCAAATTGGAGTACGTGGCAGCCATGCCACTGATCTCTCGCCTGCGTGTCCTGTAACTTGCACACGACTCATGCATGATTGCCATGTGTCCAACAGTTACAGGCCACATCCAGTAACTGCTCACAACCTTGCGTATGTTAAATCCTGCGTGATTTTTAACTAAGCACATGCTGTGAAGACAGTTATCTTTTCAGTTATTATTTTTGACTCTATAAATAAAGTTCTTTTTCTCATTCATTGTACAGATACATTGATATCTACTGTCAAAATTTTGAGAGCTTTTCTTCTTCGCATAGTCCAAGGGATAAAACGATCGTCTTCTAGATCGGATTCCTACAGTTGTAATTTTCCCAGAAACACAACAAATAAAGAGAATTTCTTTATGGAAAACAAATTGGCGACTCTGTTGGGGAAAACTATCTCCTCTTTTGAGATGGCAACAACTCAATGCGATACTTCGTCAATCGGCTCGACGAAGAAGGTGATGACGATCAAATTCGATTAACTCGCCTATGAAGAAATACAGCGGGCTAAGGGTGGCAAGCCCACTCCAGCCTCCATCATCACTGCCAAGTCGAAGGGACACTCTATCTATGTCCCAAAGAATCAGTTGACAGTCAATGGTGAAGTCTCTGCCACAGTGTCTACTCCTACCTCTGGCAAGAACTCCATTGCAAGCACGCATACTCTTGTGCGCTCGAAGATGACAGTAATCAAAAGTCACGCTGACAGTACTGGCTCCTTAGCCAAATCTGTTCCAGCGTGCAAATTCAACCCTAAAAGTCACGCTGACAGTACTGGCTCCTTAGCCAAATCTGTTCCAGCGTGCAAATTCAACCCTAAAAGTCACGCTGACAGTACTGGCTCCTTAGCCAAATCTGTTCCAGCGTGCAAATTCAACCCTAAAAGTCACGATGACAGTACTGGCTCCTTAGCCAAATCTGTTCCAGCGTGCAAATTCAACTCTAAAAGTCACGCTGATAGTACTGGCTCCTTAGCCAAATCTATTCCAGTGTGCAATCCCACATTCAACAGTCACGCTGACAGTACTGGCTCCTTAGCCAAATCTGTTCCAGCATGTAATTCTAAAATTAAAAGTCACACTAACAGTACTGGTTCCTTAGCCAAATCTGTTTCAGCGTGTATTTCATCAGAGAAGAATAATTCCTTAGTTATCTCTTCTTCTTTACCGAGTTCTACTAGAACTGGGGGTGGTCTTCCACACAAAGTCCCTTCGAAAAGGAATAACTCTTTAGTTGTTTCTTCTGCTCCTGTAGTTTTTACTTCAGGAACAGCTTTGACTGATACTTTTGTTAGTCAAAGGAAAGGAGATGGTCTTTTGACTACTCTTCCTTCTGGACATTCTATGTCTCAAAATCTGATTGAGTCTAAGAAGAAATATTCCTTAATATCTTCTTCTATGACTTCTTCAAATTGGGCACAGAATCTGTCCATTAAAGAGGGTCTGTTACCAACTCCTAATCAAAGGAGTGGTTCAACTCTTCCTTCTCTGCAAATATCCAGATCAATGGAAGAAAAACTCCATGTTTCCAAAATTAATGTGTTACCTTCCACTGATTTAAGAACAAAACTCAGCACTTCTGGTGTTAAGAAACCATACCAATTGGATATGAAGATAACAGATCCAGATGCAGAGTATGCAAGAAATTATGTGGCTCACATTAATCACTCTTTGTATAATCAAGAGCCATCAAGACCCAAGAACAGAAAGTATACTCCTCAATCTTCACAAACAGATTTACGGGAATATCTTCAACAGAAGAGAAGGAGTAATTCTATGTCAAAGGAACATGCTGAATGTGACTTCTATCCAAGAGTCATAATTCAGTGTAGATGTCAATCAACGGTTCAAGACCATGGTGATCATGAATGTGACTTCCAGCCAAGAGCCACAATGCAATGCAGATGTCAAACTAAACGACAGTCTGTCTTCAATAGGCTTTAGTATGAACCTATGCCTGATGAAGATGAGCCTTTGTTTGCCTCTGTCAACATGACTTCTCGGGACACCGGGGGTAGAGTTGATAGTCCAGATGGAGTATATAGAAATACCAGAGCAAGAGTCCTGGCTTCTAGTCAAAAAAATTTGATCCCTGAAATTGATTCTGAATTCCTTGAAGAATCTAACTTCCCACCTCTTCCTACTGGGGGTAATTCTCCTATAGTTGACTTTGATGCACGAAGCAATGATTCAGAGCATACAACATCCACTAGTTCATCAATAATTCCTCATACAGTCACGAATTACATGGTTGATGGGAATACTGATGAACCTTCTTCTTCCTTGACTCCTCAAGATCAAAGAATTGCTTCTTTGGAACAGCAAATGAAGTCTATGACTGACACAATGAAGTCGATGTATGAACTCATGACGGCTCAGTTGCAAAATCGACAGACTGTACCAGATGCCATACCAGTTGATACTGATATAAGTCCAGTACAAGTTCCTCCAGCAGTACAATCCAATACTCCTGGACCAGCTCAACTAAATCCTAGTCTCTCTGGAGCTGGGGGTAGTGCTTGCAATGCTGTTCCTCCTTCCAACTATTCTCTACAAGCCACAACTCCACAATCTTCGGGAGTTGTCTCTGAAGAATTGAAGAATCTCAAAACTCAATTCGAGGCATTCAAACAGAAGGATGGTTTACAAAGGTTAGGCATCAAGCAGCCTTATCCGATAGAATGGAAGCAAGTATCATATCCTCCTAAATACAAGCCTCCTACTATCTCATTCTATGATGGAACCACTTCTCCAAGTCAGTTTATTAATCACTTTGAAGTGATGACTGATCAACTGCAACCAAGTGATGCCCTCCTTACTCGGGTATTTATTGGATGTCTCAAGGGAACGACTTATGAATGGTATAGGAGTCTCCCAGATGGGAGCATTACCTCATTTGCTGGTTTCAAACAGATGTTTCTTGAAAGGTTCTATGAAGGGCTTAATGACATGACTATGTCTGCTCTTATTAGAATCAAGCAGAAAAATAATGAATCTACAGAGGAATACATTGAACGGTTTCGAAGAGAAGCTCTGAAGATGCCTCTTGGAACTTATGGCTTATCCGTTGATGATATTTTGTGGATTTACGTGCAACCTCCAGGCAAGATACCTTGCCTCCCTCTACAGTTCATTTTCATGATTATAGTTCATCTGTTTTAATATGTTATATTTAGTTACCTTAGTTGCTATATATTTATATGATACCATGTTTACTAGTTTATCGTCTTAGTTGTATATCAGTATTACCTAACTTGATAGCGTAGTTATACTAGGCTTGTTTACATTATGGTTCATGCTAGAGTTGTCCTTACCTGTGTCATGACTGAGTTGTACCGTGTCGTCACCTGTATCTTGACTGAGTCGTGTCTACAAGTATGTGTAATTGAACTGCTATTTCCTTATTTTGATTGTTCACAACCTGCGAGTCCACACACGGGGCGAGGGTTGTCCGTTGCACCTTCGAGTCCACACACGGGACGAGGGTGACTTGTCTTAAAACTGACCTGCGAGTCCACGTCGGGAGGAGGGTTGGTATTCCATTGATCTCTTGTTTACTTGTCCTTCCAGCAGTTCAGTTATGCATAGTTGATCCCGTATCCGTGTTCCTAGTTACCTGTCAGTAGCCACATGCCAGTCTCATGTCTAGTTATTGTTTATACCCTGTTTATATTATTGCATGATTAAACTGTTAGATAGACATATTTTATGTATCTTGCTAGTCCTCTGAGGACCTGATGATCTCTTCAGGTAGCGGCTTGCACGGAGTTAGTTAGCTGAGCATGTGATAGTTGACTTATCTGCATGATTCAGGTATTTTTTTAGTGTTATTGATTTACTATCATCATCATGCTTTTATGATATATCCTGCTTATCAGCTTAGCTTTACAGACTCATATTATTTTTGGGGTCTAATCGGACATATATGCTAGTGGGCTGCAGACCACGACCCATACTTGTTCATTCTTGTCTTATATATTTCCTGTGGATTGAGATACAGTTTAGATTAGACATGATACCCTACTCTGGATAGCTTATACGTACTCGAGTATGGCTGTTGTCCACTCGATACGTAGCTGGCTTGCTCACGAGCTCGCGTCCGAAAAGCGGGTACGGGTCGTGACACGGCCGGGACAGGCAACTTGAGTTAGGTTTAGGATTTGGGTTGAGTCAAGGATGTTGTCAGGACGTATCGGGTGTTGTGGGGATTCGTATCCAGGGTGTTGGACACGAAGGAGAGGGAAATTTTGTCTATGTAATAATACGATCTAGTGGAAGACACTCGAGGTCGGACCCGAGGCCGATCACGGCTGACACGGAAAGGATTGGACACCGATACGATGCACTCACTTTTGTGGTAGAAATTTATGGAAGAATAATTGTGGAGAAACAATGTGATGGCTCCCCTATTTATAGGGTTGAGAAAAATCCTAATTGGATAAGGAATGTACCCAAATATATAGTTATTTATTTAAATCCAAATTCAATCCAATTTAAATATAGATAAATCTACCTTTATATAAACTAAAATCCATAAATTCAAATTTTTAAATCATTGTATTTAATTTAAACATCAATCAACCATTTTAAAAATATCTTTTATAAATAGTAAAATAATCATATTAATTAATTTCAAAAATAATATTAAATATTTGAATAACCTTTTTAGTAATTTAAAAATAGTTAGGAAAAACAATAATTCTAAATTCTAAATATATATGAAATTTATTTTATGTACACGCATGTAATATATTAAATATAAAAATTTGACTAACCTTGACAAGAAGAATATTATATACAGAAAATATTTTTCTATATGTATTTTGAAAACAACGCCATTTATTTTTATATTTATTAAAACTTATAATAATTTTTTATTTAAAACAAATATCTCTCACTCGACGTACAAATACCAAAAATCAATACTGAAAATAAAAATTTCAAAATCATAGTAAAAATTTAGGGATTTTACACCCAGACACAAGTAAACTCAAGGAATAAGATACAAGACAATCTCATGAAATATCGTGTCAACAAGAAGATACAAGCATGAATATAGAAAAGCACAAGACATAAAGTAATGGACAAGTCCGAGGAGTATACTTGCCTTGCTCAGGGTGATCAAGTAGGGGTAGTAAAGCTGGAAATCCTCCTGTTTAGTGATTACAAGTTGGTTAAGTTCTACATATTTATTCAATAACAATCTATTTCTATCTACAACTATCCAATGTATATAACATACTAGCCATATAGTTAACTAAATATGAGTAACTAACTGTACTACCAGTCTACACCCCTCTACCTAGTTATAATAGAAATTTTATTACAAGTTGGCATTTGAAAGGATATCTCAAAGTAATATAGGTAGTACTCTTAAATAATATAACCAAAAAGGAAGGTACTAAACTCAGGTTTCTTATAGGAACCTAAAATGATTGAGCTAACACCAATAGGTTCAAACAGGAACTGTACAATTTAAAACATAAACATTTCAAACCTGTATGAAGTAGAATTTGAAAGAAGGTCCTGATTGGTGGAGTAACTAAGGACTGATTATCACAGAGTTTAACAAAACCAGTTCTCCCTATCTCAACACAATTACTCATCTCAACACAGTTACTCAAGGATCTAACAAAATTACTCATCAAACTCAGCCAATAACCCTTCTTATGCACACAGTCTCAACCCAACAGTGGCTTAACAGTCCACTGTACACCAAGTAGCATCTGCAAACCAACTTAATTTGAAACTTAAATAGTCTAAAGTGTTCGAATCAGTCTAACAGCTACTAGTACCACCAACACTACAATGTATTAGCAGAAATAACAGATCAACTGATCTATCCTTTCATAGAGTATGCCATGATACTCGACCCCAAAACCTGTAAAGAGTTAATCTGAGATAACTTGTTATCTTAACCTGTCTGCAAGGAAATTCTAGAATCATTCCTAACAGGAAGAATCAAAGTTATAGAAAAGAGTTGACTACAAAATCCCTAACTTAGCATGCCAGACACTGTACGCTCATACTAGTATTCCCAGGTAACCTGGTACCATACACAGTGATCTCAAAATATGGCATTAACTTCTACCATTCTTGATTTCAACTTACACACCACACTCAATCAGTGCAGTAAAACTCTTTTTAAAACCATTCCTTTCAGTCAATTATCTTACCATAAAAGTTCTAAAACCAAGTCTTCAACTCAAAGTTAAGCATCCCACAAGATACTCTGATACCTCAACATTTCAATTAGAAAGAAACCAAACTATCACTCTTGCAGATCACCTCAATTGGGATAAATTAATCCCTCCAAATTTAGATGCTTCTCATTCTTCGAATATGGAAATCCACTGATACTTGAGACAGGAACTTAAAAGTAAACAAAAGACTGTTCCCAGGAAACAAGAGGGCAAGGTGATTCACAACCTAAACTAGAATATGAACCTTGTCTTCACAACATACCAAAGGTGCCACTAACCTACTGTACAGGTAAAACTGAGACTTAGGGCTATAGGTTTCAACTTGGTACCTATTTGATCATGAAAGTTAAGACCACAGGTCTACTACTTAAATCTTTGCAACAGGCTCAAAGGAAAGAAACACAAGCAACACTACACTTGCCTAACTTTCTTCTCTAGTTCGAGTTTAACATAAACCCCAACATCTGTAAATCCAACTCGAGCATTAATGATTTACTGAGAATGTAAAATCAATGAAAATCAGAGATCACTTCCCAACATGTATCAGAACCTGACATTTGAAATACAAACCTTAGAATTGAACATCACCTCTTACTGAAAATCACTCGATAAACGGTCCTACAATAAATCCATAACCAACCACAACCAAGCCCCAAAGATTAAACTGGAGGTTAAGAATTACCTGTGAGAAGTCTGAATTGATGATTCACAATACGACTCTTCAAATGTTGACACGATCCTTAAGTCCTTACTGATCTGATCAAACCAAAAGAAACAGAGGATGTCATCCACAACAGTCCTCTTACTGATCAATGATCCAAACACAGACCGATCAAGGAATCAAAGAACGATAGCAAGAAAGTCATAACTTAGATATAGGGATCAGATCTTAACAATGTCCCAGGTTCACCAAATCGATGAAGGAACAGAACAAATCATCCTACTTCTTAATCCGATCTACAACTCGATACAAGAAATTGAGAACGAATCAAAGGAGAAAACACAATTTGAAATCATTCATATCCTGAGCAGTTCCTTACCTCATCAAGTTGATCGAACGATCAAACCATGAGCAGATCAAGCCATGAACAAATCAAAACTTTGATGGAAAGTCTCGAGAGGAGATCGATCAATCTCGAATTTAGATCTACAAATACAAAAATCAGGAGAAGAACCAAACGACAGCTAGATCTCTTCAAGGGTTTAGTACTTACTGATCTACAACTCGAAGGTGGATTGATGCTGTTGTATTGAACCACGTCTATCTCGCCGATGATGTCGTCATCGTCATCATCTTCCTTTCCAAGAAGCTTTTGTAGTTTACACCATTGATGATCAGAGCTTGGAGAGATTGGAATTGAGGAGAAGGAAGGATGTAATAGGAATGGAGGTTTGTGGCCATTTAAATAGGCAGCTAGAAAATTGAAAAGAGGAGGAAATTAGAGAGAAAAATAAAAGAATTTGAGAGTTTGTTACAGAGCACATGGCTCTGCTGTCATTACAGTTGGAGAAGGAGGCACTGTGTTTCTAACGAAAATAGCTGCCGCTTACCTAACCGTTTGCTATGGGCTTCATAAGTGGCCCACTGGTTACAGAGCACATGGCTATGGGCTTCATTAGTGGCCCACTGGTTAAAAAAAAGAATTGTTGCAACAAAATTTTCTATTAATAGCCATATGAAAATAAATAATTAAACCATAAATATTATTATTTAATACTTCAGGGAGGTGGAGTTATAATTACTGTCCAGGTCGTAGTCCATCTTTTGTAGAGCTGTCAAAATGGGCTAAGCCCGTTGGGCCGGCCCGCCCCGCCCGCCAAAAAGGTGGGTTGGGCCGAGCATTTAGGAGCCCGCCAAACAGACGGGACTAGGTGGGCTGGCCCGCTAGTAGCCCGCCCCGCGGTGGGCTAGCCCGCGGGCCAAGTGGGTTGGCCCGCCATCTATTTTTTTATAAAATTTTAATTTTTTTTATTTAGCACATATATGAGATATGTATTATAAATGATAAAAATTTTCATTTAATGAAAGTAATGACGTATAAAATATTAAATTTGGTCATTTATTTACATGAATGAATGTGTTTTAAAGAAATATCTATTATTATAATATTTCTTGTATTTTACTTGTAATTTGATGCATATAAGAGTGAGTAGAAAATATTATATATATGATTTTTTTCCTTCTAAGAAACTAAACAATAATTAAAAAATTAAAAAAATTAAGAGGGCCGGCCCACCTAGCCCGCGGCCCGCTGGTGGGTTGGGCTGGGTTGGAATTTTTCCAGCCCGCCAAAATGGTGGGTCGGCCCGCCCCGCCCTGCCAAATGGTGGGTTATGGTGGGTTACGGGCCGGCCCGCCCCGCCGGCCCGTCTTGACCGCTTTAATCTTTTGGATGATGTGTCTAGCTTGGGGAGTGTAGTGGTGAGCCTATATTGTACCAACTTCTGGCTCTGGCTCACAAAGGGTATGGATCCAAAAGCCCGACCAAAGATAATAGGTTATTCCCGCTCCTTTCTTGCTAGTACTATAAAACATGCATCACGTACGGGGAGCACTTGTTTTACAGAATAACGGACGCAATTTGATAAACTCAAATTTTGTTCTAGAGAGTATGCGGAGAAAGCAGACAAATAGTTCAACGACATTCTTTTATTGATAAAATAGGATAAATCGTCCTCTGGAATTACATTGTCTGACACAGATAAACCGTGTACAATAATATCTTTTAGGTTACTACTCCCAACCTATGAGTTCGGTAAAGGTGAGGGAGGGCACTGAGGACTGCGCAATTTTACTACGATTGGCTTATCGAAAGAGCTTCCTTTTGTCGGCGGCTTTTCCTTCAATGGTACCACTAAGGGAGCTGGAATCTTTACCAAAGGCTTGGCAGTGAGTGCTATGGGGCATTCTTTTGGCCATACTGTGATGGGCCCGTCAGAGGGGGCCGAGCTTTTCCCTCGTCATCAGCGTCCTTACCAAAATCTTTTTGATGGTTCTTTCGGAATAAACAAGATTCCGTGTAGTAGACCTCTACCCCTTTAAAGGGATCAATGTCCGCGAACTCGGTTTTTACTACCCCATTACTGTTGACATATTTGAAGTACTGGTGTAAGGTCGACGGCACAATCATGTGCTCATGAATCCAAGATCCTCCCAGCAAGATGTTATAGCAAACATTCGCATCAATAATGTAGCAAGTTGCCTCTGTTTTAAGATCAACAATCTGAATTTTCAGGCAGATTTTTCCTTATGGACATCTCTTGCCGTTATTGAAGCCACTGATCGTGGTTTGAGTTACGGAGAGCCAATGCATTGGAATCCCCAGGGTATGCAGCAAGCGGTGAGAGATAACGCTCACAAACGATCCAGGATCGATGTGCATACGGTCGATAGTGACAGTACCAACATATTCTGTGTAGTACAGGGATCGGGGATACAACATGTCCTGCTGTAAGAATATGATATTGGGCATTGCTTCTATCACATAATGGCATTGGGACAAGCAGCAGGGTCTTCATCCGGTTTTCCTATATGTCCCAAGTAGGACTCGGCATTTTGTAATGCTTCGGTCAGAGCCTTCCGAGTCTTCTGGGAAAGGTGGAGAAGCTCAAATAATGACAATCTGGCCGGATTGTTGGCCTATTGTGCCAAGATGTCAAAATTGTAGGGTCTATCCAACCCAGCAGCGGTATCTTTTCTGAGGGGTTTTTTGAAACGCCTCTCTTTTTGTTTCTGTTTGTCCGTTACTGACGGTTGAGATGGACCCGGCTCGGAAGTGTCGAAAGCTGTTGATGTTGCAATCGACGTCGTTTCTTTTCCCGGGGCCTGGTCTTAGTTACGTGAGTACACTAGACCGGTCCTGGTTGCTTTGACCCTTTCTTCATCAAATGAGGCCGAGACAACATTACAAGATTTGACCTTCTTCCCTTTGGCCTTGACAGCATAGCATGCAGCGGGTCTAGTTAAATCGTCGGTGAGATCAGAATGCACCCACATGAACTCTCGTGGTGTTTTAATTGGTACCATCCCTGAGGCTTGAGCAATTGGTAGGTTAACAACCTCCATAGTTGTTCTTGGGATCAGGATGACCTCGTCCTGTGCCTCCGTAGGTAGAAATTTACCGAACTAGAGGGTCACCATGGCGGAGACCACCTTTTCCTCAAAGTCCAGATAGCATATTCGCGTTAACTAATCGCTGTATGTGATTCTTCAGAATGTAGCAGTCTCTATTTGGGTGGTGGACATACCGATGGTAATGGCAGTACTTGGGATCATCCATATTTTCAACCTCATCGGAGCGTCTAGGAGGTGGGAGTGTAAGTTTCTCGCCCTCAAGTAGGATGTTAAGTAACTGTAGAGCATCCTCGTCTTTGAAAGAATACTTCCCCTTTTGGATCGGGGGCCTCTCAGGTTTCTGAGTAGGAGCTGTACCCCGATTGAGACTTACGATCATAACCTGTTTTGCTTTGGCATCCCGCTCGTTGTTGTTAGGAGCCGCGACAGACCTTCTTCCCTTCTCATTTGGAAAGCTCATTCCCAGTTAATGGGCCTCTTTGGCACTACTACAAAAATGGTTAACAATGACGGCCAGAAATGCTAATTGATGACATTTGTATGGACGTCATCTATGTTACCGTCATCTTTGTCATGAGAAAATAAAGACACCTCGACATATGTCATCTTTATCTATGAAAAATGACTTGTATGCATCATTTTTATTTATAAAAGATGACTTTTATATGTCATCGTTGTTTACAAATGATGACTTCTATCGTGAGACAACAATGATAGCTCAACACATGACGCCATCTTTGTTTATAAAAGATGACTCTTATGTGTCATATTCATTTCCTAACGATGACTTACATGCGTCATCGTTATTTATAAAATATGGCTTTTATCGTGGAAAAAATGACAACTCAACACGCGTCATTATTATTTACAAATGATGACTTATATACGTCATTGTTATTTACAAAAGATGTCTTATATGTGTCATCTATATTTACAAAAATATGACTTTTATCGATGATACAACAATGACAGCTCAAAACATGTTATCTTTTTTATTATTATATAAAATATGACTTTTATGTATTATCATTATTTGCAAACGACGACTTACATGTGTTATAAAAGATGACTTTTAACATTGGAAAACAATGAAAATCCAACACACAACATTATTATAAATAATGACTTTTATCGAAGGTACAACAATTACGGCTCAAAATAATGAAATGTAGATACAATATCCCATTGAAAACAAAGAAGAAGAAAACTAATATGTAACACCAATAAAAAATATTTCATTTCATAATATTCAAAGTTATGACATTAAACTAAACAATATTCCTTTACTCTCACATTTTTCAAAACACAAATTAATAATACTTCCAAAATTTTATTAATACATATTGTCTTCATTAACAATATCCATGATAAATTTGGCCGACTCTTCTCTCATTTCATCAATTTCTTTGATGGAGTGGTACTTTCTCCGAGCAAACTACAGAAAATAAACACAAAATCAACTATTATGTTAATGACGTCAAGTTATACAAATATAACCAATACTACATTAATCAAATTATCTTAACATTTAAGTTACCACTTTTTTTAAATTTGGTAGTAGAAAGTTTGAATATGTCCTTCATATATTTCATTACATAGTAACAACTTTCAGTATTGTTTGGTTGTTTATGACACTACATTAAAAAGTAAAAAATTAAAGGATCTAGCACGAATAATCAAGGAAAACACGAAACACAAATTACCAATTACATTCACACACTTCCATGTTAAGCTTTTCTACTTCATCCCCTTTTGAGCGAGCCATGTCTTAAAATTCCTACAAAAAAAATACGACATAAAGAATGACAATGTCATGATAATGAATATCACTGCAGGTACTTTAGATGTATAGAAGCAAACCAATAATGATGAATGCACTGCAGACGTGAATACACTTAATTTGTATACAACTTTTAGAATATACTACAACATGATGAATACACTATGGGATTGGCCGGTGCAATATTTTCGTACAAATGCTAACCAGATTGGGTATGATCCAACTCGGATCAAGCCATCAACTGGAAAATCACAAAATTTTGTCAATATGGTTATCGGTAACTTCATAAATACATAAACATGTAACATAAACCACATTCCAGGAGATTTAATACAATCACCAACGGAAAACAAAAGTTCAGCATTAACTTATACGTGTTCATCCTTTTCAACATTACTTGCAAATAGAGTTTAAAACTTTAATAAACAAAATTTTAGAAAAAGATAGAAGGACAAAGAAGAGAAAAGACATGAAAAAAAAAACTTAAATGCCCCACTTTTGACATACGAAAAATATATAACTCTACCAAGACCATGCACCCTGCAAAGCTTAACATCATTCAGCTACTCTGTTCTTTTGCATAAATAGATTGCAAGAACAATTAATGATGAGAGTTACTCAAACATTTATAAAGGAACACTGCATCCAATATCATTGTTGGACAAAGTGATCTATGTTCCAGTAATTCAATCAAACTTCATGTCTTCTTGATGCTAAGTATTTGTAGATGCAGCATCACAATTAGCATTTGCTAGTTTCAACTAAAGCAAGAATTCATATAGTTCAAATATGCCTGATATATATAGCTTAGGAACAATTATATATCATGGTGAAAAATTTGATGGATAACTAGACAAGATTGACATAAAGATGTTTTAAAGCATGGTGGGATATGGCGAATGACCTCTACTATATATTCTTACACTCGAAAACTCAGTAATTGAAGCTATACATTCAATTAGAACAAATACACTCTCAGATAAATTTTAGCATGGTATCCCTCATCTGGGCTAAAAGACTTCTATTTTTCTAAATAAGCTAAGGAATATTTTTCATAGACGGTGTAGAATTAAAATATGAACTAATTAATCATATCAAACATTGAAAACCTATTTGAATTTAAATACTATATATATAGCGCAAATTTGACTTTACACTCAAGATTTGACGCTGTAAAGAGAAAATAAGTGCCAGTCAAATTTTACTACCATAGTATCTCTAACAAAGATTTGGATTTTTCTAAGTATGTACACACTATATGTAACCTATAAAGATTAAAGAATGGATTTGACATGAAACTCCCATAAAAAGCATATATAGAACAAAATGATGCAAGATGATACTTGGAACTGCAGTATATAAGTTAAAGAACATAACAAGAGATTACTAGTGCAAGTACTTTCTTCTCTTTTTGCAGCAAAGAGAAGTTCTACTAGAGTTACTTGAAAGAAAAAGGAAAGTTCCATATGAGTACACAAAAAAAGAATATGGCGAATGCGAGAAAACAAAGCAAACATCAAAATTCCATGTTGTACACTTCTAACGAAAATTCTCTTTCTAGACTCGTACAACACAATCTACAAATCTAACAATCCCCAAGCTATATATGAAAAATGAAGGTATTCACGTACCAGCTAACTAGATGTATACTTGGTGAGGAAGAATTCCTCATGGCTTCTGCAAATGAGAAATTCTCTTCCTACACTCAAACTTCATGTCTTCTTGAGCTAACTCCATCTTTGATCCAACCAAACTTCTTGTATTGATGGCACGTCTACTCACCTCGTCGCACAAAACAATAGATAAAACATTTAAACAGTCCCTTTTAGCTTTATATGTAGCCTCATCTTACTAATGGGAAGCTAAAAATTTTGATTCCATAGGATTTTTATCTCGTGTTAATCTATTTCATATTGTCATATAGTCTTCATTGTTATCAAATTACTTTTGTTACATGTTCCCAACCCATGGATACAATTAAACAGATCACAAACTACCTCATGTATATTAATTGGAAAGTGCAATCAGACCTAGTGACACCAATATGCGTTGATTTCTTGAGGATGGTAAAGTAGATATCTATGCTTATTTACGAGAAAGGAAAGACCTACACTAGTACACACATATACCCAAACAAAAACTGTTGCAAGCTTATAAGATGAAATCCTTAGATAGAAACCAAAAGTGTACATTACTGCCTAATAGTTAATAGAAGCATCCTCAGATATAAGCATGAGAATCAGGATAGGAAGAGCATTACATTCTACAATCTTCCAGCTGGAATATAATGCAAGAACAAAACTCTGTGAGCGTTATATACAGATTTCCAATAGTATTGAAAAAACTAACACGCAGACATCACTAACATGGTTTTATTCTCATCATTTCAAAAGCCAGAGTCCGTAAGGCACTTGCAGCTGCTCTCTGTACCTTCAGATATGTATATTCCAGTAATTCAACAAGAGGTGGAATTCTGCCTTCAATCCTGAATTCAGAAAGAGAGATTATATCACAAGCAAGAAATCATGCTTAATATTTCTTCATAAATGCAAGTATACCTGACATAGGTTTTGATACTGTCACACCCATTTTTTATTTCAAAGGTATTTTGGTCATTCTGTAAATTTAGATTATTTTATTAATTTATTGAATTCATGTGATGATATGTGGTTTGGTTTGTTGTTTGAGTAGTCTTGATGGGTTTAACTTAGCCAACCATGACTTGAACCTAATGCCATAATTAGAATTAAATTTTTATCATTTAGTTTTTTAATTTAGAATTTATGAGTTATTTTTAGAATGATTTAATTGAATTTTAAGCCAATTTCTAGTTAGCCTTTTTAAAGCCTTTTTGGACTTGGGCTTTATTAGTAACTTAGGGAGCCTAGGCCCATGTGCTAACCTAACCCTAACCCCCTATAGCTGGTCGGCCATAGGCAACCCCCTTCCTTGTGTTGAAGTATTTAGCCTCCAAGAGAAAACCTTAGCCTCCACTTTCAAAAAACCCTAACTTTTGCATCCGGAGTCCGTTTCTTCCCAAACGGAGTCCGTTGTGCTCGTAGGAAGGAGAGGATCTTGCTGGAGCTGCTAAGCAAGGTGGTGGAGGCACTTGCCCGAGGTACTCGATCGTTGGAGCGTTCGAGGAGTCCTTTGCATTGAGATTTTGACTCTCAATAGGTAAATCCTATTATAGCATTATTTTTCCCAATTTTTCTTCATAGTAGTGTGCATCTAGGTACCCTTGACCTGTAGGTTCAATTTCTTCCAGTTTTGTACTCGTTAGGTGTCCGTATCGGACACGTGTTGATTTATAATTGTAGGTGTTTGATGAAATATCACAATGATTTTAATTCTAATTTTTGCTGAATCTATTTATATATTCTGGTAGCCCTATACACGAGGATAATGATCCTATGAATTTTGACATGAATCGGACTCGTGTCCGTGTCCAAACAGGACACGAACGCGCTGCATGCCAGGCCGCGCATGTGCCCTGCTGCTCGGGGGTGATTCCTCGACGCACAGGCCATATGGTTACGTGAAATTTGACGTGTAGGTGGGGTCCGTGACTGAGAACATGCTCCCAAAGTTTCGTGATGTTGTGTCAAGAAACGAGGGAGAAATCACGATGGCACTGTTCGGCCATACGCGCGCGCGGGGGACAGCCGCCGCTGAAACGACATTCGCCTGGAGACGACATAACACGTGGACACGATTCAGGATATCCAACGTGTAGCCCTATACCTACCCTAGCCTAGGACACGAACACGAGACACGAGGTGGGACACACGAGTCCCTAGACTCGTTGACACGCGTGTATGACGCTGTGTACGGGACTATGCACGCGCGTATACCAGCGCACGGACACGCCCTACGTGTGTGTCAGCCTCAACACATGGCCACACGCTAACTCGGCCAGTAGGTCGGGGATGTGTACGCCCAGGTGCACGCGAAGTTTTACGAGAGTTGGATCGGAAACTAGCAAAAAATTGGGTTCGCATCGATTCGGCTCACGCGCGTATCGAGTTTCCCGATACTCGTTCGCTGGACACGAAACGGACACGGTTTCGACCCCGGGAATACCCGAGCACGTCCCACATATCATGACCGACGTATTTGCCAAGTTTCGTGAGTTAATTTAGAGTATTTTGAGTTTTGGGTCATTTTGTGAAAATTGGGTTTTTCTTGAAATTGAATTTGAATAATTCTGTGATAATTTGATTTCTGGGATGTAATGCGATAATTTTTGAGTTTTCAATTCTTGAACGCTGTTTTAGATTTGTGGAATTTGACTCTTGGGTTTAATTCATATTTTCTAGCCATTTTAAGCATTTATGGTGTTTTTACCTATTATATATATATATATATATATATATATATATATATATATATATATATATATATATATATATATATATATATATATATATATATATATATATATATATATATATATAATCTCTATTATGTCTAATTATGAATATATGTTAGAGTAGGGTGTCGAGGCCTTGATTTAAGATCCGGAAACTCATTCCAGGTTCGAGATCGACCCTCATTCCCTTATATACATGTGAATATGCATATATCTAGATATATGCCTATATGTATATATATGTGTATGTGTGTATGTATATATATCTATATTACTTGTGATGAATATATAAATATAGGTAATGTAATATTTGCTTGTGATATGATTATAGGAAGTGTTGGGACAGATTGGGATTGTCGTAAGGAGCCTAGTTTGGTCGAATTGGTCGACAAGTTGACCAAATTGACAAAAGTCGACTTTGGGTCAAACTTGATCCAAATCGACTCAAACGAACTCCGAATGTCTTAAAAACTTGTGTATGACCTAAAAATTAGTAAACGGACTAGTTGACCTTCAGTTGACCAGTTTTGATCAGAGTTGACCAGGTTTGACCAGAGTTGACCAGATTTGACTTTGACCTAGAAGGACCTAGAATCATGTAGAATTGCATTATAGGTATTCTTTATGATATGTTAGACCTTGTTGTGACTTGTGGATGCTTTAAATAGGTTTACATCACTCCAGTTCAGTTACACATTCTCATCAGCAGCTCAGATTGTCAGACGAGTACATTCTCTGACCGTTTCATTCTTGCTTGGACATATTTACTTGTTATAGACTAGTTTACTTGTTGCTGTCACGATATATCGCGGATTAGTACTATATGGATCTCTTCATGCGATATTATCCCCTCGGATACATCGGGTATATTGTGCTCATATACTTTATCATGTGCATCATCTACTCATTGTATTCGTACTTATTTATTTATACTCATGTGATATTCATGTACACTTATGATGATATGAGCCTTCATGTATAACCTAGTGTGCATATGGACTAGCTATCCATGTGACACACTACTTTTATGTGTAATAACATAACCTGGACAGATCCTTGTGTACTGATTGGAGCAGGGGGAGTACTTATTTGGTTATGTGATCTACACCCTTTTCATGTGCAACTCCAAACTAGATTTAAGTCATGTATAACCTAAGCCAGTTTACATAACCAGATTATGCTCTACATTACGTAGTCAGTTCAGCTCTCTTATTATATCATGTATATCTATTTTCATATATCATGCTCTCTTTTACAGTCTCATTTCCTTATCATCTGTTCATGTATATTATTCTATAGCTTGTTTCATATTTTCTATCATGTTATAAACTGTGTGAGAGATATGTATTCGTTCTTGTCCTGACTGGACCTGTTGAAATATTTCAGATAATGAGGATTGCTGCGACACTTACTATGGAGCAGGCTTAGTTGACACAGGTGACCTGGATCCTCAGCAGGATCCAGTAGTCGCTGAGGACTTGCCATGAGTTAGATTAGACTGATATTACTATCTAGTTATGAGACTTTGTGGTTGTATTGAGATTTATTATGGTGTGGTTTACACCGGGACTTATATTCATATTATGACTCTCTGTTGTGATTATCTTTCTTCCATTTCATCTTAGTTATTGTGATTAAGTTTTACAATATATATATTATTCGCCAATTTGAGTATTTTCTAGATTGTGTTAGATATGGGACCTAGGACAGCGTTCTACTGTCGACACTGTGGCGTAGGCTGGACGTACCCACGTCTCGTGCCCTTACACTGGGTGCGGGTCGTGACACATTTTTAGTAGTTTTCCATGCATGTTTCTTAGTCGCAACTAGTACGATTTCGTAGTAGTACTCGAACTAGAGTATCACTACAGCCTGCAGTAGGATATAGAATATAAGTTAAGGTACTCAATCATATTAGGAAACTCTTATCTAATTCTTGCTGTTAATTGCCTTCTTTTGAAAACAAACTGTCCTTCTTTGATGATTTTGCTTCTTTTTTGTAATTGATTCTTTGTTTGATATGTCTTCAGGATGGTGGAGACATGATCGCAGCGCTCTGGTCTTATGGATACCGCTGAGAGGTCTGCCACTTCTTGCCTGACTCAGCAGTACCCAGGGACCACAGTACCTCTTGTTCCAGCTCAGGTGGGCACGTCTACAACTTTTGGGGGTGCTCCTCCACCGGTTCCGAGGAATGCCTCAGGAGTTCAAGGGGTGCTACCACCACTGCCCCAGGGGACAGTCGATGTGGCACAGTTCTTCGCCTTCATGAAGCAAATAATGGAGACTCAGTGTCGCCATGCAGATGATATGAGGCAGGGCATTGACAATGCCCATCAATTAGCGATGGTGGTAGTAGAGAGGGTGGCTGCCCAACCATAGGAAGGACAGATCCAACCGTACCAGCCGAGGACTCTAGGTATTCAGGACTTCCAGAAGATACGGCCGTGAGACTTCAAGGGTATCGAGGTTATCCTATATGCCGACGACTGGATCGAGCATATAGAGGAGATCTTCCGTCTCGCAGAGATACCGGCTAGACTCCAGGTGGAAGCCGCGGGCAGTCAAATGCAGGACCTTGCCCGTACTTGGTACTAGACCGACCCCAGGGTTTGTACTACGGGACAAACTTTGGAGGCTTTCAAGAAGCTTTTCAAGGAGAAGTTCTTCCCCAACACAGCACTTGGCACTTTGGAGACGTAGTTCGAGAACCTGGTTCAGGAGAACCAGACAGTAGAGGAGTACGCCAGAGAGTTCTGCCGCCTGGGCAGATTTATGGAGGGCCTTAGCGAGACAGCAAAGGCTAGGAGGTTCAGGAAGGGCTTAATTAAGGAAGTCAAGTCCTTGACCAAGAGCAACAAGAATACTACATTTGAGAAGATTTTGATGGAAGCTATGGCAGCAGAGGATGATCTGGAACTGAAGATGAAGAGAAGTCGAGATTCACATGGAGCCAGTGGCAATGGAGGCCCAGCCAAGAGGCCTCATTATCAGTAGCAACAGCATCAGGAGAAGCCATTTCAGCAGAAGCAGTTTTAGCAGGCACCGAGACAGCAGCAGACCATCAGTTGCACCTTCTGTAAGAAGCCAGGGCAAATATAGAATGAGTGCAGGAAAAGGCTCGACAAGTGCCTACTTTGTGGTGCAGCAGAGCATCAGTTGAGGGATTGTCCCATGGCTGTGGGACGTACAACTGAGGGAGCCGGAGCCAAGGCCCCGGTAGTGCAGTAGAAAGGACCACTGTCGACCCAGCAGCAGAAGTTTATTCAGCACCAGCAGCAGGCCAGAGGAGATCAGCAGGAGCGAGCTTTCACCATAGCAGCTGAGGAGTCTGAGCCAATAGGAGATCTTATAGCAGGTTTTGTTCTTATCGACTCTTTTCCCGTATTCGTATTATTTGATTCGGGTGCTTCCCATAGCTTTGTGTCTGTATCTTTTGCTATTAGACACCAGCTTTCTTCTGAACCATTGCATAGGACTTGCAAGATCACGACTGGGGGTGGTATTATCCTCGTCCGTGATGTTTGCAAGGATTAGAGAGTAGTTTTGGGAGGCCGAGAATTGGATATGAGTCTGCTCGTAATACCATTACCGAACTACGATATTGTACTCGGTATGGATTGGTTGAGTAGACACCATGCCAGATAGATTATCGAGGTAGTAGATTTCTTTTTAGAGTGCTAGGAGAGCCAGAGTTCGAGTTCACCAGGTGGAAGACAGAACAAAGCAGCATAGTTTCAGCAGAGGAGCAGAGCGTGCTACATCCATTTATAGCTGAGTTTATGGATGTATTTTTGGATGAGTTGCCAGGGTGGATGAGTTGTAGGACAAGGGCTTCATCTTCATCGTGGGGTGTGCCAGTACTCTTTGTGTTGACACAAAGTCACAGTCAACCAAATATTGACTACATTGACCAAATAATATTTGTATTAATTCAATACGACACACGACGACTGCATTCAGTTCAAGACAGATGACAGCTCAGTCTCCGGCTCTCAGTGTGTTCTGGAGTCTGTATTTTATGATTTCATTGAGTCTAGATTTATGTACTCTGAGTCTTGCTGAGCTCTTGGACCTTAGTCTATAACCTACCCAAAATCCCAAGCTCCACTGAACCAAAAACTGCCCACTGGTCCCCTTAGAACCACTCTGTGCTCTGGAGACAGAGTTCGGGCCGAACTCTGCCTCCACACAGAGTTCGGGCCGAACTCTGTCCCCTAGAAATCAGGAACCCTAATTTTAGGGATAGCTGGTTGCTAGCTGTCCAACGGCCAAATTTTTGAATTTTCCTACCCGAATTCTGGCCGAATTCTGCCTATAAAAACACTATAAATAGGGCATGAATTCTCTCATTTCAAATCACTCAATCTTCTCTTCTCTTCTCTCCTACAAGCTCTATAAGCCATACCCTTCCCATCTACTAGCCACAAGCCTCCTAAGTCTCGAGTGCTCAGCATCTCTCAGTTAGGATTCTTGTGCAAGAGTGAAGAAGTCGCTTGGACAATTCCAAGCAAATCGCCACTGCGATCCTCTGTTAGAAGTTGACGTGCTCTTCTGAAGAAAAGGCACGGGTTGTAAACTACTATTTCACAAATAGTGGATTTAATCCTGAGCTAGAGTTCTCAGGCCTGGACTAGTCCTCCACGAGGGAAACCAGGTTAAAATCGCTGTGTTTGCGTATGCTCTTTTGCTCTTTATTTATTTTCCGCACTTTACTCTGATTATTGATTGTTGGTGAAAGAGTTAATTTTTAATTGGCTTTTTTCTATATAAACTCTATTCACCCCCCTCTAGAGTTGCCAAACTGTTCTTCAATTGGTATCAGAGCTCTGTTCTCTTTACAAGGATTAACATCCTAAGAGCTGATCCATGGCAACCACACAATCCTTGATTTCCAATCATGGTGAAGGTCAGTCCACTCATAGGCCTCCCCTATTTGATGGAACTAATTACACATATTGGAAAACAAGGATGAGCTTCTATCTTAAGTCTCTAGACTTTGACCTGTGGACTGTCGTCACTGACGGTTACAAAAAGCCCGCCAGGATAGTTGTCGATGGTGACCTCATTGAGAAACCACACGACAAATATTCTGTCAAGGAGAAGAAACAGGCAAGTCTAGACGCTAGGGCTATTAATGCTTTATTCTGTGCTATAGACAGAAATGAGTTCAACAGGGTTTCTACTTGCACCACTGCTCATGAAGTATGGAGACTTCTAGAAGTGACGCATGAAGGAACCACACAGGTCAAGGAATCTAAAATAAGCCGTCTCACTCAAGAATACGAAGCCTTCAAGATGAAGCCAAGTGAGACGATCACTCAAATGATCACAAGATTCCTCGACATCATCAATCCTCTATCTTCGCTCGGAAAGCAGTACTCAAACCACGAGAAGATTCGTAAGCTGCTCAGAGGGCTACCAAAGATTTGGAACCCTAAGGTGACAGCCATCATAGAAGGAAACGATCTCACAACAATGTCAATGGAGACCTTGATGGGTAAGCTTATGACTCACGAGCTTGACCTCAAGGACTTCGAAGAGCCTGCTCCGAAGACCAGGGAGATCGCACTCAAAGCTCATCAACGAAGAGCTAATCATGATGAGACCGAAGAAGATAATTCGGATGATGAAGAACAAGCTCTCATGGTTCGCAACTTCAAGAAATTCCTTCGCTTCAATCGAAGGAAGAAGGAATCTCAAGAAGACGATGAAGAAGAACCAACTTGTTACGGTTGCAAAAAAACTGGACATGTCCGAAAAGACTGCCCATTCCTGAAGAAGAGCAACCGCTATGAGAATCCATACAAAAAGAACTCATCAAAGAAATATGCCAACACAGGCATCTGGCATGAAAGTGAAGCAAGTGACTCTGAGGAAGAAAAGGACTCTCCTCAAGATACAGCAAATGTGTGCCTGATGGCAACTTCTAACAAGGTATCTAACGAAACTCTGGATGACTTCTCTTTTGATGAACTTGGCGATGCTTTCACTGATTTACTCGATGATCATAAAAAGGTCATCGGTAAATATAAACATGCCAAGGACAAAATCAAAAGTCTAGAAGATGAGATACAAAGAATTTCCTTACTTCTTGATAATGTTAGAGACACATCACCCACTAATGACACTGATGAAGTATCCAAGCTCAAATTAAGCTTGCATGATGCTGAAGCACGTATTGAGCAACAAACTCAAGAAATCACTACACTCAACACGTTGCTTGCTGAAGAAAAGAGTAGACACAAGATTTCCATGACTAAGATATATGGCTTAAATATTAAGGTTACTGAACTGCAAGCTGTTACTAAAAGATTAGAAACCAAATTGGGTAAACAGGTTATTCAACCTCAAACCCAATCACATGGGCACAACACCACTCATGCTAGTCAACCAAGTCATTCTCATGCAGCACATAACCATGCATTCATATACACAAACTTTCACAAACCACGTGCACGTAAGAACAATTCTCACTCAATACACAAGCATCATGCACAAAGACACAATCAACATCACTCCACACATAAAAATCATCATGCCATGCCATATAGACAAGATCATTATGCAATGCCATATAGACAAGGTCCTCATATACCATATAGACAAAATCATCATGTCATGCCATATAGACAAAATCATCATGCCATGCCATCTAGACAATATCAGCATGTCACACACCATAGACAATACCATCATTCTATGCCTCAAAGACACCATCACCATGCCACTTATTCCATGCATAATCATCCTCACCATGCTAACTCTTCACATCATGTCCATCCTCATCCTGTTGCTTATAAATATCATTCTCATACTCATAGTATAAATAAGAATGCTATCTGTACTTATTGTGGATTACATGGACACATCTCACCACAGTGCAGAGTAAGAAGACTTGTAGATAAAAGGATATATGCTTGGTTCCCAAAGACTAACTTTTTAGGACCCTCAAGAACTCGGGTACCAAAGGTCACATCTACTCTTGATGTAGGTGGACCTTCCCTCCTCAACTGAAAGTAAGTGGATTCTCGATAGTGGATGCTCGCGACATATGACGGGAAACGCAAACCTTTTTGCATCACTATCGATGAAGAGAGAAGGATACGTATCCTTCGGTAACAATCTCAAAGGGCACATTATAGGTAATGGTATCATTGGTCATCCTCCCTCTCCTGTAATAAAGGATGTCTGCCTAGTGACCGAGTTAAAGCATAACCTGCTCAGCATTAGTCATCTTGCTGATCATGGATATGACATTAACTTTGGACAAAACAGTTGCTACATCTATGATAGGTCAACAGGAGACATTGCTTTTGAAGGGAAAAGAGAGGATAACATCTATATTTTCTATCTTTCTATAAATACTAACAATGCAGGTAGATGTTTATATGCCCACAAAGACGAACGACTACTTTGGCACCAGCGTCTTGGTCACGCCAACATGGATGCTATATCCAGGCTTTCTACCAAGAAGCTAGTGAGAGGATTGCCTGACATCACATTCAAAAAGGATACGGTATGTGCCGAATGTGAACTAAACAAGGCAACAAAATTCTAGTTTCATTCCATCAACTCTGTAAGTACTACTAGACCCTTGCAACTACTTCATATGGATTTATTTGGTCCTAGTAGAATAGCTAGCCTTGGTGGCAAACTGTATGCATTTGTTATTGTTGATGATTTTTCGAGATTTACTTGGGTTTTCTTTCTCGCTAATAAGAGCGATGCTATTTCTGCTTTCAAAGTTTTTGTAAAGAAAGTTCAAAACGAAAAAGGCTACATGATTACTCGAATCCGAAGTGATCATGGAGGCGAATTCGTAAATTATGATTTTGAAAGTTTTTGTAATACAAATGGTTTTGATCATGAATTTTCTTGTCCTAGAACTCCTCAACAAAATGGTGTTGTGGAGCGGAAGAATAGAACTCTCGGTGATATGGCCAGAGTCATGTTGAATAAATTTTCACTTCCGAAATACTTTTGGGCAGAAGCTGTTAGTACAGCATGCCATATTTTGAATAGGGTGCTGATTCGTCCCATTACGAAGAAAACACCCTATGAACTTTGGTTTGGGAGAACCCCCAATGTTTCTTATTTTAAAGTTTTTGGTTGTAGATGTTTTATCATTAACACCAAAGACAACTTAGGCAAATTTGATGCCAAAGCTGACGATGGTATCTTTCTTGGTTATGCCGCCAAGAGTAAGGGATATAGAGTTTTCAATAAACGCTCACTTATTGTGGAAGAGTCAACAAATGTGACTTTTGATGAAGACAACAGTGCAGCAAGTACTCTTGATGATGACGTTGAGCCATCAACTTCTACTCCAATGAATACTTCAACCGAAACTAATTCTCTGGAGGGTTTGCCTAAGAAATTCTCTTTCAAACCTTCTCATCCAGAAAATTTAGTTATAGGAGAAGTTTCACGTGGAGTAACTACTAGATCATCACTAAGAGACTCTGTTGCTAGCACTGCCTTCATTTCACAAGAAGAGCCTAAAAACATTTCTGAAGCTTTTAATGATGAATTTTGGATTTCTGCTATGCAAGAAGAACTCAACCAATTCGAGAGAAGCCAAGTATGGGAACTCGTTCCTAGACCGGTTAATTACTCTATAATTGGTACTAAATGGGTTTTTAGAAACAAAGTAAATGAAGATGGCTCAGTCACACGTAACAAAGCTCGTCTAGTAGCTCAAGGATACAACCAAGAGGAAGGTATCGACTACGATGAGACGTATGCTCCTGTTGCCAGACTAGAATCCATTCGGATGCTTTGTGCTTTTGCTAATTTTCAAAACTTTAAATTATTTCAAATGGATGTGAAAAGTGCTTTTCTGAATGGTTTTATTAAGGAGGAAGTTTATGTGAAACAACCTCCTGGCTTTGAAAATCACAAATTTCCCGACCACGTGTTCAAGCTAAAGAAAGCACTTTATGGCCTCAAGCAAGCCCCCAGAGCTTGGTATGAAAGGCTAAGTAGCTTCTTACTTGAGAAAGGTTTTTCAAAAGGGAAAATTGACACTACACTGTTTATAAAATCTTTTAAAGACACTATTCTATTGATTCAAATTTATGTTGATGATATTATTTTTGGGTCTACTGATGAAACTCTTTGTCAAGAATTTGCCAAGTGTATGCAGACAGAATTTGAGATGAGCATGATGGGAGAGCTCAACTACTTTCTTGGCCTGCAAGTAAAGCAACTGGCAAATGGAACTTTCATCTGTCAATCGAAGTATACCAAGGACATGCTGAAGAAGTTCGACCTTGACAACGTCAAACCAATTAGCACGCCAATGGCTACTTCAACCAAACTCGAACCAGATGAGAGCGGCAAACCCGTTGATCAACGTAAGTATCGAGGTATGATAGGCAGCTTACTTTATTTAACTGCTAGTCGCCCCGATATCATGTTTAGTGTTTGCCTATGTGCTAGATATCAAGCAAATCCTAAGGAATCTCACATGACCGCGGTTAAGCGTATCTTTCGATATCTTAAGGGTACGGTTACAGTGGGCCTATGGTATCCCAAGTCAACATCATTTGACCTCATCGGTTACTCTGATGCTGACTTTGCTGGATGCAAGGTCGACCGTAAAAGTACGAGCGGCACGTGTCATTTGTTAGGAAAGGCTTTAGTCTCATGGTTTAGCAAGAAGCAGAACTCTGTCGCACTATCCACAACAGAAGCTGAATACATAGCAGCTGGGCGTTGTTGTGCACAAATTCTGTGGATGAAGCAAACCCTTGAAGACTATAAGTTATCTTTCATGCATATTCCTATATTCTGTGACAATACTAGTGCCATCAATTTGACTAAGAACCCTGTCTGCCACTCACGCACTAAACACATTGAGATCAGACACCACTTTTTGCGTGATCATCAGCAAAATGGCACGATTAACTTAGAATTTATTGACACTGATCATCAGCTAGCAGATTTCTTTACTAAGCCATTATCCGAAGAGCGCTTCAATTATCTTTGTCGTGAACTCGGAATTTTGGATGAAGCAGTTATAAGTTGAGACTTACCTGCATAAATATCGAGTATATTTTGATTCTTTTATGACAAATTTATTATGGGTACAAGCCGAAAGGGTCCTTCTGACAAAAAGGCGTAAAAGCCTAAGCGACACGGTGCACTAGTCCTCAGGACTACCGCTAGCTGGGATCCGGCCCCTGCAGCTAACCCATGGCAAATTTGAAATACTGAATTACAATATATTTCCTTGTTTATTATATGGTTTGTTACGATTTATTATTGCCAAATTGATCTTCCTAAAGTTCATTCTGACCTTTGTGAATCTCTCTATGTACTTTATTGGGTTTCTCAAATTGTATCTCTTTTTGTTCAACACTTAATCTTTTTTTAACCTTTGTTCTGTTCTGGACCAATGATCCAGAACTCGGGCCGAACTCTGCTCCTATCCGAGTTCGGGCCGAGTTCGGTCCCTTGGTTCCAGGGTCGGGATCTGGCTCTGCCGTTGGATCTATTCTAATCCAATGGTCAATATTTCACCCGACCAAAGACAAAACCCTACTTTATGTCGGGATTCTTTCTCTCTCCTTCACTATTACCACCTTTTCTCACCTATACACACTCTTTCCTTGAAACCCTAACCCTAGTTTTTGATCTAGAGTGCCTCATTACTTCTCAAATCAAGAAAAAGGTGTCTCCTCTTCATTCTCCTCCATTGTTCTTTACCTGTTTGAGGTACCATTTTTTTTAAATCTTTTAATGGCTCCTTGCTTGTTCAATCGTGGAAAGAGGATTCGAGTTGAGAGTATTTCCTCTTCGGATTCTCCTCCATCAATTGAACAAATCATTGAACAACTTCAACCACCTCACCCTTTGTTCAATCCACCTCGTCCTCAACATCCTTCCACTTATGACAATAGACTTTTTGTCTCACTTGATGCATCAAACAACTGGTTTAGTGACTTTCGGAATCGTCAGGTATTCACAGGACATCCTATCAATTTTTCCATATTCTCTCAATATGATTCTTTATTCCATGACCTCTATATTGATGAACTAGTCACTACATCTTCTGCTATTTATCGTCATGCCGTTCAAATGTTCTACTGCAACTTAACCTTTGATGACCTTCGTATTTATTCACGAGTTGCTGGTATCGATATCTCGTTTGATGACTTTGAACTAGCCGAATATCTTGATCTTCTTGAGCCAAGTTCTTGGGAAAGGCTTGTTGATGCTCGCTCATTCCGTTTTCCCAACGGACTTTCACTTGAAAGCTTCAAGGACGATTTGTGCACTCCATACACACGTCCTCGAAAGCTCTTGACGAAATATCTCAACCCATATTTTTCTGATCTTCATTGGATCATCTCTAATACCATTCTACCCAAGATCGGTTCCCCTGATGAAATCACTTATCTTGACATTTCTGCTCTTTATCATCTTCACTTTGGAATTCATTTCAATCTTCCACGTACTATGATGGACTTGATGATTTGCTGTAGGAGGAAACCACGAGCTTTGGTTTATCCTCTGTATCTTCCTATGATCTTTCGTGCTTTTCGTATACCACTTGATGCTTGTCCGTTCCTGCCGGCACCTACCTTTCTATCTAAGGTACGACGCCTTCAGCCTGTTGCTACTACTGAGTTGTCTGCTGATGAGGAGCCTTACGCCCCTCCGCTCGGTCAGACTGCACCTCCTGCCAACCTGGATTCGCTTCAGACTATGCTTCACGATCGTTTTGCTATTGAGGATGATCGCTGGACGCAGCAGGATTACCGTACCACTCTGCAGATTAGTGCCCTTGGGAACTCTCTGCATGATATGCGGTATTCGCTTGCTCGTCATCCTGATTTGCATGTGCCTATTGAGCGGGATCCACATCGCTCGGGTCATCGTCTAGACGATCCGTGGGTCATGCAGTATATGGATCCAGATGATACTTTTGTGGATCTTCAGATGTTCTAGGACCTTTTCGTTGGCCCTTTCCCTGGTCCTTCAGATGTTCCAGGACCTTCTCGTGCTCCATGATGGAGATTGGCTACTATCTGCTGCTGCTGCTACTGATGATGATCTTAGTTTCTTTTGATTTCAGTTATTTAGTTTCTTATGGAGTTATGTAGCTGGTTTTATGTACTCTGTTTATGGTTGGCCACTTGGTTTGGTGGATGACATTATCTGTCTTTATTATCATTCTATGTCAGTGACTTATTTTGCTTAGTATTTTACTGTTTCTTCTCTGCTTGGTGTGGTTGCATTAATATTCATTGCTTCTTTATATTGCTAACTGCCAAAAGGGGGAGAAATAATGTATATTTTTATTGTTTTGCTTTTCGGAGATATTAGATATCATACTGGTTCTATGCATTCGTATATCTGTGTATATCTGTACTTCTTGCTCTGGAAAATATTATCTATCAGATCACAGGTACTATGCATTTTGTAAGGGGGAGAGCTATAGCTTCTAGCTCGACACCGTTCATGGTTTACGGGGGAGCTATTTTCTCTTAGCTCAGGCATCGTGTATGGGGGAGCTATGGAACTATGTTACAATCAACTGTGTCCAGGTATGAATATTGAAATATACATATATTATTTTGTCAATTATCAATATGGGGGAGATTGTTGACACAAAGTCACAGTCAACCAAATATTGACTACATTGACCAAATAATATTTGTATTAATTCAATACGACACACGACGACTGCATTCAGTTCAAGACAGATGACAGCTCAGTCTCCGGCTCTCAGTGTGTTCTGGAGTCTGTATTTTATGATTTCATTGAGTCTAGATTTATGTACTCTGAGTCTTGCTGAGCTCTTGGACCTTAGTCTATAACCTACCCAAAATCCCAAGCTCCACTGAACCAAAAACTGCCCACTGGTCCCCTTAGAACCACTCTGTGCTCTGGAGACAGAGTTCGGGCCGAACTCTGCCTCCACACAGAGTTCGGGCCGAACTCTGTCCCATAGAAATCAGGAACCCTAATTTTAGGGATAGCTGGTTGCTAGCTGTCCAACGGCCAAATTTTTGAATTTTCCTACCCGAATTCTGGCCGAATTCTGCCTATAAAAATACTATAAATAGGGCATGAATTCTCTCATTTCAAATCACTCAATCTTCTCTTCTCTTCTCTCCTACAAGCTCTATAAGCCATACCCTTCCCATCTACTAGCCACAAGCCTCCTAAGTCTCGAGTGCTCAGCATCTCTCAGTTAGGATTCTTGTGCAAGAGTGAAGAAGTCGCTTGGACAATTCCAAGCAAATCGCCACTGCGATCCTCTGTTAGAAGTTGACGTGCTCTTCTGAAGAAAAGGCACGGGTTGTAAACTACTATTTCACAAATAGTGGATTTAATCCTGAGCTAGAGTTCTCAGGCCTGGACTAGTCCTCCACGAGGGAAACCAGGTTAAAATCGCTGTGTTTGCGTATGCTCTTTTGCTCTTTATTTATTTTCCGCACTTTACTCTGATTATTGATTGTTGGTGAAAGAGTTAATTTTTAATTGGCTTTTTTCTATATAAACTCTATTCACCCCCCTCTAGAGTTGCCAAACTGTTCTTCACTTTGTACAAAAGAATGATGGGTTGGTACGGATGTGTATCGACTACAGGGCACTCAACAACCTCACGATCAAGAATAAGTACTCATTGTCGAGGATCGATGATCTGTTCGATCAGTTGAGCGGAGCGAAGGTATTCTCCAAAATTGTTCTGAGGTCAGGATATCATCAGGTGAAGGTGAAAAAAGAGGATATTTCGAAGACAGCTTTCAGGACACAGTATGGCCAGTTTGAGTTCATATTGATGCCGTTTGGGTTAACTAACGCCCCGGCGGTGTTTATGAACTTTATGAACAAGGTGTTCCACCAGTACTTGGACAAGTTCATGGTGGTGTTCATCAGCGACATCTTGGTATATTCGAAGACCCTTGAGGAGCATGATGAGCATTTGAGAGTGGTTCTGGAGACTCTCAAGAAGGAGCAGCTTTACGGCAAGCTCTCGAAGCGTGAGTTCTTCTTGGATCGAGTTGATTTCCTAGGTCATGTTGTGACCGGAGATGGGATCTCAGTCAACCTGAAGAAGATCAGAGCAGTTAAGGCGTAGACAACACCGAGTTCAGTTACAGAGATCGGGAGCTTTTTGGGATTGGCAGGCTACTACAGGAGGTTTGTTCAGGATTTCTTCCGGATTGCAGAGCCATTGACTAGGCTGACCCGGAAGGACAAAGAGTTTATCTGGTCAGAGGAGTGTCAGGTTGATTTTGATGAGTTGAAGAAGCGACAGACGACAGCCCCGACTTTGACATTGCCATCAGGATCAGGCTGGTTCACTATCTACAGTGACGCCTCAGGGAAGGGTTTGGGTTGTGTCATGCAGCAGCATGGGAAGGTGATTGCCTATGCATCCAGACAATTATGTCCACATAAGAAGAACTACCTTACCCATGATTTGGAGTTGGCGACATTTATCTTTGCCTTTAAGTTATGGAAGCACTATCTATACGGAGAGTGTGTGGAGATCTTCACAGACCACAAGAGCTTGAAGTATGTGTTTACAGAGAAAGAGCTCAACATGAGGCAATACAGATGGTTAGAGTTGATGAAGGACTTCGATATTTTATTGTAGTATCATCCAGGGAAGGCCAACGTGGTTGCCGATGCCTTGAGTAGGTATCTGGTAGCCATGTGTTTGACGATGGATCGATACTTGTTAGAAGATTTGGAGAGCTTGGTGATCGAGGTGATCGTGCCAGGAGTTCAGATGCAGATGTGTGGTCTACAGATTCAGTCAGACTTGAAAGAGAGGATCAAGTCAGCTCAGTACGACGATGTTACTCTACGGTGTATCCGAGAGCAGGTTCGAGCAGGATTGGTGGATGAGGAGTTTGTCATTGTAGAGGATGGCACATTGAGACACGATTTTAGACTGTATGTACCTAGCGGAGAGCTTCGAGAGCAGGTCATACAGGAGGCTCATCGCTCTCAGTACTCTATGCATCCAGGTGCTAACAAGATGTATAGAGATTTAAAGGAGCATGTATGGTGGTATGGGATAAATTCGGGAAGTAGCACGCTTCGTAGCCAGGTGTTTAGTCTGTCAGCAGGTTAAGGCAGAGAGACAGAGGCCAAGAGGATTGTTGCAGACATTGTCCATTCCAGAGTGGAAGTGGGTGCACATCATGATGGATTTTGTTTCTGGATTGTCGCGTACACCAGGAGAGAAAGACGCCATTTAGGTCATCGTGGATAGGTTGACCAAATCGGCCCACTTTTTGCCATTTAAAGTGGGTATGTCTACTGAGAAGCTAGCAGAGATGTATATGCGGCAGATTGTCAGGATACACGGAGTTCCGGTGAGCATTGTCTCAGATCGGGATAGTCGCTTGACTTCCCATTTCTGCCAGAGTCTGCAGACTAGTTTGGGCACTCAGTTCAAATTTAGTACTGCATACTACCCTCAGACGGACGGACAGTCAGAGAGGACTATTCAGACCCTCGAGGATATGTTGCAGACTTGTGTTCTAGATTTTGGAGGATCTTGGGAGGATCGCCTGCACTTGGTGGAGTTTGCATACAACAACAGTTTTCATGCCAGCATTAGGATGTCACCATTCGAGGCACTGTACGGGCGTAGATGTCGTACACTCTTGTCTTAGGATGACGTTGGAGAGAGAGCTTTATTGGGACCTGAGATGGTTGTTGACGCAGCCGAGAAGGTGAAGCTCATCAGAGATCGACTTCGCGAGGCACAGGACAGACAGCGACATTGGGCCGATAGCCACCGGAGACCTTTATAGTTTGAGGTACAGCTTAGATTTAGGATTAGAATCTTGTTTGTTTTATGATTTTTGTTTAATCATGTGATTGTTGTAGTGAAGTTGAGCCATGTTTGTGCTAGGTTGGTGATTTGGTGTTCTTCAGGATATCTCCGATGCGTGGTATTATTCGCTTTGCTGGAGGTGAAAAGCTTAGTCCGCGTTTCATCGGGCCTTTCGTTGTCAGCGAAAGAGTCGGTGATGTGTCATACAGACTGGACTTGCCCCCTGCATTAGAGGGAGTCCACAACGTATTTCACGTGTCGCAGTTGAGACGGTATGTGGCAGATCCCAGCCATGTACTGGTTTATTTCGAGATCGAGGTGGGCCCTACTCTCAGTTATCCAGAGTAGCCTGTGGAGATTCTGGATTGACGAGAGAAGGTGCTGAGGAACCTGACGATATCCTTTGTTCGCGTAGCATGGAGGCATCATTCTCCAGGTGAGTCTACCTGGGAGAGGGAGGATGAGATGCGCGAGCAATACCCTTATCTTTTCCAGTCTTGAGGTATGACTTTCTAACCTTCTTGTCTATCAGTTTTGTATTTTATTTCGAGGACAAAATTATTTTAAGGAGGGTAGACTTTTCACACCCATTTTTTTATTTCAAAGGTATTTTGGTCATTCTGTAATTTTAGATTATTTTATTAATTTATTGAATTCATATGATGATATATGGTTTGGTTTGTTTTTGAGTAGTCTTGATGGATTTAACTTAGACAACCATGACTTGAACCTAATGCCATAATTAGAATTAAATTTTTATCATTTAGCTTTTTAATTTAGAATTTATGAGTTATTTTTAGAATGATTTAATTGAATTTTAAGCCAATTTCTAGTTAGCATTTTAAAAGCCTTTTTGGACTTGGGCTTTATTAGTAACTTAGGGAGCCTAGGCCCATTTGGTAACCTAACCCTAACCCCCTATAGCTGGCCGGCCATAGGCCGCCCCCCTTCCTCGTGTTGAAGTATTTAGCCTCCAAGAGAAAACCCTAGCCTCAACTTTCCAAAAATTCTAACTTTTCCATCCGGAGTCCGTTTCACCCCAAACGAAGTCCGTTGTGCTCGTAAGAAGGAGAGGATCTTGTTGGAGTATTGCTAGAAAGGTGGTGGAGGGTTTTGCTCGAGGGTACTCGATCGTTGGAACTTTCTGGGAGTCCTTTGCATTGAGATTTTGACTCTCAATAGGTAAATCCTATTCTAGCATTGATTTTCCTGATTTTTCTTTATGGTAGTGTGCATCTTGGTACCCTTGACCTGTAGGTTCAATTTCGTCCAGTTTTATATTTGTTAGGTGTCCGTATCGGACACGTGTCGATTAATAATTGTAGGTGTTTGATGAAATGTAGCAATTATTTTAATTCTAATTTTTGCTAAATCTATTTATATATTCTGGTAGCCCTTTACACGAGGATCACGACCCCATGAGATTCGACACGAATCGGACTCGTGTCCGTGTCTAAACAGGACACGAACGTGCTGCACGCCAGGCTGCGCACGTGCCCTGCTGCTCGGGGTTGATTCCTAGACGCACAGGCCACGTGGTCGCATGAAATTTAACGTGTAGGTGGGGGTCGTGACTGAGAACATGCTCCCAAAGTTTCATGAAGTTTCGTTGAGAAATGAGGGAGAAATCACGATGGCACTGATTGGCCATACTCGCGCGTGTGTGGGACAGTCGCAACGTTCGCGTGGACACGACACGACATGTGGACACGATTCAAGGTGTCCAATATGTAGCCCTATACCTACCCTAGCCTAGGACACGAACATGAGACACGAAGTGGGACACACGAGTCCCTAGACTCGTTGACACGCGTGCATGACGCTGTGCACGGGACTGTGCACGCACGTACACCCGCGCGCGGACACGCCCTGCGTGCGTGTCAGACTCGACACATGACCGCACACTAACTCGGCCAGTAGGTCGGGGATGTGTACGCCCAGGTGTACGCGAAGTTTCACGAGAGTTGGATCGAAAACGAGCAGGAAATCGGGTTCGCATCGATTCGGCTCACGCGCGTATCGGGTTTCCCGATACTCGTTCGCTGGACACGATACAGACACGGTTTTGACCCCAGAAATATCCGAGAACATCCCACGTATCGATACTGACGTTTTTGCCAAGTTTTGTGAGTTAATTTGGAGTATTTTGAGTTTTGGGTCGTTTTGTGAAAATTGGGTTTTTCTTGAAATTGATTTTGTGATAATTTGATTTCTGGGATGTAATGCGATAATTTCTGAGTTTTTGATTCTTGAACGCTATTTTAGACTTGTGGGATTTGACTCTTGGGTTTAATTCATATTTTCTAGCCATTTTATGCATTTATGGTGTTTTTACCTTTTGTATATATATATATATATATATATATATATATATATATATATATATATATATATATATATATATATATATATATATATATATATATAATCTCTATTATGTCTAATTATGAATATATGTTAGAGTAGGATGACGAGGCCTTGATCTCAGATCTGGTAACTCATTCCAGGTTCGAGATCGACCCTCATTCCCTTATATACATGTGAATATGCATATATCTATATATATGCCTATATGTATATGTATTTATATATAGTTTTCTATTGACCGTAGTATATATTTATATATATAACTCTTGTAGACATATTCTAACCTATCTTCTCAGATTTGTGTCTCAAAACCAGCAGCCTTCGACATCATTCACACACTCACAACCATTCTTCCTTTCATAACTTATATATATATATATATATATATATATATATATATATATATATATATATATATATATATATATAAGATAAAATATATATATATATATATATATATATATATATATATATATATATATATAAGATATATATATATATCTCTTATACAAAACACAAAGGGTTTTGAATCCTAGGGCTGACTGTGCCAAGATAAAGAGTGGTTGGGATTTAATCTTGGTGAATCAACGGTTGTGGGGTTTTATGGGAAAGAGCATTATTGGGAGTGAGGTTTTATGGGGAAGAGCATTATTGGGAGTGGGGTTTTATGGGGAATCCAAAGATGGGGATTTAATATTTTGATGGTTGGGATTTAATATTTTGATGGGGGCCTCATAATGGTTGTGGATGAGCATTATTGAGAGTGGGGTTTTATGGGGAATCCAAATAAAATTCACATCCAGCAGTGGTTGGGATTTAATATTTTGATGGGGGCCTCAAAATTATTATTGTTCGTTTAAAATTGGGGGTCCAAGATTTTGAGGGGGAATACCTTAAATGAACCATGCCCTATGGGCACGGGTTATGACTAGTATATATATATACACACACACACACACACACACACACACACACACACACACACACACACACACACACACACACACATATATATATATACCATTCTTCCTTTCAAAACTTACATATATATATATATGTAAGTTTTTCTTGGGTCAAATTCCCCCTGCGCCTATTTGCTAGGTACACTTTTCCCTCGAACGTCAATCTTTCCAGAGTTACGCACCTGAGAAAGTACGGGAAGCGAAGTCATCGACGCACCTTCTGAGAGTTGCGCCGGCGTGTGTTGTTTCTCATCGACAGGTTGTGGGTAAGTTTTGCGGGCTTTAGGCACCCATGCCTTCTTCATTTTCTTAGACTTCGACAGTCTAGGAGAAGATCCCGCACTATAGCCCGAGAGCATTTTCTCAAACAATGACTGGTCGAACTTGACGACCAGCATTTGTATAGTGGTTCCGAGCATGGCTATGTCAGATTGCATCATAGCCTTCTCGTTGGAGGAGAAGGATGTCCCTAGTAGAGTCGCCATCTTGTTCGCTATCGCTTCTTGAGCTTGAGAGTTGGCTTCTGTAAAGGTTACGAACAAAAATGCAAAGAGGAACTCCTGAGTAGGAATCCCTAATCGTACTTTATTTTTTATCTTGTTGTGATGGTAGAGGGTTGCTTCTTTACTCCGTTGACGGTCTGACTGTAAAAGAGAACTGCCGGGCTCAACTTCACTGGATAAGGGAAGCAGCAAGAACTCTCTCTGGAATACTCAGGGATTCTTGAGGAATCGGGAACCTAGGGGCTTGAGTGAAGGACTCCTCCTATTTATAGTAAGGAGGCAACACCACTACATGTGCCTGCAAGAGACAGGTGCGTGTATCTCTAACTGCCACGTGGTACCCAAAAATAGGGTTCAGTTACAACTGTGCTCACGCTTCACTGGCGTGGGGGTCGTTGCTAACTGCCACGTATCATATCTAATGAGATTTGTCAGGGGGAGATTTGAACTTCTCGGGACTCATTCTTTGGCGTGACTCAGTCTTTAACACGTGGTGCGTGTCGTAACCCATGTTGCACCTGCGCCTAGGAATCGCTGTTCTAAGTGGTGCGGGTTTGTAAATGGGAGAGAACTAAGAGGCGCTCCTATTCAGAGGAGTGATATGCGTCTGATCAACATACGCTTGTATAGCTAGGCAGCATACGTCTGTTCAAGGAAAAATAAACGTCATCGTTCTTGATTCATCTTTTGCACGAGAATCGAGGTATTTGATTTGACGTCTTGAAGAAGAGAGAGACTCATTAAATGCATCTTCAGGTGTGATGATTCGGCATTCGTAGGCGTGAGCATAGGGTGTAGGACGTGCCTGTATGAGCGATGCGTAAGTAACATCCTTCATCATGATTCCTCGATCTTCTTGCTTTAGCCGTCTGTGGCACAAAGAACGAAGCGTGTGCACAAAATTCAAAAATAGTGGTGTAGGCAACGAAATGCCTAGACGAGGCACGAGTAGCGCCTAGATGAGGCGTGAGTAGCGCGGCGCAAGTGGCGCATTGCTTGACCCATGCTTCTACACTCTTGTTATCGTCTTATATTCTCCCAAAGTTTTGGGCAGAGGTCATTCTTTAATCTTATCAATATTACTCCATCATTTGTTTTGTCTGGTCGGACATCTCATGAGTCTTTTTTCATGTCCTTTTGATTATAATATAGTTTGCACTTTTGGGTGCACTTGTTTTATTTCTTCTTCCTGAGACTTAACGCACGAAGATGATAGCTCGCGCTACCAAAATAAGTCATATCAGCGACGAGTTTAGCGACGCTTAATGAAAACGTCGCTATTATTTGGCAATTTAGTGACGTATAATTTTTACGTCGTTGGACGTCACTACTACCAACGTTCAGCGACGTATTGCGACTAATTTTTTATAACAAAATTTTATGTCGCCCAAAAGTCGGTAAACGTCACTATTGTTTTACTATTAGCGACGTTTTTGCGATACTAGAAAATGATGTCGCTATATTTTTAGAATATAGTGACGTTCAGCGACGTCTTTCACTGACGTCGGTAAATCTTTTCCATTAACCCGATCGAGTTTTCCTTTTCCCCCATTCTCATATGAAAATTTCCTAAAAAAATTATTTTCCCCCCATTCTCCGCCGTCGCCCAGCCTCCTCCTCCACCGCTCCTTCTCCTCCACCGACCTCCTCCTCCTACTCCTCCTCTGCCGACCGGCCTCCTCCTCCTTCTCCTCATTGCTGCGTGCTCCTCCTCCTCTCCGAGCTCCTCCACCGACCCCTCCTCCTCCTCATACTCGGCCATCCCAAGATCCCCTCCTCCTCCAACTGAGCTCATCCACCGAGTTCCTCCTCCTCCAACCGCCTACACGCGTCGCGGAGCTCCTCCACCGCGAGCTCCTTCTCCTCCTCCTCTCGGCCACCCCCTTCCTCTATCAGCCCCATTGCTCAGGTAAACCCTAACCCGATATCTCTAGTAGCCATTTGACATGGACACGACACAGACACAAATACGACACGAACATATATAATATATATGCTAATTCTCTTTGATCAGTTATGTCATTTTGTAACTTTGCTAAGGCAAAGTTATCTGTAGTTGAGGGTAGACCTCTGTCAACTTTGCTTCTGGCAAAGTTTATCATTGTGGCGATGCTAGTGATGTGACAAGACTAATACCTATGCCATTTTATTAACTTTGTTTCTGGCAAAGTATATTGTCGCGATGATGTAGCTATACGGCAAAGTTAATGTCCTAGCCATTTTTATTACTATATTACGAACTTCAGATTCTTTTGAATTGGTAAACTGCATGTTCAAGAATCAATTTACAAACCAAAGTTTTCCGATGGTATGTCGAGGCTAAGTCCCTAGTTATATTTTTATTTCTGTCAAATGCTAAGCCTTTGCGGGGTTATCGAGCCGAGCCAATATAATAGGTTCCGTTTGTTCGGTTGAATATTTTCAATGTTTAATAGACTGGACCTAATATTGAACTTTTGTCAAAAATATAAATTTGATAAGCATACACTAAATTTTTACATTTCAATCATTTACAACAAAATACATCACTAAATTGATACATTTCAATCATTGGGAATGTAATATCACATAATTGTGAAAGCGTTGGAACAAAGGCCTCGTTTGGTTCACGAAATGGAAGGAAAAGGAAATCAATTCCTTGGCATTTCCTTTCCTTTGAAAAATTGCAATTCCCACTGATTTTCTTTTCCATTGTTTGAAAATGGCAAGGAATTTGGAAAAAAAAGTGAATATTTTAATGTGAAAAAGTGTTTCCTTGCTTGGATGGATGTAATCACTTTCCTCCCTAATTTCCCTTCCATTGGGAATCATTTTCCTTTTCTCTTCAATTTCTTTGGCATCCAAACATAGGAAAGTAATCACATTCCTTTCCCAATATACATGATTAGAAATGATATCCCAAATTGAGGATACCTGAATATTTTAGTTAACCATAGTGAATATATATCTGGAATTCTTAAGAAAGAACATACATACTAAGACTGAGATGAATTGAACTAGAAAGAAAATAAATTGTTTTTTTAGAGAAAACTAAACTGAGAGAAACATGTATTTAAGTACTGTTCCCAACTTGAGATTTTGGAAACACTTGAAAAGGATTTCCCTTTTGAAAGTCTCATATGTAGTTATGTTTCTCTAAGAGAAGAGCCTTGTCCAACTTTGTACTAATTCTTTCTAAATCGAGTTAGTTATCATTCTTCTTTCATGATTAAAGTTCGGTCATCATAGTCATGATTATGGATATCCGATATCTTAACCAAAGTAAAATATATCTGAAATGTTAATAACATACATATTATGAATTAAGCAAGGAAGTAAACAAACACAAATGATCCGAAAAATTATATACGAGCACATTAGACTTGGACACGAGCACATTGGACTTGGACACGATACATTAGACTTGGACTATTAATCTAACATATACTTCATAGGAATGGTCGATATTACCGATTTCGATATCGATACTCATAGGAATGGTATGTTACCGATTTCGATATCGATGCTCATAGGAATGGTCTGATACCGATTTCGATATCGATACTCATAGGAATGGTCGATATGACCGATTTCAACATCGTTACTCATAGGAATGGTATGATGCTGATTTCGATATCGATACTCATAGGAATGGTCTGATACCGATTTCAATATCGATACTCATAGGAATGGTGTGATACCGATTTCGATATCGATACTAATAGGAATATCCTCAAATGGTCCCCTGAAGTAGGCAGTAAGGGCATTTCAAGTATATATTTCCTTACCTTATTGGTGTGATACCGATTTCGATATCGATACTAATAGGAATATCCTCAAATGCTATTACTTTCACAAGTGTTTCAACGATGTGCTTGTATCTATCTTATAGAATTATCCTCAAATGGATATGGAACTGAATTACTATCTGCGAAATCGTTCGTAGATGTACAACCATCATCTTGATGACATATACTGTGCAGGATGAATTCATAGAGGGTGTACACCAGTTCCTGCAGTTTGCCAAGGCGTTCCCTCAGTACATGGACGGTAACAAAATTAAGTGTCCGTGTGTGAGATGTCGCAACTTGAAATATCATCCAGAAGTGGATGTCACGTATCATTTATACTCGAAGGGTTTCACGTCGAATTACTATCAGTGGAGCGAGCAAGGAGAACTTGTGTCTTTAGCATCGGAGTACGAGCCTTATGTGGATGTCCACAACAACGCTCCTTACGACGATGGGTTGGTGAACATGGTTTTTGATGCGGACGGGCCTAGTTTCGATCTGGATGATCATGATGCACCTGAGGAGGCACAGAACCCCGATGCTGCATAGTTCATGGAGTTGCTGGAGAATGCAAGGACTCCATTATATCCTAGTTGTGAGGATCATTCATCGTTGGAGGTGATTACAAGTTTCTTGAGCATCAAGTCCGATTTTAACATGTCACAAGATTGCTACAACCGTCTTATGGAGTTGCTTATAGAAATATTGTCTGAGGGTGTGAAGTTGCCTAAAGACTTCTATCGTTCTAAGAGGATGGTTAGATTGCTCTGGATAGGATACAAAAAAATCGATGCCTGTCGCAACGGGTGCATGTTGTACTACAAAGACGACAAGGATGAAGATGCCTGCAGATTTTGTGGTGTCGATCGCTACAAGGCATGTGATAGAGAAAAGTCTGTCGGTGCCAGGAAGCCTACCTCTTCGATGCACTACTTGTTGTTGACGTCACGGTTGCAGCGGTTGTTTATGGTGAAGAAAACTGCAGAAAATATGAGTTGGCATAAGCGGGAACATACCGAAGGAGTATTGGATCACCCATCTGATGGAGAAGCATGGAAGCACTTTGATCGAGAGTATCCATATTTTGCTTCTGATCCGCGTAATGTCAGATTGGGTCTCTGCTCCGACGATTTTACCCCATTCGGACTTTTGGGATTCCAGTATTCGTGTTGGCCTATGATCGTCACCCCGTACATTCTACCGCCTTGGATGTGTATGAAGACTCCGTATATGTTCCTCACCGTTATTATCCCAGGTCCAAACAATCCGAAAAGGAACATCGATGTGTATTTACAGCCATTGATTGATGAGTTGAATCATCTGTGGGAAGTAGGTTCCAACACGTACGATGTATCTAGAAAACAAAATTTCTAGATACGGGCAGCACTTATGTGGACCATCAACGACTTTTCGGCCTATGGAATGTTATCTGGATGGAGCACGCATGGTCGTCTTTCATGTCCGTATTGTATGGACAGCACTAAGGCTTTTTGTTTGAAACACGGAGGCAAACCGTGCTTCTTCGATTGTCATCGATAATTCCTGCCGAAGGATCATCCGTACCGGAAAAACATGAATGCTTTTCGTGCTGACGTTGTGGAGAAAGCTAATCCCCCGCCAAGGTGGCCCGGATACACGATATGGAAAGAGGTAAAAGATTTACCAAGAGCTATTGAGCAGCCTGATACGGGCTACAAGTGTGACGGATTTGGTCGCACTTATAACTAGACAAAGAGGAGTATATTCTGGGATCTTCCATATTGGAGCACCAATCTGATTAGACATAACCTTGATGTCATACATATCGAGAAGAATGTGTTTGACAACATAATTAATACTGTAATGGACGTAAAGGGGAAGACGAAAGACAATCCAAAGGTTAGATTGGACTTGGAAGAAATATGTAGATGTCCTGTATTGCATTTGATAGAGGACGGGAATGGGAAGTTGAAGCAGCCTAAGGCAATTTTCTCACTAGAGAAGGAGGATAAAGTGAGGCTTTGTAGGTGGATTCAAGGTTTGAAATTTCCAGATGGGTATGTTTCGAACTTGAGAAGATGCGTCGACCTCAAGGAGAACAAACTGACAGGTATGAAGAGCCATGATTGTCACGTATTCATGGAGCGGTTAATTCCGATTGCATTTCGGAAATTCTTACCGCAGGCAGTTTGAGATCTATTGACGGAGCTTAGCATATTCTTCAGGGACCTTTGTTCTAAGAAATTGCTCGTTGATCGTCTAGAAAAGCAAGAGAAGGACATTGCGGTAACACTGTACAAGCTAGAGAGGGTGTTCCCTCCTGGATTCTTCGACTCTATGGAGCATTTGTCGATTCATCTTTCCTACGAGGTACGTGTTGGTGGACCCGTCGAATATCGATGGATGTACCCGTTCGAGCGACATTTGAATCACCTAAAAAGAAAGGTGAAAAATAAGGCTCGGGTCGAGGGTTCTATTTGTGAAGCCTATATGCTCGAGGAGATTACAAATTTCTGCTCCTCCTATTTCAAACCTCATGTTGCTACGAATAGAACGAGGGCTCCGAGAAACGACGACGGATATCAAGAATTTAATGATGGAATACTGAAAGTATTCAATGCGTCCGGAAAGCCTTCGTGGAAAATAAAGAAGAGATATTTGAATGACGAAGAGCTAAGGGCTGCTCAGTTGTATGTATTACTTAATTGCGACGAGGATAAAGTAGAGAAGCTAGAGGGATAAGTAAGGAATGATGAGTTTACGTCATCTCAATGTAATAGTATAAGCTAATATTATTGTACTAATCGGCGGTTGCTTCATTGTTTTCCAGCACATATAATGATAAGTTGAGGCTGGTTAGACCCTACCTAACAGACGAAGCATTAGAACAAGAAATGAGACGTCATTTTTCTTCTTGGTTGAGCGAATATGTAAGTAGCTCGGTAATTACTGGCCTCTTCTAATGCAACTGCGCAATAAATAACTTATTATCTCTTCTTTGATATTCAGGTCGATCGTCTAATTTCATCCGAGATTGAATTAATTAGAACTCTTGCAAAGGGACCAATTACTTTTGTTAAAATATGGCCAAGTTACTGTGTCAATGGCTTTCGGTTCAAGTCGACAAATGCTCCGATCAGAGACAGCTTCCTGGATCTTGATTCCATGAAAAACAGTTGTTTGTGTATCAAGTCTTCGAACTACAAAGACGTCGATCCATGAAATGATTTCTTTGGCATCTTACGAGAGATTGTGGAGTTGTCATATAATAATGGCAGACAACCTATAAAGATCGTGTTGTTCAAGTGTGAATGGTTCGATCCGATTGAAAATCAAGGTTGGAAAATTGACAAGCATGGTCTTGTGGATATAAACTACAAGCGTAGATATCAAGGCTACGAACCGTTTGTCCTAGCAACTCAGGCTCAGCTCGTGTACTTCACAGCTTATCCGAGACGGGGAGCAACGAAGTCTGACTGGTGGGCAGTATGCAAGACTAAAGCTAGAGATACTTTTGATGTTGACAAAAAAGCTTACGAGGAGGACGAGCTACCTCTTGTAACCAATATTGTCGATATGGACTCCACGGAAGTTACGCATTATACGACACATAATGTAGAAGATGTAGAATTATCCGAAGAGGAAGACGAAGCCGACGACGGCGAAGATGAAAGTGAAGATGAGGAGGAAGAGGAAGATGAGGTCGAGGAAGACGAACAAGATGATTATTCTGAAGATGATTGAGAGAGATATACTTATCTGAACTAAGATGTTTCTTCTAGAATATATTATCTGGACTTAGATGTTTATTGTAGAATGTATCATCATATGTTGTCTTGGTTATTATCTTATCATTGTTGTACTTTCATATTTCTAGTCTCTATTATTTATTGTATTATCATATGCTGTTATCAGGTATGGCAGGTTGTCGCGGATCGTTCCGTAAAGGGGGACGACGAGGTCATGATCCTCCAGTACTTCCTACAGGTACTGCTAGAGGACGGGGTTTTCCTTCGGTACCTCCTACTGGTACCGACTCTGGATCCTCGTCGTCGATTACTCCGACATATCGGACAGTAGCTGGGCCTGTTGGGACGACATCACGTGGCATATCTCCTAGGACGAGTAGTTCCAGGCCTATTGAGAGTGCTCGCCCGTCTAGCGTTCCTGCTGCTGATACGACGATGGAGACGGATGAGCAGATGGCGGAGGCTGCGCCGACGGCCAAGGCGGCTGTGCCGACGGCCGACCAGCATCATGCAGATGATGCCTACGCACCTCCGGAGGAGAGGAGGACGGAGATCTGGGCCGACGGTACAAAGTAGGTGTTTTGGTTTATAATTTTTTTTCTGTTTTTGTCATAAATTAACTTTTTCATGAATATAATATGTCTGTATAGATATCGTCTCCAGAGGTACAGAGACGCCTAGGCCACATGCTGAGGCATAATTATGGTGGTCCTTGGATTAACTACTCTGATGCTCCAGACGAAAGGAAGAACTAGTGGTTTACGCGCTTCAAGGTTAAAATAGATTTGCTTTTAATATGAATCATATAATTAATTTATATTATATATAACTGATAAATATTTGGTTAGCGCTCTTCTAGGATATGTTTTCTATCCACCGCACCGGGCCGAGCTTATCGAGGGGATATTTCCTGCCGTCGCTGCCAAGCTGATCCGTGATGCTATTAATGATCAGAAGGATCGTGATTATGCCGGAAAGCCGATCCAAGGTTGGATCATCCCTGATCAGTGGAATACGATGAAGGCTCGATTCGATGAGCCAAGGTACAAAGAGAAGTCGGAGAAGGCCAAGGCGGCTAGGCAACATGCCTTGAAGTGGTGCGGTGGGTCGATTCCGATGACGAAACATTTCCATCGTCTGGTATGTCTTTCTCTTTTAGAAATATTATTTTAATACAAATCTGATAAATTATTACTAAAATAATATATTTAATTACAGGTAAGGAAGGTCGGTAATGCCGACATGGTGACCGTCTTCCTGGCCACCCATCGGAAGGGCGAAGGCCTTATTGACGAGAGGGTCGAGCAGACCTATGCAAGTATTACAATACGTTATCTTAATTTAATACTTCGTGTCAATTTTAATATAACTTAGTAAATATGATACAAATAAATATTCATGTAGTTAGTAATTACAAGTACATTAATTAGAAATTAGAAATTATAGAGTACTATCCATACTTTCTAGGCCGAGTATCAGAGGCTGCGGGAACAGTCGGCTGCCAGTGCACCTAATGCAGGAGAGGCCGGTACTTCCTCGCAGCCCACTCAAGCTCCATCGGCGGACGAGCTGTGGATGACCGCCGCTGGTGGACTCCGTAAGGGTACGTACTCTGGTACGGGATCCTATGGCACCCTAGTTGTGACCCAGTCCTCTAGGGCATCTCCTGCTAGTGTGCATGGTCCACAGACGTCCCAGGAGTCTGCCCGAGTCCACTAGATGATGGAGTCTCTCCGTGATGACCTGCTACGACGGATCAAGGAGCAGTCTCAGCACCCTACGGACGATCCTGTGCTGCTAGCAAGATTGGATGTGCTCGACCGCGGCATTTTGGAGCTCATAGAGATGACTGAAAGGACAGAGCACAGCGTTGGAGGGTTAGAGCGCACGGTGACGGAGCTGCAGACAGCACAGGTGACCATGACCGATAGGCTGAAATTGGTGACAAAATCGATGGTCCAGAGCAGTGATAAACTGTTATCTACCATTGATTCATACAACCAGCGACTTACAGTGTTGGAGCGTGTTGGTCCTCCGGGTGCGCCTTCATCGTCGTCGACTCCGCCGCCTCCACCGCCTTCTTCATCGACACCGACTCTACCGACGTCACTGCCTGCTCCATCGGTATCGATTTCACTTAAGGAGTATGAGTTGTTCTTATCCCTTCGTCGCGGCTGTGCCCCTCCTGTACCAGATTCATAGTAGTCCTAGTTAGGACTGTTTGTTTGCGTATGTTTGATCCTTTGTTTGTGACTTGGATATTTGTTGGTTGTGTAGACTTAGATGTTTGGATCCTATTTGTTGGATCCTATTCTATTTGTTGGTTGTGTGTAGACTTTGGTTATTTGATTGTAGACTTTGTTATTTGGTGTAGACTTGGTTATTTGGATACTTGTTGGTTGTGCCTATTCTATTTGTTGGATCATATTCTATTTGTTGGATCCCATTCTATTTGTTGCCTGTAAATTGTGTTATACTGTTGTTTATGTTATTATTCGTTTCAATTGGATGTTAATGTGCTTCTGTGGTTTACGTTTACCGGTGTTGAGTGTTCCACCGAAGGGGTCGGCAAACCCAGGGAGAAAATGATATCTGTTATACTATGTCTTTTTGGTTATCTTTTTAAACTACAAAAAGAAAAGGACATTCTGTATTTTATTTTTTTGCAGATTTACCGACGTTTATCGACGTTTACCGACGTCCACCGACGTACGTTTGCGTCGGTAAACGTAGGTAAACGTCGGTAAATCCTCAAAATTTTTCAGGGTACCGACGTTTACCGACGTCCTTATACGTCGGAGACCGTCGGTGAATGTCGGTAATAATCTCAGGAATTACCGACATTTAGTGACATAATAGTCGTCGCCAATCCACCGACGTAAAAGTCGGTTAACGTCGGTAATAATCCCAGGATTTTACCGACGTGTAGCGACTTTCAACACGTCGCTAATCCACCGACGAAACGACGGTAGACGTCGGTAAATTCCCAGGATATACCGACGTAATCATACGTCGGTATTTGCGACGTTCGGCGAAGTTTTAAAGATCAGCGACTTACGTTTCCGCGACAAGTCCAAAACGTCGGTAATTGCATCGGTAAATATTTTTAGCGACGTAATTTATCGTTTTAGGGCATCTTTAGGCGTCACTAAAATGACTTATTCTGGTAGTGTCGATTAGCCAAATGTGTCTTACTCGGTTGTAGCACAAGCGATACCATTGTTATGATCCTTTGGCCCGTTGTCTTCATCTATCTCACCATGCCATATTTCTCGAGGACTATCCTTATTTCACTATGTCACCCTCACTTTTCCAAGATAGGGGTAAAATGGTAATTTTCTATTTTTGAATATTTTGGGAATTTTATTTCATGAATGTTAATATTTAATGATTATAGGAGTCGGGTTCGAATTTCATCTAATTCCGACTTAATTCGGGACTCTGGGGAATTTCGACTTAAGTTGTGTTTAACACATTAATTAGCCATGGCCCACCAAATTTACCATTTAGGTCTAGGAGTTTGGACTAATCCCACATGAGTGTTTAGGCCTAATTATGATTTTTAATTGGTCTAAACTAACCCCTAAAACGCTAATAGGATTAAACCTTCATATGGAAGCAAAGGAGGGGCAAACTTGTAATTTGCCATGGAGTCAACCCTCCTTTATAGGGCCGACCACTCCCTCCCCCTTTCTCCATTCATTCACTTCAAATTTCTCCATCTCCTTCTTCTCCAAGTATTCTTTCCAAAAGAAAGAGTAGAAACCTTAGGAATCATCTCCAAATAAGTTTCCTTTTCCAAATCGTTTTCCATCCAACTCTCCCTCTACCCCAAGTGGAGCTTCTACAAGCTTTTGGGAGCAAGAAGTGAAGGGGTGTGTCCTAAACAATTTATTTCGTGTCGGAGCCGTGTCGGAGGATTTTAATTGGGATCCATCTCCCAATAGGTACAACCTATCCTCTTTTTACATTTCTTCATCATATAAATTAGTTTTGACCAAGTAGGATTGATCCCCGTGTTCGTGTCCCTATTTGTGTCAAGTTTGAGTCCATTTGGTGTGTCGTAGGAAGAGTTTTGGTTCATGGTTGTGTCCTAGTGTTTTTTCCAATTTGGACATCCCAAGAATATTAGTTTGCCTCTAAGTGGGTTAGGCACTTTAAACTTCATGTTTGTGTTAGTGTTGTGGAGTTTAATTATATACTGTGTGTGTGTGTGTGTGTGTGTGTGTGTGTGTGTGTGTGTGTGTATGTGTGTCTATATTTATATATGAGAGTGTGTCTATATATGTATATATATGTGTGTGTTATGTGTTCATATATATATATATATATATATATATATATGTGTGTGTGTGTGTGTGTGTGTGTGTGTGTGTGTTCCTATATATATATATATATATATATATATATATATATATATATATATATATATGTGTGTGTGTGTGTGTGTGTGTGTGTGTGTGTTCCTATTTCCTATATATATATATATATATATATATATATATATATATATATATATATATATATATATATATATATATATATATATATGTGTGTGTGTGTGTGTGTGTGTGTGTGTGTGTGTGTGTGTGTGTGTGTTTATATGAATATATATGTGTGTGTCACTATATAAATTAGTGTGTGTATTTATATATATAGAGAGGGGAATGAATGAGAGTGATATGTATGAGTGTTTATATATATATATATATATATATATATATATATATATATATATATAGAGAGAGAGAGAGAGAGAGAGAGAGAGAGAGAGAGAGAGAGAGAGAGAATTAGAGAAGATTTAGAGAGGAAGAATAGAGAGATTTAAGTGAGAAAAGAGGGAGTTAGAGAGGGTGAGAAGAGGAGGAAAGGAAGGGTAGGAAGATCAGCAGCAGGGGGGGCTAGGGGCTGCTGCCCCCCCCATTAAACAGCATCAGCAGCTGCAGGAATGGCAGCAGCAGCAATAGTAAAAACTGCAGCAGCAGCAGCAGTTAGAGAAGCAGTAGCAGCCCCCCATGGCCCCCAATTCACACCCCATAAACCTATATATATATACATATGTATACCTCTATATATAACCCTATATACTCCTATATATACCCACTAAATTAGCCCCTAAACTCGTCCTATGTGAGAGTATGTGAGAGTGAGTTGTGAGAGTGAGTGAGTGGTTGTGTGAGGGCAAGTGAAGGGGGATTTTGAGATACGTGAGTCAGAAAGTATCGAAACTTGAATAGGACTTAGCTAATATAAAATAGAGTTTGTGGGTAGGCTCTTAAGTTAAATTCGGGGTTTCGTTTGGGATTTGGAGAAGGGTATCACACGATATCATTGAGTATCCTACGATACTCAAGTTAACGGGTAAACGAATAACATGGACCGTAAGATGGACTGGATGTCTACTTTACCTAGAGAACGTGGTAGGTAATGTTAGTATAGGCTAGTATCCTACTAGCCTAGGAAGCCGGGAGTGAAACTCCCAAGGGAAAGCCACTTGGCTCTAATGTTAGAGTGGTAAGGGTATATATATAAAGGGTAATCGGGTAATTTCAAGATATGGGATACGGGTAGTCGGTTTGACTTGAAACTTAGGTGACTTGATAGGTACACCCTACAAATGTCATATTTGAATCAATTTTGGCTCGATTGACCCATAGTTGACTTTTTATCCAAAAGTCAACAATGAGTCAACCCTTTGTCTAAATTTGACCAAATCCAAACTAGAGTTGAACAGTTGACTAAAAGTCAAGTGTTGGTCAACACTTGACCAGTTTGACCTAGGGTTGACCAGAGTTGACCAGGGTTGACCAGTTGACTAAAAGTCAACTGTAAGTCGACTCTTGACCCCGTTTGACTTGCTTTGACTTGTTTTGACTTGCTATGACTAGAATGACTTAGAGTTGACTTATTTTGACTTAAATTGACTTGACATGACTTAGTTTGACTTAGATTGATTTGACAGGACTTAGTGTGACTCAGTGTGACCTAGTTTGACCTAGATTTTATATCATTCATTAGAAATCATTCATAACTTTGTTAAACCTAAATTAACATGCAATATCTCATCTTTAGGTCTCTGATTACCACTCTGAGCATTCATATACCCTACAGCTCAGGACAGCAAGCGAGTACATTCACTGATAGTTTTCATTATCTTGATATCTGCTATATCCGATTCAGTTGTAGTGTCTTACTCGATTTCCAGTCACGATAGTTCATGGACTAGTATATGTTGGATCACGACATGAGATGTTGTTCCTAGATTTCTGGGTATATTGGTACATTTCCTGTTTTGTTCCCTGTACTTGTATAGACACCAATTTCTAAGGGGACTTGCTACCCTCTTACGGAATCATGTGCCATGACGTGTCATGTCCAGATCTATTATATTATTCGGGAATGGGGAATTATTAGGGGCTATGTTATCCAAGCCACCCCGTCACTATATTCTTGTGCTCGTGCCACTCTCCCCTCACGTAGGGTGTAGCGAGATCCTATTTTTCTTGTGCTTGCTATCCTGGTTGGCCGGCATGACCCTTCCCAGATTTTCTTGTGGTTGTCGGGCCTAGTGGATAGTCTGTCCTGTAACATATCCCAAGCCGATCATATAATGCTCTAATAATTCAAGGCACATTTTATATTTACTTTATCTTATCTTATATCCTGCTCTGTTCTACATTCAGTACCTTCTCACCATGCTATGATATACAGTTACTCACATGTTCTACATAACTTTATGTTGTACCTTGATTGGAGACTAATTTCTGCTCGGGAGAAGGGTTATAACCCCGGTCCTTGTTTGGTTTAAGGATTGTAACTCAGCTTTCGAACGGTTCCCAAGTCTTCCTATATCTTTGTCTTGTGTTTCATTATACTGTCTCTTATAGAATTTGTCAATTCACATGGAACTGCTGTTAGTGCTTGTACTTGCTCATTTTCCTGACAGGATACCGTTGATATATTACAGATGATTCTGAAATAGACTGCTCGACCTATTATGGGCTCGAGCTAGATGGAGTAGTCCAGGACCGTGGCCTGATAGTAGAGCCACTAGACTTTGTTCTCCCAGAGTAGTGTAGCTTAGTTGGATTTGCCTGGACTATAATCCAGCTAGCATTATCAGACTGTAGCTTTATATATTATATTTTGTGACCCTGTGATGTCGTGTATATATCTGGGCTTGTGTTGGATCTTGGACTTATTTCTTTTTCATCTATCATATATTTTTCTTCTGTGCTATCTACCTTAGTTTTATTTTGTGATTGAGACTGTATTGCTATGTCACCTCCACTCGGAGTGTATATACTATACAGGTACCTTTATACTATTTGTCGTAGTATTTACAGACGTTATATACAGCGTTCTACCGTCGATACTGCGGCGTAGGCTGGACGTACCCACGTGATCATACCCCTCGTAAGGGTGCGGGTCGTGACACATTTTTGTGGTGGCCCAATGTCACGCCCCGCTTCCGCAGGAGCGATCGTCCTCGCTAAGGCGTGATGCCGTACGGGCCTAGGTTGCGCCCGTGCAAGGCTAAGTCCGGAAACGGTCGATTTGAGATAGGCCACAGAGTCGCACAGAGTGTCCCCATTTGCAGCGGAAAGTAAATAAACACAAATTAAACGCGAATTCAAACTCTTTATTCTCATTCAAGAAGTTTACAAGCGGCGCTAGGCCGAGATTACAAGACGCTCAAGCTCTCTCTCTCTGAAACATAAAAGGCGTGCCAAGTGGCTTACAAGATGGAATAATTTATGGTGATGTTTCGATACATTATGTCCTGTATATGGTGCTCCAGCTCTTTGCAACGCTCCAAGGCTCCAGAGATAGCTTCGCGCCTTAGCACATTCGAGGAAAGCTCTACACCCGACGACATCTCATGCATCCTGCAAGCAGACTGTGGGGTTATCAGTACATTGTTATGCACTAGTGGGGAGGCTAGCTCACCCACAATGCTATCATTACCAAACACGTTCTATTTACTTTTATGTACCGTTTATCATTCATTGTCTTTCTAATCTTGCCTTAGGATCAGTTTCATGGGATATTTTATGACTTATCTCGTGTTACCGATTTCAATGTGTTGTATAGAAATACATGCCCGACTTACCCATACTTACCGTCCGGCCTTCCCTGTTCCAAGTAAACCAAGTTAGTCAACAATTCATATGTAATAACTTAACGTGATTCTCGTAAAAATTCAGTGTCGAGGGCGTGTCCTTGCCTCAGATTCTAGCACGACGTAGACGTGTTTTCCAACTCGATTTCACGAAGTACTCTTTATCCTTTGGTGTGTTACATTTCATGCCTGTTCAGAAGGTACTTCATTTAGATAACTTAGACTACTTTGTTTCAATGCAAGGACTTGCACATGGATTGCCACCAGTAAAGCCCACTTAAATCTATATGTACCAGTCGCTGGCATCACAAGCCATTTTGGACATAAACTACCGTGGTATTTCTCAACTAGCATAGGGTGCTGGCTGGCGCACCCCATTAGTCTCTTGAAATACTCCTGCACTTACGTCTCCTGGGTGGCCAAGCCCCTACCCAAGCAGCCCGTAATCCAAAATTTTGATTCTGCCTAGGCCGGCCACGATTCTTCCTTTGATCATGCCGCGTAATCCTCTTATGTCTTCCACCTCTCGTATATGACGGGATTGTCCACGACCATTTCGTATTGTTTGTCATTTTTAACTTAACGGCTGTCTCCGAGCCGTAGGCTAACCCTAGCCATAATGCATTATCGACTAGGTTGGCGTTCGTACAGCGCGGGTAGCGAGCCCCGTTGCACGTGTCCGTCATACCTGTCGCTAACTATTTCTTTCTTTCTTTATCTTTTACTCATTCTTTCTTTTCTTTCTTTATCTTTTACTCATTCTTTCTTTTCTTTCTTTCACTTATCCGTTCGTTCATTGATTCATTCATACATTCATTCATTCATTCGTTGATTTATTCATTCATTCTTTCATTCATACATTATACAACTCTCCCTGCGGGAGTCGCCTTGGCGACCCATCGATCCCGAAGTCTTTCAATGTTGCTATACTCTACTTGGAACGACTATGTCGATAGTCTTCCGTTTTATTGTTGTAAACCATTCATTGTTTCAATATTGAACGCATAAGGTACTTGAACGTAAGCTTGTGCCTTAGCACGAGCGTGGAGCGCGGTACGAGAGTTCTCACATTTTCTATGTTCTTTTCCATATTCTATACAAGCATACAAGATGGGATTATTCCCTTAGCTAGGTGCGTTGAGTCAATCATTTATTAGCATGCACGGTGTTAATGCCTAGCGATTCTAGCAATAGTGTCCGTATTGTTATCTGTCTAGGCTAAGCAAAGACAGGTTCATCGGAGCCACCCACCTTAGCGATGTTCGCATCGGCCGAGCGATACTCCGAGCGCGCCTTTGAAATTCTAAGTCTGGATTCATCTTTGATGGGCTAATGTAAGCCTTGCATCGATTCTTCATCAGGTCGATGCCAACTCTTCGGGTCGACGGCTTGTTTGAGTCATTGCACTTGCTGTTTGAATCGACGTTCCGCTAGGGCAGAACGGGTCATTACACCCATGCAGGTAACTGTCGCAATTAGTGCTATCTCGTAATGGTGCTCGACTTAGAGTACTAATTATGAGCCTGCAATTAGGACGTAGGACCTAGGATATGATAGGAGTTTCTCAATCACACCTAGGAAAATTTTCGATCTTTGATTATCATGATTACTCTCCTTATATTAAATTAATTGTCCTTCTTTGATAATATCTTCTCATGTGCCATATTGATCTCTTTGTTTCAATTCGTCTCCAGGATGACGAAGATGCACCCGCAGGCCACTGGATCGAGTAGCTTGCACGAGAGATCTGACCAGGCTGAGAAGAAGGTTCAGGAGACTGCCCCCAGTGTTTCTACTAGTCGTTCTAGAGATGCTACCGCCACCACCTCCGATACCGACGGATACACACCACATGTTCCTTCTCCTTCAGCAGATGATGGAGACACAACGATCCCAGACATAGGCGTCACACCGTCAGATTGAGATGCTGCGGTAGAGCATGGAGAACTCGCATCAGCTTGTACTGGTAGCCGTGGAGAGAGTGGTACCGGGTACGGTGCAGGACCCTACTGGCCAGCAGCCGTACCAGTAGCAGTCTAGGCCAGGGACAGTATTAGACTTTAGGAAGATGAGCTCCAAGGACTTCTCGGGCACAGAGGGCATCCTTTATGCAGATGATTGTCTAGAGGACATGCAGCGGAGTATGGAGCTGGCAGAGCTTCCTAGAGGACTTTGGGTTTCAGCTACAGCCAGTCGATTCTTCGATATCGCGCTGACATGGTACCGTATGGATCCTCGTACGTCGGTGAGAGGGCTGACATGGGAGAACTTCCGGAGGCTCTTCAAGGAGAAGTTTTTCTCGGATGTGTCTCTTACAGCATTGGAGGGCCAGTTTGTGGGTCTAGTGTAGGGGAACTCGTCGGTGGACGAGTATGCAGCAGAGTTCTTCCGCCTTAGCAGGTTCGCTCTCGATCTGATCCAGGATGAGGGACAGAAGGATCGTAAGTTCCGTAGGGGACTTATTTATGCAGTGCGCACCCGCACCTCGGGTCGCCGTGACGCGACGTTCGATCAAATATTGATGGACGCGCAGATTGCAGAGGAGGACTTCGACCTCAAGCCGAAGAGGAGCGGTGATACCATGGGGGCGAGTTCTAGTACGGGACCGGCCAAGCGCCCCTACTTTCAGCATCAGCAGAGGCCATTTCAGCATCAGCCTCTGTTACAGATTCAACAGGCACCAGCACGTGTCCAGCAGCACCAGGGACAGGGCCAGAGGCAGGCTACTCCGTGCGGCTTCTGCGGGAAGCCAGGGCACACTAGAGAGGCTTTGAGGAAGAGGTTGGGCGTCTATTTATACTGTGGGGCGCCCGATTACCAGCTGAAGGATTGCCGCTTTCGTGGAGTCCGAGGAGGCCATGACAGAGTGCAGCAGGCTAGAGGACCAGCAGTTTAGCAGAGAGGTCCTCCACTTCAGACCCAGCAGTAGCACTTTTACAGCACCAGAAGGGAGCACCTGTGGACAGGGTGTTCGCCTTGTCATCAGAGGAGGAGGTAGAGCCAGTGGGTGATGTAGTGGCAGGTCATGTTATCCTTGATTCTTTTTCTTCTTTTGCCTTATTTGATTCTGGTTCCACTCATAGTTTTGTGTCTATTTCCTTTGCTCTGAGACACAACATTATTGCTGAGTATATGGGTAGGACTTGCAAGATTATGACTGGAGGAGACATTATCCTGGTTAATAATATTTGCAAGGGGCGAAAAGTCACCCTGAGAGGCCGAGACTTGAGTGCGTGTCTGCTCGTAATGCCCCTTCCGAGGTACGATATGTAGGAACGATATAGTAAAGCGTAATACTCTAGAGGGGGGTGAATAGAGTTGGCAGCGGAATAATGCTAAATAAAAATTGTTAGCAACACAATCACAGTATATAATCACAATTGAAATAATGTAAAGGCAGAGTTCAGAAAGCAAACGCAAAGACAGCGATGTATACTGGTATCCCTCTGTTGAGGACTAATCCAGTCGGTAGAACTCTTGCTACCAGTTGAATCCACTATAGGAGAAACCGTAAGTTTTCTTACGAAGTCCTTGCAACTTCTACAACGCGAGCTTTGATACGAATAACTCGTCCAACTTCAAATGTGAAGAGGTATTCTTCAATCAAGCCTTCTGATTACAATCTCTCAGAAACTTCTAGACCATACCGCACTGGCAAATCGACTAGAGGATTGTAACTGGCTTGGGATCTGAAAATGAAAGCTCTAGAAAACTCTTTGGAAGGCAGAAAGCTTTTTAGATAGAGAGAAGATTGAAAGTGAATGAGTGAATTGAAATGATCGAAATCCATCTCTATTTATAGGAATTCCAAAGGGAGAACTCTGTCAGAATTCGGGCAGAATTCGGGCAGAACTCGATGAGCAAATCTCGGTCAAATCCGCAACTGCAGGAGGACCAAGTTCTAGAGAATTCAAAAATCAAACGGCCACCAACCGAACTCTGGCCGAACTCTGGCCGAACTCTGGCCGAGTTCTGTCAGGGTTAGGTTAGGGTTTTAAAATAGATTTTTGGTGATTTTTGAAAACCTTTTTGAAAACCTTTTTGTAAACATTTTGATAGGTCATTTTAAAAATATTTTGAACTATTTTGGGGATAGCCTATTTGCCAGTACGACTCGGTGTACAACGTATTCCTAGACTCAAATAAAGTAAAAAATTACATTGCATAGGAAGTACAGACTCAAGTAGGCAAACAGATCTTCAGTCTTGAACGGAGTGAATATCCAATCTTACTTATGTCCAAGAAGCTGAGATGTCCCAACTAGCTTTGTATATCCAGACAGAGTTTGATCAATTATTAAAATCAGGTTGACCATATGACCAATGGGCCAACAATCTCCCCCATTTTGATAATTGACAAACTATGAATGATATAACATTAAGCTTGTTCAAAAATATCAAAAAGTAAAAATTGTTCATAACCTGTATTTAACTCAAAAAAATGTTAGATCATTTTTAATTTTCTCCCCCTTTGTCACTTAGCAAAATAATTTCACAAGAGAAGGCTCCCCCGCAGTAAATGCAGAAGACTCTCCTGCAATCAATGCATAAGTAACAAATAGCGAGAAAACAAATAAAAGAAATATAGTATAAGAATTAGAGATATAGCATCACAGGCATGTAATGTTTCTATAAATTATCATCACAGGCATGTATTGCTTCAAAAACATAAAAAAAATCTCTGGCATGCTATTTCACAGGCACTTGAAAATGGAGAAGCAGTATAAAGAGATAGTGCTTAAACAAAATGCTGAAATAAACTGAGATGTCATAAATGAAACATCATAAACATGTCCATGAAGATAAAAAGTACTGATAGCAAACTACAAAGTACTGATAAAAAGTAAATAATAAAAACTTGGAATGTCGGAGCATTTCCAAGTATACAATAGAATATCACTAATAATCAAATCAGATCTCATCATCACTATCCTCATCAATATCATCAGCAGCGTGGCCAGCATGACCGAAAGTACCAGCACCAGAAGTACCAGCGCCAGTAGGATGAGTAGGGGCGCCAGCATAGAACTCACCAACGTAATCTCGAGGTGCACGATACCAGTCATAGGCGTTACCTGGCTGGAAGTAGGCATGAACAGCCTCATCCTCACAGCGGTAACCCGAAAAAGCTGGATCTCGAGGGATGGAACCGGCTGAATAACCAGTCTGAGCGAATCGAAGATCAGCCAAGGAGTTTGCCATCGCCTGATAACGGGTGACATCGCGAAACTCATGCTCGCGAGCCATGTCCGTCATCGAGACATGCAAAGCTGATAAATGCTGATGTATACCCTCAAAAGTCATGGCATACGGCTGATGTGGTGAAGATGGTGCAGTAGGAGGAGCAGGAGGTGGAGCTGAAGCAGTCCGGCTGCGACGAGAAAGCTGGAGTAACTTGGGCTCGGAGTCCTGAGTACAAGTCGATAGATCGATCTCGAATCGCTGAAAGATACGAGGGAGAATCATCGCGTAAGAGAGATTTCGATCTCTAGCACGACAACGTCCCATCATCTGAATAATAGTCTTAGGGGCGGAAAAAGAAATCCCCTTGAGAATATGGTACATGGCGGACAGCTCAAGTGAAGTCACATCATCCTTGGAAGTAGATTTTGGAAGAAGAGTAGAGTAGATGATGCGATGCAATTCGTAGTTAAACAAGTTCAGGTTGTTAGCCTTGAACTTTCCAGAACGTACTCTGTCAGGTGCACAGAGTTCCGTTTTGAAACTCGTGAGTGTAGTGCCTTCGGGGAAATCGAATTCCGTGATATCAACTAGCGGTTCACCTTCATTGGGAATACCAAGAATCTCCGCTAGGAGGACATCATTGAACTCAATGTCTATGCCTCCAACACGTGTGCTCACGTCAAAAGTGTTAACTATGAGATTGCAATAGAACAATCTAATGGCATTAGTAGCTATTGGGAAGCACAGTTTAACAAGTAAGTGTAACCCTAATGCCTCAAATAAGTGACGATGATCAGGAAATACCGTCCATTTAACCGGAGCGCCGCTACATATGGATCGGGTGGAAAAGTCACCGTACCATAATAAAGCTTGATCGAGGGTTTGAAAGAAGAACCCATCGAAAGCGCCGTCGCTCTTTTGGACCGGCAAAAACAAAGAATCCGTGTGAGGATTCGAAGAGGACCCTTCCTCACTAGGAGTGGTCTTCTTCCTCTTAGACGGATTAAATCTAGGTGCCATTGAAATAAAAAGTACTAATTTGAAAGGTGGAGAGAGAGGGAGTTATACCTCACAAAAATTGGATATGTTGTAGAGAAGAACGATCTCCGCACGATTCCAAAATTTGGAAGGATTTCACCAAGTAGATAGGAAGCAATGGGTTGGTGAATACCTAGGGTTTGGAGGAGTTTCGGGCGACTGGAGCTGCTGTTTGAAAGTTTGGAAGCAATAGAAGAGAAGAAGCTCTCGGGTTCTGTATATATACACATACACCCTCAACCGAACTCGGGCCGAATTCGGTCAGAGTTCTGGCCGAAGTCGCCAAGGGTTCTTTCAGGTTGATTTTTGCTACTTCTTTTTCATTGACTCGTTGCAAATATTTAATTCAAAGATTAGTTATTTTAGTCTTCAAATAACATAATTAATAATATTTTATGAATTAAATGTCATTATACAGTGACTGTCTCAGATTAGCTGTAGGAGTACTGTCCCAGCTGGCGGAGGTTCACCGGAGAACTCTTAAGTACCGCTTCGCTTCAACCGTAGTTGTGGTGACAGACAGACTCTTTATTAGCTTGTCTCTAACACAGTTTTTGCATAATGATATATAATCATAAAATAAAATCAATTAATATTATTGACGTCCAAAATTCCTAATTCTCGACGTAAATAATTGAAACGATCTTCCGCTAGAGGTTTAGTGAAGATGTCAGCTAATTGATTTTCAGTATCTATGTACACAAGGTTTATATCTCCATTTTGATGATGATCTCTAAGAAAATGATGTCTAATCTCGATATGTTTAGTACGCGAATGATATACAGGATTCTTAGTCAAATTAATGGTGCTCGTGTTATCACAGAAAATGGGAATATGTGTGAAAAATAAATCAAAGTCTTCTAGGGTTTGTTTCATCCACAAAATCTGAGCGCAACAACGTCCTACGGCGATGTACTCAGCCTCTGTTGTTGATAAGACTACAAAATTTTGCTTTTTACTAAACCAAGAGACTAGAGCCTTGCCTAAGAAATGACATGTACCGCTAGTACTTTTTCTATCAACCTTGCATCCAGCAAAATCTGCATCCGAATAACCAATAAGGTCAAAGGATTTAGTTTTGGGATACCACAAGCCGACAGAAGAAGTGCCCTTAAGGTATCGGAAGATACGCTTAACTGCGGTCAGATGTGATTCCTTTGGGTTAGCTTGAAAACGTGCACACAGGCAAACACTAAACATTATATCTGGATGACTAGCAGTTAAGTAAAGTAAACTACCAATCATACCTCGATACTTACGTGTGTCGACTGGCTTGCCTTGTTCATCAGAATCAAGCTTTGTTGAAGTTGCCATCGGAGTGCCAATAGGTTTGACATTGTCCAGATCGAACTTCTTTAGCAAATCTTTTATGTACTTGGCTTGATTAATGAACGTCCCATTGTCGGTTTGTTTGATTTGCAATCCGAGAAAGAACTTCAGCTCTCCCATCATGCTCATCTCAAACTCATTCTGCATACACTTAGAAAATTCTTGACAAAGAGATTCATCAGTGGATCCAAATATGATATCATAAACATAGATTTGAATTAAAAGCAGCTTGCCATTAAAAGATTTAATAAATAGTGTAGTGTCAACCTTTCCTTTTGAAAAACCGTTGTCAAGTAGAAAAGAGCTTAGACGGTCATACCAAGCACGAGGGGCTTGTTTCAAACCATATAAGGCTTTCTTCAACTTGAAAACATGGTCAGGATTTTTGAAATCCGTGAAACCCGGAGGTTGTGCTACAAAAACTTCTTCTTTTATAAAGCCATTTAGAAAAGCACTTTTTACATCCATTTGAAAAAGTTTGAAATCATGAAAATATGCAAATGCACATAACATTCGAATGGATTCTAATCTCGCAACTGGGGCATAAGTCTCATCGTAGTCGATACCCTCTTCTTGATTGTATCCTTGAGCTACGAGTCGAGCCTTGTTACGAGTTACTAAACCATCCTCATTTAGTTTGTTTCGGAATACCCAACGGGTGCCAATGACCGGATGATCAATAGGCTTGGGAACAAGTTCCCAAACTTGATTCCGTTCGAATTGGTTCAATTCCTCTTGCATGGCATCTATCCAGAAACTATCACTACATGCTTCATCAATAGATTTAGGTTCTAGCTGTGAAATAAATGCAACACTAGAAACAATATCTCTACTGGATGATCGAGTACTTACTCATTTGGTAATGTCACCAATTACCAAATCTTGTGGATGATCAGCTGTGAATTTTAACCTCTTCGGTAGACTCTGTAGGTAGCTGGTTCCTGGATCTCCTCTAGGGGGTTCAGCTAGTGCAGAGCTTGGTTCAGGTTCAGCTGATGTTGAACTTGATGTAGGCAGATCTTCATCCCTATCATCATGAGTCATTTGGTTCATTTCATCAAAAGTGATGTTGATTGATTCTTCGATGATCATGGTACATTTGTTGAAGACTCTGTACCCTTTGCTCTTGGCCGCATAACCTAGAAATATACCTTCATCCGCCTTTTCGTCAAACTTTCCTAAGTTGTCTTTAGTATTAAGAATAAAGCACTTATAGCCAAAAATCTTAAAGTATGAAACTGAAGGAATTCTATCAAACCATAACTCAAATGGAGTCTTCTTCGATTTGGGTCGAATTAGAACTCTATTGAGCACAAAGCAAGCTGTATTGACAGCTTCAGCCCAGAAGTATTTGGGTAGGCTAAATTGATTTAACATCACTCTGGCCATTTCGGTTAGAGTTCTGTTCTTACGTTCCACAACTCCATTTTGTTGTGGAGTTCTAGGACAGGAGAACTCGTGTATGAAACCGTGTGTGTCACAAAATTGCTCGAAATCAGCATTCTCGAATTCGCCTCCATGATCACTTCTAATTCGAGTGATCATGTAACCTTTTTTATTTTGTACTTTTTTGCAAAAGGCGACAAATTCGGATAATGCGTCATTCTTGCGTGTCAAGAAATATACCCACGTGTATCTAGAAAAATCATCTACAATAACAAATGCATATAATTTACCTCCGAGGCTAGCAACTCTGCTAGGACCGAATAAATCCATGTGTAGCAATTGTAGAGGTCTAGTAGTACATACTGCGTTTACAGACTTGAATGTGGATCTGGTAGCCTTGTTCTTTTCACATTGGCTGCATACCGAATCCTTCTTGAATGTTATGTCTGGTAAACCGCATACTATCTTCTTTGTGGATAATCTTGAAATTGTATCCATGTTTGCATGACCGAGTCTCATGTGCCATAGATGACTCTCATCACTTTTGGCCATTAAGCATCTACCTGAAATGTTAGCTTCTTTCAGCAGATAGAAAACATATATATTGTCTTCCCTGGTTCCTTCAAAGATAGTACTACCAGTTGAGCTATCAACTATAGTACATTTGTCTTTGCCAAAGTTGATACCATAACCATGATCAACTAGATGACTTATGCTGAGCAGATTATGTTTCAACTCGGTAACCAGACAGACATCTTTAATCATGGGATAGGAAGACTTACCAACATCACCGATATGAATAATATACCCTTTCAAATTATTACCGAAGGAAACATAACCTTCCTTCTTCTTCTTCGACAGTGTTGTAAATAGGGTAGCGTCATCGGTCATATGCCGTGAGCAACCGCTGTCGAGGATCCATTTGCTTCTAGCATGTGAAGGGTGTTCCACCTACAAAACAGTTTGCAGATGAAACCTTTGGTACCCATTTCTTGTAGGGTCCTGAATTGTTAGCTTTAGGTATCCAAGCATAAGCATTTAAATCTACAAGCTTTCTCATTCTACATGCAGATGATATATGACCAATGAGGCCACAATAATGACATTGTGCATGTCGAGTGTTGAAAGCTGAGTGGTGTGTATGGTTGGTAGGTTTGGATTTTCTAGTATAGAAGAATGCATACCTATGATCATGTTTGGGCTTAACCTTTTGGGGTAAAGGTTTTATATGGTTTGGTCTGACAGTGTTTGGCTTGGGAATGTTCCGAATTCTCGGTAAGTGACACGTGTTAGGATAGGAAGCAGCAGGCTCAGGCTGTTTTCCTAACCTAATTTTCAACCTTTTGGAAGTGTCATATAACTTAGTATAATCAGAAGTGAGTGATTCCATTCTGATTTGTGCAGATTGAAGACTTTTCTTTTCTCTAGAAAGATCTTCTCTCAATTGGTCTATAATCTTGTCTTTCTCTTCGGATGACTGTTTAGTCTCGTGTAATAAGAGCTTTATAGAGGAAAGCTCACCAGACTCACTAACATTAGCTCTAACCTCAGCTAGTAGGTCGGTAAGTCTTCCTATTTCTCCTTTGTACTCTTTGAGTACCTTCTTAGCGGTCTGATATTTACTACGCAGTTTCCTGTAGTCAAGCATCAGGTCACTGAAGGCATCTCCTAATTGCTCAAAGGTGAAGTCATCATATGTTTCTACAGGTTCAGTAGGTACCTGATCGATTGCCATGAAGCAGATGTTTGCAGCGTCCTCTGAATGTTCATCTTCTGAGTCGCTAGCTTCACTCTCATGCCATATGCTGGTGTTGGCATATTTCCGAGACGTTGATCTTTTCAGGTTGCCTTTTTCATACCTGTTGTTCTTCTTGCTCGATGATGAGTTGATGGGACAGTCCTTCTTCATATGTCCCTTCTTCTTACAGCCATAGCAGACAGCATCTTCTTGATACCAGTTGTTGCTGTTGTTCTCTTTGACTCTCTTCTCATGTCTCATGAATCTTTTGAACTTCCTTGCTAGGAGAGCTTGATCTTCAGCGTCAGATCCACTGCTGTCTGAGTCATCTTTAGCAGCTTTTCTGTGCTGAGCCTTGAGGGCGATAGTCTTCTCCTTTGGAGCAGGCTCTTCAAAATCTTGTAGCTCCAGTTCATGAGTGAGTAGTTTACCCATGAGTACTTCAAGTGACATTGTGGTGAGGTCGTTTCCTTCAATGATAGCTGTAGCCTTCTGAATCCAATTCTTGGTGAGAGCTCGCAGGAGTTTGCGAATCTTTTCGTGGTTACTGTAATCTTTGCCTAAGGAGGACAAAGGGTTTACAATATCCAAGAACCTCTCGAACATTTGTGTGACTGTTTCATTTGGCTTCATTTTGAACGCCTCGTACTCTTGAGTAAATCTGCTGACTTTTGACTCCTTGACTTGAGTCGTGCCTTCATGTGTAACTTCGAGAAGCTTTCATACACCATTTGCCGTTGTGCATGTAGATACCCTGTTAAATTCTGTTCTGTCTAAGGCACAAAAAAGAGCATTAATGGCACGTGCGTCAAGACTGGCCTTTTTCTTTTCTTCCTCTGTATAACTGCTTTGGGGTTTTTCAACCAAAACTCTCTCGACATTTATACGAGGTGGCTTCTGATAGCCATCGTGAACAATAGCCCATAAGTCAAAATCAAGAGATTTCAAGAAGAAACTCATCCGTGTTTTCCAATAAGTGTAGTTAGTACCATCAAACATAGGGGGTCTGTTTGTGGCCTGACCTTCACTTGTGAATTTCATAGTAGCCATGTGATGTGCTGTGATCTAATAAATAATGAATAAATAATAGCACTGTTACCTCGCTTTACCTGTAACACCCGCTCTGATACCAATTGTAGGAACGATATAGTAAAGCGTAATACTCTAGAGGGGGGTGAATAGAGTTGGCAGCGGAATAATGCTAAATAAAAATTATTAGCAACACAATCACAGTATATAATCACAATTGAAATAATGTAAAGGCAGAGTTCAGAAAGCAAACGCAAAGACAGCGATGTATACTGGTATCCCTCTGTTGAGGACTAATCTAGTCGATAGAACTCTTGCTACCAGTTGAATCCACTATAGGAAAAACCGCAAGTTTTCTTACGAAGTCCTTGCAACTTCTACAACGCGAGCTTTGATACGAAGAACTCGTCCAACTTCAAATGTGAAGAGGTATTCTTCAATCAAGCCTTCTGATTACAATCTCTCAGAAACTTCTAGACCGTACCGCACTGGCAAATCGACTAGAGGATTGTAACTGGCTTGGGATCTGAAAATAAAAGCTCTAGAAAACTCTTTGGAAGGTAGAAAGCTTTTTAGATAGAGAGAAGATTGAAAGTGAATGAGTGAATTGAAATGATCGAAATCTATCTCTATTTATAGGAATTCCAAAGGGAGAACTCTGTCAGAATTCGGGCAGAATTCGGGCAGAACTCGATGAGCAAATCTCGGTCAAATCTTCAACTGCAGGAGGACCAAGTTCCAGAGAATTCAAAAATCAAACGGCCACCAACCGAACTCTGGCCAAACTCTGGCCGAACTCTGGCCGAGTTCTGTCAGGGTTAGGTTAGGGTTTTAAAATAGATTTTTGGTGATTTTTGAAAACCTTTTTGAAAACCTTTTTGTAAACATTTTGATAGGTCATTTTAAAAATATTTTGAACTATTTTGGGGATAGCCTATTTGCCAGTACGACTCGGTGTACAACGTATTCCTAGACTCAAATAAAGTAAAAAAATTACATTGCATAGGAAGTACAGACTCAAGTAGGCAAACAGATCTTCAGTCTTGAATAGAGTGAATATCCAATCTTGCTTATGTCCAATAAGCTGAGATGTCCCAACTAGCTTTGTATATCCAGACAGAGTTTGATCAATTATTAAAATCAGGTTAACCATATGACCAATGGGCCAACACGATATGGTACTCTGTATGGATTGGTTGAGCTTGCACCATGCTAGTATTGATTGTAGAGGAGACAGAGTTCTTTTTAGGCCGCCGGGAGAGCCAGAGATCGAGTTTGCTCGAGGAGCAGCGGAGCCAGAGGCTGGATTATGTGGAGCTTTCTTGGCACGGTAGGATTTGCCACATCCGTTGATAGCTGAGTTCTCGGATGTCTTTCCCGAGGAGTTATCGGAAATGCCGCCAGACAGGGATATTGAGTTCTCTGTAGACTTGGTGCCGGACGCCGAGCCCATTTTACAGTACGTCTATAGGGTCAACAACAGCGAGTTGATAGAGCTGAAGAAGCAAGTCGACGAGCTGCAGGAAAAGGGGTTTATCAGATCCAGTTCTTTATCTTGGGGAGTGCCAGTCCTGTTTGTGCCGAAGAAGGACGGTACATCCCACATGTGTATTAATTACTGGGTGCACAACAACCTCACTATCAAGAATAGATACCCTTTGCCGAGGATCGACAATTTGTTCGATCAGCTGAGTGGATCGAAGGTATTTTCGAAGATAGACTTGAGGTCCGGGTATCATCAGCTGAAGGTGAGGCGGGATGACATTCCCAAGACTTCATTTTGGACTCGGTACGGCCAGTACAAGTTTACAGTGATGCCATTCGGGTTGACCAATGCTCCAGCGGTGTTCATGAACTTGATGAACAAGGTATTTCATCAGTACCTTGACAAGTTCGTGGTGGTCTTCATAGATGATATCTTGATCTATTCGAAGACGCAGGAGGAGCATGAGAAGCACTTGAGAGTTGTGTTAGAGACTCTAAGGATGGAGCAACTCTATGGGAAGCTTTCGAAGTATGAGTTTGTCTTGGACCAGGTCGAGTTCTTAGGTCATATTGTGACCGAACACGGGATCTCAGTGGACCAGAGGAAGATTTCAGCAGTTGAGTCTTGGTCTACGCCCAGTTCGGTTGCTGAGGTTCGGAGCTTTCTGGGTTTGGCTGGCTATTATCGAAAGTTCGTCCAGGACTTCTCGCGGATTGCAGAGCCGATGACTAGACTCACCAGGAAGGACGCGGAGTTCGTCTGGACTGATGAGTGTCAGGCTGCATTCGATGAGCTGAAGAAGAGGTTGACCTCATGTCACGCCCCAGAACCAGAATACTGGAGAGCGGGGGCAGACATAGCCAGCTACGTATATTGAAATAGAATACATCTCAACTATACGGTCACGGCTGTCTAGATATGAGGGTTTACTACAAGCCAGCAGTCTCTTAAGGTCAAGCCTATTGTCTCAATCTCAAGCAATTAACAGAGTTACAAGATATTAGAGCATCAAATATATATATATAAGGCGTCCCAAATATTACATATTGGATGATCATGAAGCTAGTCGTACAAAATGATAGGACTAGCAAGAGTTCAGTCATACATGATCAACCCTAGGATTTGTTAATCATGCTTACAGCCCGTAGGCAGACAGTAAGTAAATGTGCATCGAGCTAATAGGTGCTCGTCGGCTAAACGCCTCAAAAGAATAAATTTATATATAAGTGGGTGAAACAAAAAGGAAAACCCACTCTTGGCCCGGGTTCCGTCTAGTTGTCACCATTGGGCTGGAAGCTCGGTAGATCCTCGGGAGCTGCTCCGAAATCTGGCCACACAAAACCAGCTGGGTCAAACCCCAGAAAGAGCAAGTGCCACAAAGGAGGCCACAAATAAGAACAAAAGCCAGCATATCAGAACATAAAGAATAAAAGAAAGTACAAGTAGTAAGGTACACAGGGCGATAAACGACTAGGGACGCGGAACCATTCCGGGAGCCAGGTTACAATCCTTAAACCAGACAAGGACCGGGGTTGTAACCCTTCGCCTGAATAGCTCACTGTCTCTACTCATTTATCGTTAAGATAAGTAAAACAAACATGCTCAGGAGATAGCAGGTACTGGAGCTAGACAAGACTTAGACAAGACTGGACACCATCCATTCACAATTGGCCAAGCAAGTACTACGGCTTACTACTTTAACTAACTAGGGTTATCACAAGCCTAATTACTAACAAGATGCAAGTGAGAAACTCCCAGTCCCAAGCCCTGCAGACTATCCAGTTATCCTTCCGCGGGTTGAGAGTTATAGGTGGGTACATTGCCCGGGAGACAAATGTACCCTTAGGTGACTTAGAGGGTGCAACACATGACAGTGTGCTGGAAATGTGCTCTACTCGTCGGCAAGCTACAAGTCCATTAAAGTGCCCAGATAACGAGATTGCCTGTGACTGGGAATTCTCCATGTTCTAGTTTGATCTAATAATTAGCCTAATCCAATTTAGCGCGAGTCCCTGGCCGTGGTACCCAGGAAGTCGCGTCCTAAACATGATGCAAGACAAGACAAGTGGATTGTACAAACAAGCAAGCAGGAACACCCACGGTGTCAAGTTGATTATACGAGTTAATTACAAGTTACAAGTCAAGTCAAGTCAGGAGTGCGCCGCCACGGGCCACTATCAAGTTATCAAGATAAATCATGTCAGGGTGCTTGTTAGGAGTGCACCACTACGGGTCACTGTCATGTCAGGTTGGTCATGTCAGGAGTGCACCACTACGGGTCACTGTCGTGTTATGCTAGGTCCTGGTCATACCATGCCATGTACAATAGACATTCCAAACATATTAAGTAAAATCAAGTTCATGAGAAAAGGCGTAAGGATATAAAATGGGCGTAAAATATCTAATACAATATCACTATATATAGGACTATAGAAGAGCCAGGCTTAAAGAAAATAAAACCAAATCTCCAAGAGCCAATGGTTTGCGCAAGGGGTCAGGGGGTTGGATTGCGCAGGAGTCAAGTGCGCCAGGAGGCCAACTGCGCAGGGTGAGCTGCGCAGGGTACCAACTGCGCAGGAGTGAGCTACGCAGGGTACCAACTGCGCAGGAGTGGATGGCGCAGCAGATGGATTGCGCACATGAGGATTGCGCAGGGGTGGATTGCGCAATGGTCGATTGCGCAGGGATTACTTTGCGCATGGCTGGCTTGCGCATGGCTAGCTTGCGCCAGCGCAATCCAGCGCAGCGCAAAGCACTGGCCAAGTGATTGCGCAATCGGCCATGCGCTAAGGAGCACAGGCCGGGGGTGCGCAATCGGCCATGCGCTAAAAAGCGCAAGGCAGAGGGCTGTTCTTCCTGGCCGAGAGCAAGTCCAAGAACACCAAGAACTTCAATTCTTCATAACTTAGCCAAATTAAAACCAAATCTAGATTTTCAAAGTTCTAACTTGAGTAAAATCGAATTCTCTTCCACATGGAAGCATCAAAACATGCAAAAATTAAAGTTTAATAGATCAAAACCAAGGATTTCCAAAAATAATCCAAACTTAGATCTAGAAAAATGAAAGCTCCAAATCACAAAATGTCAAGTTCTAAAGTTGTTCTCTATGTCCTAATCTATCAAATAAACAAATAAAATTGGGTGCTTATTTGTTGGCAAGGTGCACTTGCCTAATGGGTTGGAGAGTTGTGGAAGAAGGAAGAAGAAGAAAATTAATGGAGAGTAAAGAGGAGAGAGAAAGTTTGGTGGAGATATAATGAGGGTGGTTGTGTTGTGTTGAGGGTAGAGTGTAGGTTAAAGTGTTCCACTCATGATGAACCAAACCAAACCAACTTCCACAAAATAAAACCAAGCCATGGTCCAAAACCCATTTACGAGAAACCAAAATCCGCAAGTCGAGAAAATTAAAATACGTGCCAAAATCAAATACGAGCATAAATACGAAATACAGGAAATGGGGGTGACAACTCTACCCACCTTCAAAGAATTTTGTCCTCGGAATTTAATCAAGGAGCTAGAGATTGCCACGACAAGCTATACTAAGCACAGACAAGCTACACTAAGCAGTTCAATCATACAATCATACAATGCAAGCAAGGAAGCGTAAGGCATAAGAAAGACATTATACCTCACGAGTCAAACAGGTAGGGATATCGCGATCGGATGTCGTCCTCACGCTCCCACGTTGACTCACCTAGAGAGTGATGACCCCAAGCAACACGAACTAAGTTAATAGTCTTGTTCTTGAGCGTCTTTTCCCTCCGGTCCAAAATAGACACGGGCCTCTCCTCATACGAAAGGTTGGTACCAACAACCAATTTCGAATGATCTAGGATATGGCTCGGGTCCGGGATGTACCGTCGTAATTGGGACACATGGAATACATCATGTACCTCACTTAGCGACGGCAGAAGAGCGAGACGATAGGACACATCGCCTACTCACTCCAGAATATCGAACGGCCCTATATACCTAGGACTAAGCTTTTCCCGTACGCCAAAACGAATGACGCCGCGGGTAGGCGAGATCCTAAGGAATATATGGTCGCCGACGGCAAATTCTAAGGGACGCCGATGAGCATCGGCCCAATGGCGCTGGCGATCCTGAGCAACTCGGAGGTGATCTCTGACTTTCCTGACCACTTCAACCGTCTGAGAAATCAGTTCTGGACCGAGCGTCTGCCTTTCTCCGACATCGTCCCATGCTAACGGAGATCTGCACTTCCTACCATACAGAGCCTCGAAGGGTGCCATCTGGATACTGGCCTGGAAACTATTGTTGTACGAGAATTCCACCAGGTGCAGGTGATCCTCCCACGAACCACCAAAGTCAAGGGTACACAACCGCAACATATCTTCGAGAGTTTGTATAGTACGCTCTGACTGCCCATCTGTCTGCGGATGATACGCTGAGCTGAACTTGAGACGAGTCCCCAAACTTTGATGAAGACTGCGCCAGAAGTACGATGTAAATCTCGTATCCCTGTCTGATACTATGCTGACTGGCACTCCGTGAAGTCTGACGATCTGCCTGAGATACATCTCTGCTAGCTGTGCCGTCGACTGTCCAACTCTAAATGGAAGAAAGTGTGCCACCTTGGTAAGCCTGTCCACAATGACCCAAATAGCATCTCTGCCTGCCGGAGATCTGGGTAACCCAGTCACAAAATCCATGGTTATGTGCTCCCATTTCCATTCTGGGATCGGCAAGGGTTGAAGAAGTCCAGCTGGCCTCTGATGTTCAGCCTTGACTTGTTGGCAAACCAAACATCGAGAGACATACCGGGCTATCTTCCTCTTCATACCATTTTACCAAAAGTGTTGACGAATATCTCTATACATCTTCGTGCTGCCTGGGTGGATGGAATACTGCGAACTGTGAGCCTCTGTCATGACTTCCTGTCTGATATCTCTACTGGGTACACAAAGACGCGTGCCGTGTCGAAGTGTACCATCCTCATGAATACATAACTCTGGCCTTCTCCCTGCCTCGCACTCTGCTCTGAGCCGCTGAATCTTGGAATCTGTTAACTGTGCTGTCCGGATCCTCTCAACTATGGTGGACTGAATCTGTAGGCTGGCCATCAAGGCCACATTAGAAGGAAGAACCACTTCAATTCCCATCTTCTGAAGATCCGACAATAACTCTGGTTGCGCTGTCAGGAAATAAACTCCGGCTCTCCGGCTCAACGCATCTGCTACCACGTTGGCCTTCCCCGGATGATACTGCAAATCCACATCGTAGTCCACAAGTAGCTCAAGCCATCTTCTCTGCCGCATATTAAGAACCTTCTGGGTGAAAACATACTTCAGGCTCTTATGATCAGTAAAGATCTCCACTCTGTCTCCGTACAAGTAGTGTCTCCACAACTTAAGTACAAAAACTACTGCTGCTAGCTCCAAGTCGTGGGTCGGGTAATTCTTTCATGATCACGGAGTTGACGTGACGCATAAGCAATTACCTTCCCATGCTGCATCAAAACACATCCCAATCCTCTGCCTGAAGCGTCGCAATAAACTGTGAATCCTCCGGTCCCATCTGGAAGGGTGAGAATAGGAGCCGTTATCAAACCTCGCTTCAACTTCTCAAATGATTCCTGACACTCTGCTGTCCAAACGAACGGTACATCCTTGCGGGTCAACTGGGTCATCGGCGCTGAAATCCTTGCAAAATCAGAGACGAACCGCCGGTAGTAGCCGGCCAATCCAAGAAAGCTGCGAACTTCTGCCACTGAGCTGGGTACTGGCCATGCCTCGATAGCCACAATCTTCTGGGGATCCACTTCCACTCCTCCTCTGGTAATGATGTGACCTAAGTAAGAAATGCGATCGAGCCAGAACTCGCATTTACTGAACTTGGCGTACAACTGGTGCTCTCTGAGAATCTGGAGGACAATTCTGAGATGCTGCTCGTGCTCTGCTTCACTCTTGCTATAGACCAGGATGTCATCAAGGAACACTATCACAAACTGATCCAAGTAAGGCATGAAAATACGGTTCATGAGGTCCATGAACACTGCCGGCACATTGGTCGCTCCAAAGGGCATAACTAGAAACTCCCAATGCCCGTACCTAGATCTGAACGCCGTCTTCGGGATGTCCTGCTCTCTGACTCTGATCTGGTGGTATCCTGACCGCAAGTCTATCTTCGAGAAAATTGAAGCCCCTTTGAGTTGGTCAAACAAGTCATCTATCCTCGGGAGAGGCTATCTGTTCTTGATTGTCACTGAGTTCAAGGTACGATAATCAACACATAGCCTAGACGTACCATCCTTCTTTTTCACAAGAAGCATCGGGGCTCCCCAAGGCGATCCACTAACACGAATGAATCCCTTGGTTCTAAGTTCTTCAATCATCTTGTACAAAATCTCCAACTCTGAAGGCGCCATTCTGTAGACTCGCTATGATACTGGTGCTGTCCCGGGAATCAAGTCGATGGTGAACTCGATCTCCCGCTCTGGTGGCATCCCTTGAAGTTCCTCTGGGAAGACATCTGGAAACTCTTCAACTATCCGGGGTAACTGCACTGCTGCTTCTGCCATCCGCAATACTGGAGGAGATGGCTCTACGGCGCCTCTGAAAAATGAAAACTCTAGCTCTCCGGGAATACTAAAGACAACTCTGCCAGCATGGCAGTCTATCCTAGCATAATAGTTCCTCAACCAATCCATGCCTAGAACTACATTATAGTCTGCCATAGGGAACTCTATGAGCCTAGCGAGAAACTCTCTACCGCTAACTACGATCCGACACGAGGAAAACACTCGATCTACTCCCACAAGACCATTACCAATAAGTATATTGAGCCTCACTGATAATGACTCGGGCTCCAATCCTATCCGTGTCGCGAATCGTACAGACATGAATGAATGCGATGCACCAGAATCAAATAATACAGATGCTAGAAAGGTATTGACGAGAATAGTACCTGCCACTACCTCACCTGGTGCAACTTCTTCTTCCATGGTCAACATCATAGCCTGACCTCTAGCTGCGGGTCCTCTCTGCTGGAAACCCCTCTGTCGGTTCTGTGCTGGAGCCTGGGTGAACTGCTGCTGGTTCTGCTGCTGAAAGGCCTGGGCCTGAGGCAACAATGGCCTCGGGTACTGCTGCTGCTGCTGAACTGGAGCTGGGGCTGGTCCTCTCACCGAAGAACTAGAAAGGTTGGATGATGATGGACCTCCGCTATTCGGGCAGGTCCCTATCTGGTGGTCTGCTCCTCCACAAGCCAGGCACAATTCCTGTGCCCTACGACACTTTGCCACTACATGGCCCGGCTTCCCGCAATACGAACATTCCACCGCGGAAGACTGCTTCTGCTTCTGCTGCTGCGGGTACGTCGGGGTCGAATGCTGAACCGACGTCACTGAGGCCGTCCGCCTTGGAGTCCCAATGGTTATACCCTTAGCTGCCGGGGCTGGAGCTGAAGATTGGTGCATCTGGTTGTGGGACCGCTTCCTGCCTCCGGTCCTGTCCACAATTCTCCAGGAGGTATACTCATGCCTCCTTGCTGCCTTCAACACTGCATCGAACGTCTGGTGCTCGAACTGCTCCACAGCCAATAATATCTCTAAGTGCAGCCCTTGCTGGAATCGCTGAGCCCTATCGAACTCGGTTGCCACCAAGGTGGGGGCGAACCTACTCAGCCTGGAAAACTCGGTCGCATAGCCATCGACCGTCCTGCCTCTTTGCTTCAAGTTGGTGAACCGGGTCTGCAGGTCGTACCGTGCCACCGCATCGAAGTACTTTGTCTGGAACCTCTCTCTGAACGTCGCCCAAGTGACTGGCGCTGCTAATCCCATGGCCTGAGCTGTCCACCAATCGCGAGCCAAGTCTTACAACTGTAGGCGTACCACCGCCACCTTCTCATTCTCAGGTGTCCTAGCTGCTTCTAGAACCACCTCGGTATCCTAAAGCCAAGCGTCTGCGGCAATCGCATCTTCACTGCCGTCAAAGAAGGGAGGGTTCAAGCGCTTGAAACTGTTGGCCGCCTGATTCCCTTTGGGACCTCCTCGGTTTAGTGCATCATGAACTTCCTGGTGCAAGACGTCGCCTCGACGATCTTGGGATGCAGGTAGTTCTCTGATAAGCCCTACCAAAGGTCCCTCATCCTGTCTAGCTGGTTGAGCGGGCGGAGCTGCCTGAACTGGAGGTTCCGAGCCTCCGGGAAGCATAACTCGGGAGGCTACTCCAGAGTGCTGAGCTTGATCTTCCTGGCGCTGGGGTGCTTGTCGAGCTTCCTCTGGCTGGTTGGCAGGTCCGGGAGTAATGCCGCTGAAGAAGACGACATAGGAAACAGTAAGGAAGGACCAGGACAGATCAATGATACAAGCGTGTGACCAGGTCAAGAATCTCAGGGATTTGAAGATACGAGCAGAGATCAAGGACGAAATATTGATTGAGACATCTATTCGGTAAACCCTCACATTTCTTGAATGCCAAGACCTGCATGGGCCACCACTTAAACCATGTCACGCCCCAGAACCAGAATACTGGAGAGCGGGGGCAGACATAGCCAGCTACGTATATTGAAATAGAATACATCTCAACTATACGGTCACGACTGTCTAGATATGAGGGTTTACTACAAGCCAGCAGTCTCTTAAGGTCAAGCCTATTGTCTCAATCTCAAGCAACTAACAGAGTTACAAGATATTAGAGCATCAAATATATATATATAAGGCGTCCCAAATATTACATATTGGATGATCATGAAGCTAGTCGTACAAAATGATGGGACTAGCAAGAGTTCAGTCATACATGATCAACCCTAGGATTTGTTAATCATGCTTACAGCCCGTAGGCAGACAGTAAGTAAATGTGCATCGAGCTAACAGGTGCTCGTCGGCTAAACGCCTCAAAAGAAGAAATTTACATATAAGTGGGTGAAACAAAAAGGAAAACCCACTCTTGGCTCGGGTTCCGTCTAGTTGTCACCATTGGGCTGGAAGCTCGGTAGATCCTCGGGAGCTGCTCCGAAATCTGGCCACACAAAACCAGCTGGGTCAAACCCCAGAAAGAGCAAGTACCACAAAGGAGGCCACAAATAAGAACAAAAGCCAGCATATCAGAACATAAAGAATAAAAGAAAGTACAAGTAGTAAGGTACACAGGGCGATAAACGACTAGGGACGCGGAACCATTCCGGGAGCCAGGTTACAATCCTTAAACCAGACAAGGACCGAGGTTGTAACCCTTTGCCTGAATAGCTCACTGTCTCTACTCATTTATCGTTAAGATAAGTAAAACAAACATGCTCAGGAGATAGCAGGTACTGGAGCTAGACAAGACTTAGACAAGACTGGACACCATCCATTCACAATCGGCCAAGCAAGTACTACGGCTTACTACTTTAACTAACTAGGGTTATCACAAGCCTAATTACTAACAAGATGCAAGTGAGAAACTCCCAGTCCCAAGCCCTGCAGACTATCCAGTTATCCTTCCGCGGGTTGAGAGTTATAGGTGGGTACATTGCCCGGGAGACAAATGTACCCTTAGGTGACTTAGAGGGTGCAACACATGACAGTGTGCTGGAAATGTGCTCTACTCGTCGATAAGCTACAAGTCCATTAAAGCGCCCAGATAACGAGATTGCCTGTGACTGGGAATTCTCCATGTTCTAGTTTGATCTAATAATTAGCCTAATCCAATTTAGCGCGAGTCCCTGGCCGTGGTACCCAGAAAGTCGCGTCCTAAACATGATGCAAGACAAGACAAGTGGATTGTACAAACAAGCAAGCAGGAACACCCACGGTGTCAAGTTGATTATACGAGTTAATTACAAGTTACAAGTCAAGTCAAGTCAGGAGTGCGCCGCCACGGGCCACTATCAAGTTATCAAGATAAATCATGTCAGGGTGCTTGTTAGGAGTGCACCACTACGGGTCACTGTCATGTCAGGTTGGTCATGTCAGGAGTGCACCACTACGGGTCACTGTCGTGTTATGCTAGGTCCTGGTCATACCATGCCATGTACCAAATCTCCAAGAGCCAATGGTTTGCGCAAGGGGTCAGGGGGTTGGATTGCGCAGGAGTCAAGTGCGCCAGGAGGCCAACTGCGCAGGGTGAGCTACGCAGGGTACCAACTGCGCAGGAGTGAGCTACGCAGGTACCAACTGAGCAGGTGTGGATGGCGCAGCAGATGGATTGCGCACAGGAGGATTGCGCAGGGGTGGATTGCGCAATGGTCGATTGCGCAGGGATTACTTTGCGCATGGCTGGCTTGCGCATGGCTAGTTTGCGCCAGCGCAATCCAGCGCAGCGCAAAGCACTGGCCAAGTGATTGCGCAATCGGCCATGCGCTAAGGAGCACAGGCCGGGGGTGCACAATCGGCCATGCGCTAAAAAGCGCAAGGCAGATGGCTGTTCTTCCTGGCCGAGAGCAAGTCCAAGAACACCAAGAACTTCAATTCTTCATAACTTAGCCAAATTAAAACCAAATCTAGATTTTCAAAGTTCTAACTTGAGTAAAATCGAATTCTCTTCCACATGGAAGCATCAAAACATGCAAAAATTAAAGTTTAATAGATCAAAACTAAGGATTTCCAAAAATAATCCAAACTTAGATCTAGAAAAATGAAAGCTCCAAATCACAAAATGTCAAGTTCTAAAGTTGTTCTCCATGTCCTAATCTATCAAATGAACAAATAAAATTGGGTGCTTATTTGTTGGCAAGGTGCACTTGCCTAATGGGTTGGAGAGTTGTGGAAGAAGGAAGAAGAAGAAAATTAATGGAGAGTAAAGAGGAGAGAGAAAGTTTGGTGGAGATATAATGAGGGTGGTTGTGTTGTGTTGAGGGTAGAGTGTAGGTTAAAGTGTTCCACTCATGATGAACCAAACCAAACCAACTTCCACAAAATAAAACCAAGCCATGGTCCAAAACCCATTTACGAGAAACCAAAATCCGCAAGTCAAAAAAATTAAAATACGTGCCAAAATCAAATACGAGCATAAATACGAAATACAGGAAATGGGGGTGACACCTCAGCTCCGATCTTGACTTTGCCATCTGGGCCAGGTGGGTTCTTGATCTACAGCGATGCTTCAGAGAAGGGCTTGGGTTGTGTTCTTAGTAGCACGGGAAGGTGATTACCTATGCATCCAGGCAGTTACGTCCTCATGAGAAGAACTATCCTACTCATGATCTGGAGTTGGCCGTAGTTATTTTTGCTTTGAAGTTATGGAAGAATTACCTGTACAGAGAGCGAGTTGAGATCTTCACAGATCACAAGGGCTTGAAGTACGTATTCACTCAGAAGGAGCTGAACATGCGGCAGAGGCGGTGGTTAGAGATGATGAAGGACTTCGATATATTACTGCAGTACCATCCGGGAAAGGCCAACGTAGTTGCAGATGCCTTGAGCTGGTATCCAGTAGCTATGTTCTTGACGACAAATCGTCATCTTTTGGCCGACCTGGATAGTTTGGGTATCGAGGTCATCATTCTGGACATGGAGATCCAGATGTGGGGTTTACAGATTCAGTCTGAGCTAATGGATAGAGTCAGGTCAGCACAGTATGATGATGTTACCCTGAGGAGCATCAGGGAGCAGGTGCGGACGGGTTTGCTCGACGATTTCTCTTTAGGCGAAGATGGGTCGTTGCGGCACGGTACTAGGCTGTACGTTCCGCGTGGAGAGCTTCGGGAGGACGTTCTTCAGGAGGCGCATCGCTTTCAGTATTCTATGCATCCTGGAGCCAACAAGATGTATAGGGACCTGATAGAGCACGTGTGGTGGTATGGCATGAAGCGCGAGGTAGCTCAGTTTGTATCTCGTTGCCTTGTGTGTCAGCAGGTAAAGGCCGAGAGACAGAGACCAGGTGGATTGCTACAGCCGCTACCCATTCCCGTGTGGAAGTGGGAGCACATCACTATGGACTTTGTGTCTGGACTTCCACGATCGCTAGGAGGGAAAGATGAGGTTTGGGTCATCGTTGATAGATTGACCAAATCGGCCCACTTTTTGCCTTTCAAAGTGGGTTTGTCTTCGGGGAGTCCGGCAGAGCTTTACGTTCGTCAGATTGTGAGGTTGTACGGGGTTCCGGTGAGCATAGTTTCAGACCGGGATAGTCGATTCACTTCCCACTTCTGGAGGAGTTTGCAGACTAGCTTGGGTACCTCACTCAAGTTTAGTACCGCGTATTATCCTTAGACAGACGAGCAGTCGGAGAGGACTATCCAAAATTTGGAGGATATGCTTCGCACATGTGTGCTTGATCTCGGGGGTTCTTGGGAGGACCATCTTTACCTGGTAGAGTTTGCTTACAACAACAGCTACCAGGTCAGTATAGAGATGTCGCCATTTGAGGCTCTATATGGACGGAGATGCCGTACTCCTTTGCCTTGGGACGATGTCGGCGAGAGGGCGCTTCTTGGGCCGGAGATGGTTATGGATGCGACCGAGAAGGTCAGGTTGATTAGAGACAGACTTCGGGTGGCTCAGGATTGGCAGCGGCATTGGGCCGATTGTCACCGGAGACCGTTAGAGTTCGAGGTTAGTTTCAGTTTCCTGTCGTGTTTGTTTGTGATTATTGTTTAGTTATGTGTTGAGTTTTGTCTTATGTCTAGGCTGGTGACATGGTGTTTCTGAGGATATCCCCGACACGTGGCACGATTCGCTTTGGCGGCCATGGGAAGCTTAGTCCGCGCTACATCGGACCTTTCACCATCATAGAGAGGATCGGTGCAGTAGCTTACCGACTGGACTTGCCGCCTAGGCTCGAGGGAGTGCACAACGTGTTCCATGTATCTCAGCTGAGGCGGTAGGTGGCAGATCCTAGCCATGTATTGGACCATTCAGCGATACAGATGGGACCTACTCTCAGCTATCCGGAACAGCCAGTGGAGATTCTGGATTGCAGGAAGAAGGTGCTCCGGGACCAGGTCATACCCTTGGTTCGGGTTGCATGGAGACATCACTCTCCAGGTGAGTCTACCTGGGAGAGGGAGGACGACATGCGAGAGCATTTCCCTTATCTTTTCGAGCCCTGAGGTACAAGTCTATTTCTTTTATTTTTTTGTTTGTGATTTTCTGTGTTTGTTATCTTCAATTTCGAGGACAATTTTTTTTAAGGTGTATAGACTTGTCACCCTCACTTTTCCAAGATAGGGGTAAAATGGTAAATTTTTCATTTTTGAATATTTTGGAAATTTTATTTCATGAATGTTAATATTTAATGATTATAGGAGTCGGGTTCGAATTTCATCTCATTCCGACTTAATTCGGGACTCCAGGGAATTTCGACTTAAGTTGTGTTTAACACATTAATTAGCTATGGCCCACCAAACTTACCATTTAGGTCTAGGAGTTTGGACTAATCCCACATGGGTGTTTAGGCCTAATTATGTGTCACGATCCGTACCCCTTTTTTTTCGGATACGAGACGTGTCCAAGCCAGCCTACGCCGCAGTGTCGGCGGTAGAACGCTGTCACGGCCATGAAGATCAAAATCATAAATAATGCTCATACACAAAATTAATTTAATTTGCAATGATCAAGTTTTATATTTGCAGAAAAAATATAAACTTGTACAAATATTGGAATGACTACAACTCAGCTATCTAGCTACTCTCTAGGCTTTTTGTCTGCATGTACACCTGTATCTCCCATGCTAAGTAAATCCACGGCTAACCTAAAAGATATTGGTTTCCAGTCAGGAATGGAATGAGCACAATTTACTGAATGCAATTTCAATAAATGAAAATGACTATACAACAGAGGTTAGACATCAATTACATATTTTTGAAAATAAACAGAAAATACGGAAAACCAATAGCAAATAAATAGACACAAAATATTTTTCCCAACTGTTGGAAGTACCTTTGATATGTGATCAGTCTGGGATACTACACCGCGAGGTCTACGAGGTCTACTTGTACGAAAATAAACAATGTCTACGAGGTCTACTTGCAGAAAATAAACAATGTCTACGAGGTCTACTGCATAAAAATAAACACTGTCTACGAGGTCTACGGCATGAAAATAAACACTATCTACGAGGTCTAATGTATGAAAATAAATACTGTCTACGAGGCCTACTGCATGAAAATAAATATTGTCTACGAGGTCTACTGCATGAAAATAAACAATGTCTACGGTCGGAATATCACACATCCTTGGTACTTCTCATTTTCGACTCAACAATTTATAAAAGAATATAAAAATCACATAACCAATGGCCAATCAATGAAATATAGTGAAAATAAATATCGAAATGCAGATAATAAACTGTACTCGCCTGTGGTCCTGTGCTGGTAAAACCGATAATCTGAACTACTCAGTGTGCCACAATAGTCAAAACTCGTACAATAGTCTCCGGATGCTGAAATAAACATTACCAATGTTCTCAGAATAGTCAAAATAGCTAGAATTTCCTGTCCTTAAGTCCAATTTTGGACACATGGATAAAATGGTAATTTTTGGTCAAAACGGTGTCCGTCGTTGGACCCGCTTTGCACCGAAAAGCGTGCCAGAGTCAATGGTCTCTAAAGTCGTCAAACTACATGTCTACGGATTTTTTTTGATGACATGAACCCAACGGTATGTCCAGAGTTGGATTCTGGCGGCCCGTGCACAAAATCGCCCGTTGAGTCGGACCGTAGGACCCATAAAACGGTGATCCGTCAACTGTCTCAGAATTGGACCAAATTTGGCATACGGGACCAGAAAAATGATACGGTCCTACTGGCATAAGTTTTGTCTCGATCTGACGAGCGTGCACAAAGTAATTAGAGTTTCTACAAAGGGGCCGATACGGTGAATTCCGACAGATACGTATCAAATTCGTCGCGCACACGCGACCAATTTGAATTTCGCCAAAGCCCACACGTCCACGAAACCATTACGCACCTTTTGATACTTTCGGTTCGCAACTACGTCGCCAAGATTGGCGGGACGCACGTCGTATCGAAGGATTTTTCTAGATTTTCAGTTATTCGAAAACAAGTTTTTTATTATTTTTGAAATCTAATAACTTCCCACATATTTGATGAAATCAAGATCCGTAAAAAGGGTTTCGTTCTCGTATATGTTGTCTATAATTGTCTTCAAATAGAATTTTGAGACAGTCAAGGAAAATACGGGAATTTGCCTTCTAACAGGGTGTGTGGACTGCTACGTGCTGTCTTGTTTCGGGTGATTTTTCTTTGACTTTGCGTCAATTTTTTGGGCTCATTGATCAGCGATATCCAACTCTATTAGTTGGGATTCATAGAGGGTTAGATGGTCTAAGTGTAGGACTTTACGGGATCAAAAACGGGTGAGTATTCGAGAAGAAAACAGGGGAGGAAAGTGGGTTACCTGGTTGTCGGCTTGTGATGTGAAACAGAGTGTTCCCTGTTACAGGGTGTTTTTCGGCCATCACGCGACGGCCGACGGTGGACGCAGGTGGCTGAGGGTGCGTGCGCGGCCTTGGCGAATGTGGGGGTGAAGGTTTTGGCTAGGGTTTGGGAGTAGATGAAAAGAAACTCCTCCCTTCTCTCGATCATATATGAGCGAGTTTCTCCGCTCGGTGCACTCGACTGGAAAGTAGTCAGGAGTGGGCCTGACTAAAGGCTGGGCTGGGCCTTTTATGTGTAGGCTTAGCTCGGTTTGCATGGCTGGGATTTTCCTTATTATTCATTTGCTTCCCTTTTACTTATATCTAAATGTATATACATTTGTACATACACATCTATATGTATATATCTCTATATTTATATATATAACATGTATATATGTAAATACATTAATAAATTCTAAAAAATATTTATACGCCTATATAAAATTAAAGATAGATATATTCCTATAATTTGTATCTACCTTTCCATGTATTACTACGTATATAGTCATATATGTATATACCAATATCTATCTATATGATATGTGCACACCATATATTTTATATAATACTCTCCATTAATCTAAATAAAATCTTACTATTATTTATTCTTAGAATAGGGCTTATTTATAGAAATATGTAAATATGACTGACTAAAGTAATATAACCAATAAAATAGTAATATTAAATAACAATCCCAATAATAATAATAATGATGGAATTTAATAAACCAATAATGGTGTATATACCATTTGTACAGTCTTCTAATTCCAAAATGTACAAGGGCCTATTTTTACAATTATTATTGAATATCAAATAATGATATTTATAACATTTAATTAACAAATATTCAGAAAATATTCGTTAGATTTTTAAAATAAAATACGACACAATCATACCAAAATACACCAACACGAATATCGCTGAACGTACCGCGTGACTACAAAAGCTTGGGCTTGGTCCGGGTCCAGTCAGGACTATTTTGGTACAACCGGGTCTTCTACAAATCAATAAATTAAATAATAATTAAACCATTTATAGGGGTTAGGTCACAACTTGGTCTGGTTTTTAAAGTTAGGACACACTTATGGCCGGGTCTTCCTTGGCATGGCTAATACACTAGTCAATACACGCCACTGCACTATCCGTGCCATGATTCCTAATCGTCTGGTACTTCAAAACTCTATCATGGCTAAGATCATCTACCGTAATAATAAACTAAATAATTATTTACAAAAATCTAAAAATCTCTGTTTAATTCAAAGAATAAATAAAATGTATTATCGAATTTCGGGAAGAGGGGTTACATTATGATTTTTAATTGGTTTAAACTACCCCCAAAACCCTAATAGGATTAAACCTTCATATGGAAGCAAAGGAGGGGCAAACTTGTAATTTGCCATGGAGTCAACCCTCCTTTATAGGGCTGGCCACTCCCTCCCCCTTTCTCCATTCATTCACTTCAAATTTCTCCATCTCCTTCTTCTCCAAGTATTCTTTCCAAAAGAAAGAGTAGAAACCCTTAGCAATCATCTCCAAATAAGTTTTCTTTTCCAAATCTTTTTCCATCTAACTCTCCCTCTACCCCAAGTGGAACTTCTATAAGCTTTTGGGAGCAAAAAGTGGAGGGGTGTGTCCTAAACAATTCATTTCGTGTCGGAGCCGTGTCGGAGGATTATAATTGGGATCCATCTCCCAATAGGTACAACCTATCCTCTATTTATATTTCTTCATCATATAAATTAGTTTTGACCAAGTAAGATTGATCCCCGTGTTTGTGTCCCTATTTGTGTCAAGTTTGAGTCCATTTGGCGTGTCCTAGGAAGAGTTTTGGTTCATGGTTGTGTCCTAGTGTTTTCCTCCAATTTGGACACCCCAAGAATATTAGTTTGCCTCTAAGTGGGTTAGGCACTTTAAACTTCATGTTTGTGTTAGTGTTGTGGAGTTTAATTATATATAGTGTGTGTGTGTGTGTGTGTGTGTGTGTGTGTGTGTGTGTGTGTGTGTGTGTGTGTGTGTGTGTGTGTGTGTTTATATTTATATATGAGAGTGTGTTGTGTGTTCCTATATATATATATATATATATATATATATATATGTGTGTGTGTGTGTGTGTGTGTGTGTGTGTGTGTTTATATGTATATATATGTGTGTCACTATATAAATTAGTGTGTGTATTTATATATATAGAGAGGAGAATGAATGAAAGTGATATGTATGAGTGTTTTTGTCACAATCCGCTACCCAAATTGTTGGGCCGGGTCGAGTCATGTCCAGCCTACGGTTGAGATAAAGTGTAGTAAGTTGTTCTAAAGATAACAAGATAAGACTAAAATGTGCTAACAGTTCTATATGTAATAAAGAGTCGTAAATGTCCCAAACACAAAAGTCGTCTCGTATATCAATAAGATCCAAGTACAAGTCCAAAATATAAAGCTGGATACAGGTCCAGTCACAAAATACATAGTCTAATACATGACTACTCTCAAAAGTCCAAAGTAAATAGACAACTAGACGAGTTTCCCCGCAGGTACATCCTCGTAAGATAAAGCCTGGTCCTCGGCAGCAACTCCATAATAGGAATCACAAAGCAACTCCTCCTCAGTAAGTATACCTACAATGTTATCCCGTCAGGACGAAAGCAAGTACTGATTCTAACAAACTAAATATACGAAAAATTAACAGAAGTGTAATAAACTGGAATCATGGCATGTCATGGTTTAATTGGTTCTTTTTAGAAATGGCAACACATATTTGTTTAAAAGTTTAAAATCGTAGCATGTATCTGATCGGTCAATTGATGAATAGGATGTACAGCGGTACATATCAAGTTTTTTTGGAATGCACATACGTGCACTAACGGCATCGGTGTATATCCATACACAAATGCGAGATCAGAACATACAGCAAGGTTACATATAGAATGTTACCGAGCGCGGTAAATACATATGGAGAAGGGGGTCATGATCACGTACACTACTAACAGTTTTCCCTTAACCCGTTGTTTAAACATGTGAGAGATATGAAAACTGTCCTAAACATGGTAGAGACCGAAAGTAATACAACATGTGAAGTTTTAACTTGTTACCCCAAGGATCAGCATTTAACATTGTTGGAAATCACAGTTTATTATTATAGCAGTATGTAAAGTTTATAGAAGTACTTGCCTTTAGCAAAGAAAAGCAGTGATAGAAATGCTATAGATGCCTGGTGACTCGTCACTGTATAAATAACACATAAACATAGTTTTTATACTAAGTTAAACACTAAGACACTAGTTGTGTGATACGACTTTCTGAATGGACACCTAGCCAAATGATGACTTTAGCATAGGAGACCAATGTGGGGAGACACAATACACAAACTAACTTTCTAGGGTCTTTGTACTAGTGCAGGGGGTGGTCCAATATCTTAATAACTCAAAACAACACAAAATATTGTAAGTCGTAATTATTCAATAAATAATTCAAGCTGTACACTTTATTCCTATAATTTTTGAGATAGACAAAAAGCTCAATTTTACATAAAATAAAGTACCAAAATGAGTTCTATTTTTCCTAAAAATGAGTTCAATAAATAATTCAAACTGTAAACTTGTTAATTATAGAAATTTATACTAATTTTTTTGGAATTTATAAACCCTCATAGATATTTATTAAAAATCAGCAAACATATGAATCCTGAAAATGAGTTCTATTTTTCTATTTTTATAAAATATCAAAAGTACTTATTAAATGCTAAAAAAATTATAATAAATTATCTAAATTAACATAGTATTTAAATACAATTTTGCTCAGATTTTACAGTAATTAAAAAATATATATATAATTCAAAATCAGCAAGTAACAATATCTGGAAAATAATTAATTATTTACTATTTTGTCTATGTATTCGAAATTGAACCGAAGTACAGATACAGGACCCAAAGTCATGAATCAAGTCCAATATGACTTGTACAGACTCTGAATGTATTAGACAAAATTGGACCCAAAAATCCATGCTAGTTTTGGACATCAATTGGCCATGATTATAAAATGAAGTAATATATAGATAAATATATTTTAAAGTGCTAAATATACAAGTCACAAATTATAAAATAACTTGTAAAATTTTACATAATAATAATTAGCACTAAAATTTGTATTTGAAAATATATATATATATAATTATACAATAAACACAATTATATATATACATAAATATATAGATATTTATATATATATATATATATATATATATATATATATATATATATATATATATATATATATTTTATATATATATATATATATATATATATATATATATATATATATAATATATATATATATAATATATATATATATATTATATATAACAGTATATATAATAATATATATATACATATAAATACATATACATACACACACACACACATATATAATATATATATATATATATATATATATATAATATATAAATACATATATAATATATAATAAAAACAAAACAAAACAAAACAAAACAGAAAAAGATAGAAAAGGGGGCTCGAACTCGTCCAGGGGCAAGAAAAAAAATATACATATATAATAAAATAAAATAAAAATAAAACAAAACAAAACAGAAAAAGAAATGTTTCACTTAACAAAATGCCTTGAGGAATTGGCTTTTGAAAATAAAACGAGAAAAAGTACAAGAAGTACAAATTTGATTCTGGGAAAGTATTGTTATGGAAGTCCGATTCGTAAATGATCACTTTGTTCCTTAGACCATATGATGATGATGAAGATCACTGCTTGAAGTAGAACAAATGGAAGAACTAATTCACCAGAAAGGTATCGATGCACTTGGGCACTGATGGCGAGGCCGAATGCTTTCCTACTTTGCTTCACTCTGTTCTGAAAGAAAGGTTGAAGAAGAATGCTCTGGAGAATCAAAATCTCTAAGTTCTGATCTCTGTATTCTCTCCTGTCTCTGTCCCTTTGTTATGAGAAAAATAAGTCTATTTATAGACTTGGGCTCTTGTGCGTAAAAACTTAGCAAAAGTTCCATCTTTACGCTAACAACTGCCATCCACGATCGAAGCCAACTTCTGCATATGTTGACATGTGTCCCATCATTTCAGTAAGAATAGGATGCATGTACACACGTTCTTCGAGAAAAATGGCATGAAAGCCACGTAGGCAGACCACGTTCCAAGCTGGTGGAGGGGAATAGGGCGTAAAAATAGCCCCAATGTACTCTGAGCGTAAAGCAGTAGATTAGGCGTAAAATAGCCTTGACATAGACTTTTCGTGTAAAGTGGTTGTTAAATAACCTTGAGCGTAAAGTAGCTCAAATAGACTTTACGCACACGTCAGCTGTTGAGCGTAAAAGCTCGTATAGTCTTCGTGCGTAAAAGAAGCCATAGTGTGAGCGTAAAGTAGCTCAACCCACAAACTAAACGACAACATTGGTCTCTGTATAAAATAAATCCCTTTGTGATATATGCCATCATTAAGATCTCCATGTCAGAGTTTGCATTAAATGTGAGATTTGACAGCTTTGTCCAGCGTAAGAGTGGCTAATCTATCCTTGGCGTAAAACCATGGATGTAGACCCGAGCGTAAAATGATCAGCGTACTTTAGGTGTAAAGTGATTAGCCTTGTCTTGGGCGTAAAGAGATTAACCGCTCTGTTTGGCGTAAAATAGATCACTTATGAATGAAATGATCCATCTCTTTGACTCTTTCTCTGAAGCACTTTTTACGCTCCTACAAGACCCCCTTCAAAGTTTTCAAATATCTCCAAAATTTGAAACACTTTGAACAGAAGCGTAAAAGTTGAGATTTGATCAGTCAGCGTAAAATTCGGGATACGCAACCGTCATCCGCGTAAAAGCGGGGATATCCAACAGTCGGCGTAATTTTCAATAGTGTCGGTCAACACTCAACCGTCACAATAAATTTCTTTCTTGAGACTTTCGAATGCCTTTTTGTTTCCCCGAGTTTACATTAATAATGAGCATTTTCCAAAGAGGAATATGAAGAGTTGGTTTTAATTGTATAAATAAGAAGAAATTCTTCACTCTTGTCATTCATCCTCATAGTGACATGGCGCCAAAGAACGAGATTACTAACAAAGAGGCTTCGAGCTCCAGGCTTGATTTTGAGTGAGCATGCAACCTTTTAGAGTGCTTTGGACTGACTCCTGCAGTCTTTAGTCGCATCGATGGTGGTCCTCCAACTGCGTACGAAGGGCCAGAAGATGCAGAAGTATTTCTTAATCTGATGCGTCGCTCCGGGATTCGCAATATGCACGAACTAGGTACTTCCCTTCGTCAGCCCGACGAGGGAGAGAAAAAATGATGTTTTTTGCGAATCTTTTATCTGTAGGGGGCCACTCCCCCCCTTTTTATAAATAAAGTCTGATGTTAATCTCATCTGTTGGTATATAGAACTGTTCAACACTTTTTTTGACTGCTTCTATGGTTGTTAATTCGCAAGAAACAAACCAACACGTGGCATCTGTCTTGTGGTTACGAGAGCCTTTAAATAGGATCTTTTCCCGAAATAGACTCATACCAATCAGTTTCTTCGGCCTTTATAAATAGACGAGAATGTTTCATATATTCTCATTCTCGTTCCTCTGAAGATAACTTTCTGCAATGTCGTTCTCCAACAAGTGACAATGGCAAAGTTGTCCAACGGTGTTCCTTTGTACGCCCGGTCATTAGACGTAGATTCAACCATCATTAGAGCCAAACCATTTGGCTTAAGTGGTAAGTTCGACCGTAAGCAAATATTTGTCTTCAAATTTTCTGTTGGAAACAGGTATTCATGAGCGTAAATTCTTGACGAGCGTAAAAAAAATCCTTGCTGAAGTACTGGCGTAAAAGTCTTGCTGAAGCTCTGGCGTAAAAGTCTTGCTGAAACAGTGGCGTAAAAGCCTTGCTGAAGCTCTGGCGTAAAAGCCTTGCTGAAGCACTGGCGTAAAAAGTCTTGCTGAAGCTCTGGCGTAAAAGTCTTGCTGAAGCACTGGCGTAAAAGTCTTGCTGAAGTACTGGCGTAAAAGCCTTGTCATCTGTTTTTAGTTTAGCGTTTAATACGCATCTGATGATACTTCTGTTTAAAACACTTTTTCTTTGTTGTTCTCTGCAGAAGTTTGGCTGAACAGTTTTTTCAGGACCGGCATTGGTGACTTTGACGTTGTGAAGAGCGTTCTTCTGACATCAACATCAGGGAGCTCATGCGCTTTTGACGCACAAATCAGACAACTCAGAACTCTTCGTGGGATAGAAGGGTCTTCCTCTGTTGGTAGGAAGAGCCTTTATACATGGAGAGTTGGATGGTGGAGTCAACTCTACCCCGAGAAATCGGGTAGTAGAGTTCCTTTCACGGCAGAACTAGGAATCGTATTCCAATGCTGGATACATTCCTATCTCCTCTGGAAGGCCGCCCCTAATCCACCAGTTGTATTGGCAGCAACACGTCTTTGGGCTGCCATACACTGGGATTCTCCTCTCGTCTGAGAGAGAAGACCAGAGTTTGATTCCTTCTGTTCTGGTCGCCACAAAGGCTTGGACAGCAAGGAATTGACACCAACAACGAATCCGACGAAGAAGATCCAAAGAAGAAACAGATCTCCATTAGGCTATCGTTGTGTGTATAGAATGAAAATCCAAGAATGTAATAGATTTCCATTATAACTTTTAAAAAAGTCTAAGAAATGTAATAGACTTTTTTGATGATATGGGAATGGAAATGATGATTTTTCTATGATCAATGATTTGTATCTGTCTGGATGTAATATGGACATGATAGATAAATAAAATCTTATTTTTTGTTTCAGAGTATATAATACTATCAGAGGTAATATGGACATAATAGTATATATGAACTCAAAAGAAAATTAGATTAATATCTATACAGAGGTCAAATAGAAGTGATAGATAGGAAAAGTAAGTAGATTTAGTATTTATCCAGAGGTCATGGAAACATGATAAATAATGAATCCCACTTTCTAATCAATTGATAAAATAGAAGATAAAAAAATCCTTTTCCCAGGAGACCATCAGCTTAACCAAACCTTGGTAGCTGGAGACTAAGGAGACAGATGTCATGAGTATATAAGTCCATCTTAATGTATGAATGAATCATGATTTTCGGGAAAAGAAAGCATTGATTCGATTCCGTAATTAAATGAATGAACCCGATAGAACGAATGGACAAGTCTTTTCGGGAATAAAAAGTTGTTCTCAATCTCAAAGACCGGTTCATCAATAGTCCTCTTCTATAAATAGGAGAGAACTTTCTGTAATTATTTTATTCTTATTTCTACTTCCCCATTGAAAATGTCTTCCGAGGATGTACCGTAAAAGAACGAAGTCTCCAAAAAATTGAGGCCGTCACTGAGATGTGTCCCGTTGAGCCAACAGTGGCAGGCCCGACTCAAGTAGGCAACAGCTCTTTTACGCCCAAGCCACCACAAGATATCCTTGCGTTCTTAGTAGAGCCAGGAAAAACTCCTGAAGAAGAAGCACTGAGGATGGCCGCCTGCAAATTTTTTATGAACTCAGGCAACAATGCCTTCGAGACATTAACTGACTATGTATTCAATAAGGGAGGCAGTGGTCCTCGTCCTTGACCTTTTGTTTTGAACAAAAATAGTAATAAAAGAAACTTTATTTTTATTCTGTCTCTTTTTCTTTTATACATAGTATTTCTTAAGAAATTTGCCATTGATTGGCATCATGAGCAGATCTCCATTGGGCTTTGATAACCGATAGGCGCTATTGGAAAATACGGACTCAATTACATAAGGGCCTTCCCATTTTACTTGGAATTTCCTTGTACTTTTATGAGTCATCACCATCGGTCTCCGAACGGCTAATACAAGTTCGCCAACTTTGAATACTCTCTCTTTAACTTTACGATTGAAAGTTCGAGATATGCGGGCTTGATATAGTTCAATGTGCTGTTGTGATTGAAGACGTTTCTCATCCAATCCTTCAAGTTCTTGGAGTCGTAAGCGATCATTATTCTCTGTAGTTAGCTCATTAGCAATGGCTATTCGTAGAGATGGGATCTGGATTTCCAATGGGAGGACAGCTTCACATCCATAAACCAATGAGAATGTTGTAAAACCAGTAGGAGTTCGGACTGTTGTTCGATAAGCCCATAAACACTCTCCAAGTTTTTCATTCCAATCACATTTATTAGAAGAGACAAACTTTTTGAGAAGTTTAATGATCGTCTGATTGAAAGCTTCGGCTAAACCATTAGCAGCTGGATTATAAGCCGTAGAAGCCAAATTCTGAATTCGATTCTTGTCACAGAATCGATAAAATGCCTGACTGGCAAATTGTGGACCATTGTCATGATTTATCCGTCGAGGAATCCCGAAGCGATAAATGACATGGTGCTTGATGAAGCTGATCACATTAGATGTTTTCACTTTCGCAAGGGGAACTGCTTCTGTCCACTTAGAAAAGTAATATGTTATAGCTAATATGAACCGATGTCCTTTAACAGAAGGAGGATTAATAGGACCAACGACATCCATACCCCAAGCTTCGAAGTGCCAAGAGGCTACTATAGGATGTAGAAATTCAGATGGTTGATGAATAAAATCAGCATGAATCTGGCATACTTTACATCTTCTAGCATAGTCTACAGCATCTGCTATCATAGAAGGCCAATAATACCCCATTCTTCGAATGCGGTCTTGTAATTTAGGACCCGGTTGATGAGCACCACAAGTACCATCATGAGCTTCTCGCAGTGTTTATTTAGCTTCACTTTCTGAGAGACAACGCAGCAAGAGTCCATCATAGGAATGACGGTATAGCATATGTAAAGATGAATCATAATAAAACCGAAACGATCGTCTTTTGATTGATGCAGCTTCTTTTGGATCTTCAGGCAAAATCCCATGAACTGCATAATCAACGAATGGAGCTCTCCAATCCTTATGCTGGGAATTTGACTCTGTAGTATAACTTTATTCAATGTACAAATTATTCTTGACACAGAACAAGTCTCGATCCAACAAAGTAATTGTATTTTGCCTTCGGATTGGAACAGCTAGGTCTGCAGCTAAACTAGCAAGAGCATCAGCTTCCACATTCTGAGAGCGTGATACAAACTCAATAAAGAATCCTTTGAATGAAAGGACCAGTTCAACTACCACTTGATGATAAGGAATGAGATCAGGATTTCTGACCTCATAAGTCCCTCTAACTTGATTAACAACCAATTGAGAATCTCCATAAGCTTCTAATAACTCAATACCCAATTGTTTTGCTACTTGGAGATCGATCAATAGAGCATTATATTCTGCTACATGTTGGAGCATAGCTCATTGAGAGAATATGCACGGTATATGACCATTTTGTCAGGAGAAACCAAGACGATTCCTACCCCAGAGACAATATTGCCTTTAGGTCCTACTCGTGATGCCCCATCAAAATATAATTGCCATATGTCATTCTTCAAAGTCAGGTTACAATCCACGACTTCATCTGGAATATCCTCATATAATTTTGATGTTTCAGGTATAGGGTGAGCAGCTAAGAAATCGGCTAATGCTTGACCCTTTATTGATTTCTGAGGTACATAAACCATGTCATAAGGAGTAAGCAACATCGCCCAGGTGGCCAGCCTGGAGTTAAGAGTGCTAGGTTTTCTCATTAATACCCGAATGGGATTTATTCTGGAAATGACATGAATAGTCTGTCCTGTCACATAATGTCTTGTCTTTTGGACGGCAAAAACCAAGGCTAGACATTCCTTTTCCACAGGAGTATACCTGTGTTCAGCTTCGACCATCATTCTACTCAGATAATATATTGCCTGTTCATGACCCATGTGCAAGAAGGGCGCCAAGTGAATGATCCAAGGCTCGAACATATAACAAAAATGGTCTTCCTCCTACTGGAGATACCAGAACAGGTGGATTTGTAAGGTATTGTTTAATATCATTGAAGGCTTTCTGACACGCTTCATCCCAAACAAATGATACACCTTTCTTCAATAAGCGGGAGAAAGGTTGGCATCTCCCAGAGAGATTGGATATAAATCTTCTGATATAAGCAATACGACCCTGAAAGCTACGGAGTTCTTCCAGATTATGAGGAGGACGTATTTCAAGGATTGCTTTAACCTTATCGGGATCAACATGGATACCCTGTGAGGTAATGACAAATCCTAAAAATTTGCCACTGGAAACTCCTAAGAAAGACTTAGTAGGGTTCATTTTCAATTGATGCCGGCACATCAACTCAAATACTGTCCTCAAGTCCTGAATGTGATCACCCTTTGATCGACTTTTAACAGCAATATCATCTACATAGCATTCAGCTATCTTCCGTAGATGTTCTTGAAAGATGTTGCTCATAGCCCGTTGATATGTGGCACCGGCATTTTTAAGACCAAACGGCATAACCGTATAACAGTAGACCCCAAGGAGTGTACGAAAAGCGGTATGTTTCACATCTTCTGGATGCATCTTAATCTGATTGTACCCTGAGAATCCGTCCATGAAAGATATGCGTTCAAAACCACATGTATTGTCTATCATGACATCAGTAATTGGAAGTGAAAATTCGTCCTTTGGACAAGCTGCATTAAGATCTCGATAATCTATACAAACTCGGACTTTTCCGTTCTTCTTCATGACAGGAACAATATTAGCAACCCAATCTGGGTGTTGCTCTTCACGAACAAATCCGCATGTGATCAACTTTTTGACTTCTGCTTCAATAGTATCCATCATATCTGGTCTAAAGCGTCGTTTCTGTTGTTTTACATGCTTGACGTTAGATAAAATATTGAGTTTATGAGTAGCAACTTTAGGATCTAGGCCTGGCATATCCTCATAACTCTATACGAAAATGTCAATATATTCTTTGATAAGTTTTATTAACTGTTCCTTTTCATCTTCAGAAAGATTCTTACTGATGAATATTGGTTTGGACGTAGTTCCATCTCCAACATCAATCTGGATAACTTCATCCTCTGTAGGTGACTGTCGCTGTTCAAAACGGAGTTCCCACTGAGTATCCATCTATTGAGCCCAAGGATCATTCTCAAATAGTTCAGATTTGTCATCAGTTTGAACCATATTGACTGAAAATACTTGTCCAAATTCATTATATGAGGAACGAGACATATCAGTTTCAATGAATTGGACTTCTTCTGAATCCAATGATTGCTAAGAGCTAAAAGAGAATTCTTCTTGTATATTGTCATAAAACATGTGGGACGGATCATATCCCAACCCATGACGAGTCTTTTGGTAAAACGGATCACCACATAATGGTAGTCGTCTACCCTTGCCTTGATTGAGACCTTGCATAGTCTTCAAATCATATTCCATGTTCTGGATAATCTTGATAGATTGTTGACTATACTTGTCAATTCAGATTCTTCCCTTATCTTTATCCTTCAGTTCATCTGCCTGAGCAACAGGGATATTTCTAGCCAGGCCAAATACAATTTGGCGCTTGTTTTTTTTATCAGACGGAACCACGAAATAAGACTCTTCGTGACGTCTAAAAGTTACGCAAGCTTGTGATGAAGCGGCCACAGGTAGAAGATAAGAAGAAGATTGTAGGAACCTTTGAGCATAAGGTCCAACATCTACATGAGGAGGGAAATAATTTTCCTTATGATCGATGTATGAAGTTTCTTCTGACTCAATGTCGTCTTTATATTGATGACTTTGATTATCAAAAGATAAAGTCATTCTTTCGATAAACTTGACAGCCATATACTCGAAAAGGAAATCTTCATTGATATCAAAAAGTATAGAATGATTAATATTTACATCATTTATAATTTGACTGCTATGCTTCGAATTAATCATCAGTGGACCATTATCTGCCTTCTGCGTAGTTTTGCCAAGATTGACAATTAATGGTGGTTCTGGATCATTCGTACAAGAAGTACGCCCTTTGACCTTGATCATAAAAGGTTGAACTTGGCTCTTAGCAGGAATATTTGTTGATTTCTCAGATGAAGTTTGAGTTCTTCCTTTAACCTTGATTATCAGAGGTTGATCATTGACAGATTGGGATTGGATTCGTCCCTTGACTATGATCTTCAAAGGTTGCTCCTCTGGCGGATCTTCATTTATAGACTGATCCTCAGTGGGTGATTGATCTTCTGCCATGTCTGATATCTCATGCTCTTGTTTATAAAGTCTTGAATCAGAAAAATAGGCTTCGACACCCTTGAAGGGATTGATATCAGCGAACTCAGTCTTCACAACTCCTTGGGAATCCATATACTTGAAGCATTGGTGGAGAGTTGAAGGTACAATATTGTGCTCATGAATCCACGGTCTCACCAAAAGGATATTATAGGAGACGTCTGAGTTGATAACATAGAAAGTTGCCATGGTTCGAAGATCACCGATCTGAATCTGCAGACGAATCTTTCCCAATGGTTTGCTCTTGCCAGAGTTGAAACTGACTATCGTAGTACTAGTGTAAGTCAAATCACTAGTAGGAATCCTCAGGGGTCTTAGCATACTCTGAAGAATTATGCTAATTGAGGACCCGGGGTCAATGTAAATCCTGTCAATTTTAGTAGATCTAATATACCCAGTGTAGCACAAAGGTCTGTCATGCTTGTTATGCTTCAACAGCATATCTTCTTATATAAAAATGATGTTGGGAATTGCTTCCATCACATTATGACATTGTGGACATGACACTGGTATATTATCAGGAGTCTTGAGTTGAGCCAAGCATGAATCTGCTTGAAGTAAAGCTTCACTCAAAGTCTCTCTGCTTTCTCTGGAAAGGCGAAGCAACTCAAATATAGATAGTCTAGCCGGAGTATTGGCCAACTGAGCCAGAATATCAAATTTGTAAGGCTTCATCACCACCCCCTGACTGGAAGCTGACTTCAATGGGACGTCGAAGCGCACTGCTTTCTGTTTCCCTTTTTCAACTACAGAAGATTTAGCAGGAACAGAAGAGGGTTGAGTTGGTAGTGTCTCCACTACGTCTTCAGCTTCTTTGGAGGATCCCTCGTTGTCTTTATGGTACTCTTTTTCGGATCTTGTACCAGTAAAAGTTTCTTCTTCAGACTCAGGAGAAGGAAGTACCATATTACTGGATTTTGTCTTCCCTCTCTTAGCCTTCTTCTTGTGTGGATTGTTATGAGGAACTTCAGAACCCAATCCAACAGTGGAATTTTGACTTTGAATCTGTAAAGAAAGTCGTATTCCTTTATCATAATTCAAACCTTCTGCCTTTTGAAAGTCATAACCCATCTTCTTCATGAGATGGACAGATTGTTGACTATACAAGTGAGTGGACAGCGAACTTTTGGCAGGTGTTTCAACAGAGGAAGAGGAAGAAGCAAGACCTTCTGTAACCTCAGGAGAATGAAGAATAGATGTCACTGTAGCCACATGAGGAGAAAGATTCGGGATACGAGAAAAAATCCCTGTCGGAGGTTTTTTATAAGCAGCGAAGACGTGTTGCGCCCGGTATAAAGGAACACTATTAATGGCTGGCCACTGCTGGTGAGTAAGCTTGAGCTTAGTAGGAGGAGCTAGACTTGGAGGACAGATGTTCAGTCCTTTCAGTCTATCTTCTAAAGGAAGGCCATCCCATAGATGATCCAAGTCATCAGGATCTGGAATAACATGAGAAATCATGTTGCAGGTTTTGACTTTCTTACCCTTCTTGGATTTTAAAGTTTTATCTTCATTTTCCAACTCAGGCACTAAGTCAGGATGTACCCACATGATTTTACCATTCTTTAGTATGAGTGGCAGCAATCCTGCATTTTCTTCTCTGGCAGGCGGGATATTCACGATCTTCATCGTCGCCTTCGGAATTAGGATAATTCCATCTGGGACTTGCTGTGGAGGAAAATCTCTGAACTGAAGAGAAACCATATTGGTTGTAACCGTATGGTCATCATTGGTTAAAGCGATAGCACCGCCATTTATCAACTCCTGGATTTTCTTCCTCAGGACATAGGAAGCACTGGTAGGATGATTAATGTATCTATGATAGATACAATATTTGGGATTATCAGTTAGATTCACCTCATTAGGCCTCTTTGGCTCTGGAATCTGAAGTTTGCCACTCTTCACCAGACACTGAAATATCCCTGGGATATTACTCTCATCAAAAGAGTATTCTTCCTTTGGCCTGGAAGATTCCTGACTATTCGGCATCGTTTTATTCTTGGAAAGATTAACCATGAGGGTATCTTTTCCCTTCATATTATGATTGTCGGGGTTATTACCAGGATTACTTTTCTTTCCTCTATCATCTGAGGCGAAAATTATTCCATGTTCACGAACCAACCTACCATTGGTCTCGACAGAAATCGCTGCTATGATGAACGAAGCCCAATCTGAGAATTGGGAACCCGTAAAAACAGCGATGGATGGTCGCAGATTCATCTTGCATGTATCAATCAACGCTGAATCTGGCATACCAGGAGGCATCTTTAAAGTAGCCTGTCGGAAACATTCGATGAATGTCCGAGTATCTTCTTTCTCCTTTTATTTGATTTCTATCAATGAGGACATGTTCATGTCCATACCTTCTTCATAGAAGCGGGAGAGAAACATTGCCTTAAATTCGTCAAAAGACGAAATACAATTGTCGGGTAAACTTCGATACCAATCGTAAGTCGAACCCGTCAGGCACCCGATAAACACTTGAGTGAGAAGAGCGTCATCTTTCTATAGATGTACAGTCATAATATCAAAGTAATTGATATATTGACTGGGAGATGCTTTTCCATCGAACAAAACCATAGATTGTGGCTTCAATTTTGGTGGAAAGGGTACATCATTCCAATGAGGAGGATAAGGTTGCTTGATCCCTAACCTCTGGAGCTGATCTTTGTGTCTCAAAACTTCAAACTGTGCTTTGAGCTCACGTACTGCTTGAATGGCTTTACTGGTTTGAGGAAGCACATTTGATTGAATGGTTGTTGGATGTACCGTAACCCCGACTGGAGGTGGTACATCTTCAGGTATGATGGGATCTGGAGATGCAAAATTTTGATTAACAGCAGGCTCTTGAATACTCAAAGATATTTTAGCCCCTTGACTATCTTGAGTTTGTGCTGCTACTGGTACTGGTGTTATTACCGTCGGCTGAGCAGTTTGCTGATTCAAAATTATCTGATGCATGCTTTGCACCATGTTAAGCATGTCTTTCAGTGATTGCTCAACGGCAGTGAGACGCTGTTCTGTATTAACGGATGAGGTCTCTGGTTCATCTCCAACAGCGTAGGATTCAACCTCTCTTGAAGATACAGAAGGATTTGTATAGAAGTATGAATCCACACTGTCAGTCTCGGACTCAAAAGATTGAGTACCCCCAGCTTTTGAATCAGAAGTCTACATTTGTCTTTGTCTTCTTGATCGAGTATTTTGATATACCCCCTCAAAAGAATCAAGAAGTCTGTTGAACTGTTGCTGACCTGGAGTTTGGGACATATTCCATCTTGGACGTCGTCCTCTGTTAGTATGAGACGCCATATTGACTGATGCATATGACAGCTCATGTTCTTGGTCTTCAGCTTGATGTTGAGGCGGATTAAAACTTAATCGATCAAAAACTGACTGTTTTGAAGCTGAACAACAACAGTTGATCACAACCTGGTGATAATCACAATGATGTTTTTCTTGGGGAAATATCACCAGAGATTGTCTATTCTTACGCTTTTGCATTAACAATTCACGTAAGTCAGAAGGAGTGGAGAGAGTAGTCTTCTTTATTATATTAGGGGTGGAGAGACGTTTAGTACCCTGTGTATAAAGAAGATTACTGGCTGCATTCGCAGAACCAAATTGTACATTTCTATGCGTTTGGAGTTGTGTGCGTAAATCTTGGGATTTTTTAGCACGAAGGACTCCATTTTCATTGCGTGTAATTTGTAGATTCAGTATAAGAAGGCTGTTGATATAGAACTGAAGTTTTACCAACATGATTTTTACGCTGTATACGTTTAGGTACATTCACGTTAGATGTGTAAACATCTTTGCGAATTTTATCTACACTGTCACGGACAGGAGACTTACCTTCACGCGTAGAGCGTAAAAATTGGTTATCTACCACGTCACAGACGGGAGATTTTCCTTTACGCGAGAAGCGTAATTTGTGTGTGTCTACCACGTCACAGACTGGAGATTTATTTTTACACTCAGAAGCATTAGAATCTGCCACATTACAAATAGGAGACTCATTCTTATGCCTTGAGCGTAAAACTTGGTTTTTACCCACTGAGCGTAAAACCTGGTTCTTACGCAGTGGGCGTGGAACCTGATCATCTATACCGTCACAGACGGGAAACAAATTGTCACACTTAGAGAGCGACGTCGAAGTAAGGACTGCCTCGTTACGAACGGGAGCCCCTACGACAGGAGTGGGAAGAATTCCCTTGCTATTAGAAGCAACAGAGAGATCAGCAGCTGCTTTAGATTTAGGAATCCAAACTTTTCGTGCTTTGCGAGATTTTTGAACATTGGAGCAGCGAGAACCACCCCCAGTTCGGAGCATTTCTTCGTAGGCAGTCTGGTCAAAGTGTACAACCAGAGTCTTCTTGGTCGAACCGACTGAAACATCATCATATTGATCAATTGCCTTCTTGTCAGAGGAGAAGGTCGTCCCCAGCAGAGTCGCTATTTTTGTTTCACTTAACAAAATGCCTTGAGGAATTGGCTTTTGAAAATAAAACGAGAAAAAGTACAAGAAGTACAAATTTGATTCTGGGAAAGTATTGCTATGGAAGTCTGATTCGTAAATGATCACTTTGTTCCTTGGACCATATGATGATGATGAAGATCACTGCTTGAAGTAGAACAACTGGAAGAACTAAGTCACCAGAAAGGTATCGACGCACTTGGGCACTGATGGCGAGGCCGAATGCTTTCTTGCTTTGCTTCACTCTGTTCTGAAAGAAAGGTTGAAGAAGAATACTCTGGAGAATCAAAATCTCTAAGTTCTGATCTCTGTATTCTCTCCTGTCTCTGTCCCTTTGTTATGAGAAAAATAAGTCTATTTATAGACTTGGGCTCTTGTGCGTAAAAACTTAGCAAAAGTTCTATCTTTACGCTAACAACTGCCATCCACGATTGAAACCAACTTCTGTATATGTTGACATGTGTCCCATCATTTCAGTAAGAATAGGATGCATGTACACACGTTCTTCGAGAAGAATGGCATGAAAGCCACGTAGACAGACCACGTTCCAAGCTGGTGGAGGGGAATAGGGCGTAAAAATAGCCCCAATGTACTCTGAGCGTAAAGCAGTAGATTAGGCGTAAAATAGCCTTGACATAGACTTTCCGCGTAAAGTGGTTGTTAAATAACCTTGAGCGAAAAGTAGCTCAAATAGACTTTACGCACACGTCAGCTGTTGAGCGTAAAAGCTCGTATAGTCTTCGTGCGTAAAAAAAGCCATAGTGTGAGCGTAAAGTAGCTCAACCCACATACTAAACGACAATATTGGTCTCTGTATAAAACAAATCCCTTTGTGATATATGCCATCATTAAGATCTCCATGTCAGAGTTTGTATTAAATGCAAGATTTGACAGCTTTGTCCAGCGTAAGAGTGGCTGATCTGTCCTTGGCGTAAAACCATGGGTGTAGACCCGAGCGTAAAATGATCAGCCTACTTTAGGCGTAAAGTGATTAGCCTTGTCTTGGGCGTAAAGAGATTAACCGCTCTGTATGGCGTAAAACAGATCACTTATGAATGAAATGATCCATCTCTTTGACTCTTTCTCTGAAGCACTTTTTACGCTCCTACAAGAAAGAAAGAGGGGCTCGAACTCGGCCAAGGGCAGGGGGGTTTAGCGCGGTCGGGTTAGCCACGGGGTCAGCCCGGGTCAATTGTTAGGGTTAGGTTTTAGTTAAATTTATTAGGGTTTAGGTTAACGGGTTGTAAACCCGATAGCACAAACTTCGTGTCCTGACAGTTAAGGACACGAAGATCGGTCGAGTCCAAGTGTCCGGTTCATGCACGACAAGCACGACTCGAATTAGACGTGTCCAAACTTACCACGATATTCGTCGAGACTCGACGAGTCACAGAGGTGAATACGAGACACAACAGGACACGAGAGGCTAAAAGACATGTACGTGTCCAAGTTGAGCGTGCTGTTGATGCTGCGATAGGACGGAGGAAGCGTCGTGGTCGACGGAGGAAGGCGGCGCTGTGTTCAGGCGAGACGCGTCGAGTGGTGGTGGTTGGGGCGGTCGAAGTGGTCTGTAGGCGTCGGGCCGGACTATTTATAGGAGGGCAGGACGGTCGAATTAGGATTTGAATTAGGATTATGGTTAGGTTTTAGGCCGGGTTGTCGGGGCGATGGTCAGCCAGCCATCGGTCGTCGGGGGCAGGTGGTGAGGAGAGAGAAAGAACGTGGGGGGGTGATGGTAATTTGCAGCAAGGCCCCCACAGTTTGGGGTCTTGCAGAAAAGCCCTAAGCCTATCGGTTTGCAAATACAATTTGCAAACCGTAACTAAAACAATTCATATATTTTCAAATCAATATTAAAACAAATTAACAAATTGCAATTCGATATTAAAACAAATTTAAATATTACAAAATCATATATTTTGATTTAAAAATTATTTAAAAATCAATTAAAAATTCTAGAAAATTTCCTAATAATCATATTAATTCATTTTAAATATATAAATGCTATTGAAAATTATAAAAACTATTTTTAAAAATTTAGGGGCTTACAGTTTTTATATATATAGAGAGAGAATTAAAGAAGATTTAGAAAGGAAGAATAGAGAGATTTAAGTGAGAAGAAAGGGAGTTAGAGAGGGTGTGAAGAGGAGGAAAGGAAGGGCAGGAAGAGCAGCAGCAAGGGAGGGCTAGGGGTTGCTGCCCCCCCAATTAAACAGCAGCAACAGCTGCAGGAATGGCAGCAGCAGCAATAGCAAAAACAGCAGCAGCAACAGCAGTTAGAGCAGCAGTAGCAACCCCCCATGGCCCCCAATTCACCCCCCATAAACCTATATATATACACATGTATACCCCTATATATAACCCTATATACTCCTATATATACCCACTAAATTAGCCCCTAAACTAGTCCTATGTGAGAGTATGTGAGAGTGAGTGAGTGGTTGTGTGAGGGCAAGTGAGGGGGGATTTTGAGATACGTAAGTCGAAACGTATCGAAACTTGAATAGGACTTAGCTAATATAAAATAGAGTTTGTGGGTAGGCTTCTAAGTTAAATTCGGGGTTTTATTTGGGATTTGGAGAAGGGTATCAGGCGATATCATTGAGTATCCTACGATACTCAAGATAACGGGTAAACGAATAACATGGACCGTAAGATGGGCTGAATGTCCACTTTACCTAGAGAACTTGGTAGGTAATATTAGTATAGGCTAGTATCCTACTATCCTAGGAAGCCGGGAGTGAAATTCCCAAGGGAAAGCCACTTGGCTCTAATGTTAGAGTGGTAAGGGTATATATATATATATATATATATATATATATATATATATATATATATATATATATATATATATATATATATAAAGGATAATCGGGTAATTTCAAGATACGGGATACGGGTAGTCGGTTTGACTTGAAACTTAGGTGACTTGATAGGTACACCCTACAAATGTCATATTTGAACCAATTTCGGCTCGGTTGACCCATAGTTGACTTTTTACCCAAAAGTCAATAATGAGTCAACCCTTTGTTTAAATTTGACCAAATCTAAACTAGAGTTGACCAGTTGACTAAAAGTCAACTGTTGGTCAACACTTGACCAGTTTGACCTAGGGTTGACCTAGAGTTGACCAGAGTTGACCAGGGTTGATCAGTTGACTAAAAGTCAACTATAAGTCGACTCTTGATCCCGTTTGACTTGCTTTGACTTGTTTTGACTTGCTATGACTAGAATGACCCAGAGTTGACTTATTTTGACTTAGATTGACTTGACATGACTTAGTTTGACTTAGATTGACTTGACAGGACAGTGTGACTCAGTGTGACCTAGTTTGACCTAGATTTTATATCATTCATTAGAAATCATTCATAACTTTGTTAAACCTAAATTAACATGCAATATCTCATCTTTAGGTCTCTGATTACACTCTGAGCATTAATATACCCTACAGCTCAGGACAACAAGCGAGTACATTCACTGATAGTTTTTATTGTCTTGATATCTGCTATATTCGATTCAGTTGGAGTGTCTTCCTCGTTTTCCAGTCACGATAGTTCACGGACTAGTATATGTTGGATCACGACATGAGATATTGTTCCTAGATTTCTGGGTATATTGGTACATTTCATGTCTTGTTCCCTGTACTTGTATAAACACCAATTTATAAGGGGACTTGCTACCCTCTTACGGAATCACGTGCCATGACGTGTCATGTCCAGATCTATTATACTATTCGGGAATGGAGAATTATTAGGGGCTATGTGATCCAAGCCACCTTGTCACTATATTTTTGTGCTCGCGCCACTCTCTCCTCACATAGGGTGTAGCGAGATCCTATTTTCTTTGTGCTTACTATCCAGGTTGGCCGGCATGACCCTTCCCAGATTTTTTTGTGATTGTCGGGCCAAGTGGATAGTCTGCCCTGTAACATATCCTAAGCCGATCACATAACGCTCTAATAATTCAAGGCACATTTTATATTTACTTTATCTTATCTTATATCCTGTTCTGTTCTACATTCAGTACCTTCTTACCATGCTATGATATACAGTTACTCACATGTTCTACATGCCTTTATGTTGTACCTTGATTGGAGACTAAGTTCTGCTCGAGAGAAGGGTTACAACCCCGGTCCTTGTTTGGTTTAAGGGTTGTAACTCAGCTTCCGAACGGTTCCCAAGTCTTCCTATATCTTTGTCTTGTATTTTATTATACTGTCTCTTATAGAATTTGTCAATTCACATGGAACTGCTGTTAGTACTTGTACTTGCTCATTTTCCTGACATGATACCGTTGATATATTACAGATGATTCTGAGACAGACTGCTCAACCTATTATGGGCTCGAGCTAGATGGAGTAGTTCAGGGCCGTGGCCTGATAGTAGAGCCACTAGACTTTGTTCTCCCAGAGTAGTGTAGCTTAGTTGGGTTTGCCCGGACTGCGATCCAGCTAACATTATCAGACTGTAGCTTTTTATATTATATTTTGTGACCCTGTGATGTCGTGTATATCTGGGCTTGTGTTGGATCTTGGACTTATTTCCTTTTCATCTATCATATATTTTCCTTCTGTGCTATCTACCTTAGTTTTATTTTGTGATTGAGACTGTATTGCTATGTCACCTCCACTCGGAGTGTATATACTGTACATGTACCTTTATACTGTTAGTCGTAGTATTTACAGACGTTATATACAGCGTTCTACCGTCGATACTACGGCGTAGGCTGGACGTACCCACGTGCTCGTGTCCATCATAAGGGTGCGGGTCATGACACACTGTTCCACCTCTGGATGTTTATTTATTATTCTCTCCAGCTTCGACGTCTAGTGTTTCCATTGATCCTACTCCTTTGCTTCCCTCTCATGGTACAACTCCTCATGTGATGCCTCCATCGCTGCATGTGAGGATCCTTCACATATTGTATGTCACTCTCATTCTCGGTATATGTATTTTTTTACATTACTCATGTACATGATTATTTGTTTTATCTTAATTGTTATGATCATGTGGCTTGGCATTTTAGACTTGACATGGGTTAGACATTAGATTAGGATTAAGGTTTAGTGGAGCCAACCCCAATATATATATATATATATATATATATATATATATATATATATATATATATATATATATATATATATATATATATTCTCTTCTTCTATCTCTCTCCATTCACTCACATTTATTTTCTCCACCAACCCTAGACAAGTATATCTTGCACTAATCGAGAGATTATATGCTCATTTTTGTTCTTTGATTTCTTTACATGTAATTTTTAGCCTATAATATGCATCCTTACTTTCTCTACATGTTTAGAACTTGGTGATTTTAATTTTGATGGCTAGTTTGGTGTAGATCTAAGTTTCTAATACTAGAGTTTTTTGGGTTTTCATGGAAAATATTTATCAAAACTTGTTACTTTTGAAACCAGCAATTCCATATGGTATAGGATTCAATTTCATGCAATTTTGCCTTTTATTTTACTGGATTTCGAGTCATAAAGAGAAAGTTATGGCCATGACAAGTTTCTTGTGAATCCACTGCTGAACTTGCTGTTTGGACGACCATTTCTCATCTATACGCCAGTTTTCACTATGTGTAGCTTCTTATTTATACGTCATTTTCTCACCGTGTGTAGTTTTTCATTTATACGCCAGTTTTCATTGCGCATAATTTCTTATTTATACGTCAATTTTTACTATACGTAGTTTCTTATTTATACTGTAGTTCCTACTGTGCGTAGTTTCCCATTTATACGCCAGTTTTCGTTGTGCATAATTTCTTATTTATATGTCAATTCTCACTATACGTAGTTTCTTATTTATACTCTAGTTCCTACTGTGCGTAGTCCCTTATCTATACGACAGATTTTCACTGTGCATAGTTTTTTATTTATACGCCAGTTTTTACTGTGCATAGTTTCTCATTTATACGCCAGTTTCTACTGTGTGTAGTCCCTCATTTATACGACAATTTTTTACTGTACTTAGTTTCTCATTTATACGCCAGTTTTCGCTGTGTATAGTTTCTCATTGAATGCCAGTTCTCTTTCTTATTGTACGTTAGTTCCCCTTTCTTATTTTACGCTAGTTCCCTTTCTCATTTTACGTCATTTTTCATTTATGTCAGTTCCCACTGTGCGTAGTTTCTCATTTGTACGCCAGAATCATTTCTTGTACGTATTTTTACGCCAAGGTCCATTTTATGCATATTTTTGCACATAATCTCTTTATATGTGTATTTTTGCACATAGGTCCCTTGTTTGTGTGCAAAATTACGTACAAACCCTTGTTTATGTGCAAAATTACGTAGAAGCCCCTATTTTGTGCATATTTGCGTAGAGATTATATTTTATGCGTAAAAAGACTATCCTTGATTGTTGGATCACGTTCCTGACTTGATTGCCTATATAGGTGTTGTACCATTCTGAGTGTACTCTTCGTGCTACCTGATCATGTCTGTTATATGTCAGTACATTACTGATCCCAGCACGGTTATGGTAAAATGTCAATAGCATTGACGTGATATGATGATTGTTGCTTGATGCATTACACTAAGGATAAATCTAGATTAGGACTCTACAAGCCAATATGGATTCATACTTGGGATATACGTACTACGGCACGACATCTAGGAGAATAAACATGTGACCACGACATGTGATTCCAAGACAAATGTAGTGTTAAACTAAGAAACTTGAATTGGTATAAGCATTGGATGGAAATGGAATCTCGAGATCGTGCATGACAAGTTACCCCAGGTCTTGTCCTGACGTGCAAGTTGGCCACTACAGATACTGTATTTCATCCACCATAGTGGAGTGCAATATTTAACTACTATACTGAACCAAGCCAACCTCTCCCTATAGGAAGGTTGGAACTGTTACTGACTTTATTTAGTCCATTAGCTTGGCAAGGGACCGACGCTTATTGTTTACTGTTCATTGTTTATTGTTCACTGTCACTGTTATATATTTGGTTTGGCTAGCCCTACTTGGATACGTCACGATCTGAGAATTTCTATATATAAGTATTATTGGAATAATCCTGACAAACTATAGAGAGCTATATGATTGATTGGTCGATTGTAAATTGACTTGCTTGTGATTTGTTTCTTCTGTTAGTAGCCAAGGACATGGACTATCGTGGTGAGTGATCCAACCCATATCCTTGTTTGGTTGTTGGGTTGGGCCATTGAGCTACGACAAGCTATGAACCAAAGTTGTGACACAAAAGCCTATAACCTGATCATGATCATAGGACATATTTTATTATGGCACGATACGACATCTCTTGTCCTTGTTTGGTGTAGTGATGCCGCATTGCCTCGATGATAGGATATATGTCTATGCTTATGCTCCAGCCTTATTATGTATAATTGGATTTTATCTCATTCATTTGTGCTACTTTGTGGTACTTGCTATTCGGGGCCTGACCTTGCTGGTTTTGTTTGGCCAAATTTTGTAGCAGAGCATGAGGATCCAGTCTTCTCAACCATGGTGCACAATAGAAGCATGGGCGTCGGAGGCCATGAGTGGGTTTTTTCTCTACCACTATGATATTTTAAATTTTTGTACTTGGATTTTAGCCCCGATACCTACTTAGTCGGTTATTTTGGGCATTTTGTTCCCTTACATAATTATAATTAAATCAGACTACAGCTGACTATGGTTATGTATTATTGACTCTCTGTGCTAGCTGACATTCGTAAAGCTAGACTCATGAATCATTTTGATGAAGCGTCGGAAATGCCTTACTGCTTTGTCTTAAATGATCATTAGTTAATACTTCTTGCTTTGATTGATTGAGACATAGATTCTTTATGAGACCATAGAAGATTTGATTGTAGCATGCACCCCTTGTCTCTTGACAGCCGTAGTCGCCGTATGACGTCTTCGTACCTCATATGGGATAGCTGGCCATGTCCATCCCCATATTTCGATACTGGGCGTGACATTCTACCAGCCTCCACTACGCCATCATCTCCACCATCTAACTCTCCACTACAACCTCTTCGCTATTCCTAATGTACTCATCGATCTCTTGTTTGTTTTACCCTCGATTGCTTCGGTCCATCAGACAAGTTTAGTTTTGCTATATTAGTCTCATATTCTCTACAATTTTATTCTTTTTTTATTGTTATTCATACTACACGAGAGTCTAGTTCCTATCAAGAGACTATTCAGTACCCTGTGTGGCAAGAGAGTTTTAAGCATTTCAGTATACATGTACTTGGGATGTCGTTCCACTCCCAAAAGGGGTCCAACTTGTTAGTTGCAAGTGGGTCTTTAAGGTCAAGTATCGACCCGATGGATCCACAAGACTCGCCTTATTACCTGAGGTTTTACAAAGGAGCATGGAATTGACTACAATGAGACCTTTGTCGCTGTTGCTCAGATGACCACAGTTCGTACAGTACTAGTTATTGCTACCTCTTGTCAGTGGCCATTCTATCAGATGGATGTTGAAGATGCACTTCTTCACGGTTCGTTATCCAAAGTTGACTATATGCATCCTCCAGGTCTTTTTACTTTGTTGGAACATGTTTATTGCTTTCGTCGTGCTATATATGGTCTCAAACAAGCCCCCAGTGCTTGGTTTGATTATTTTTGGAGCATATTCGTGAAACATGTTTTCAGCAGTGTTCTCATGGTTATTCTTTGTTTGTGGGGTCATTACTGTAAGGACAAGTTATTTTACTCTACGTGGATGACATTATTTTGACTGACGATGATTCAGCAGGGATTACAGCTACTCAGATGTATCTTAATTAGAAGTTTCAGATGAAGGATCTTGACGGTCTTCAATATTTTCTTGGACTCAAGATTGCACAAGGCAACAGAGGGATACTTGTTTCTCTGCAGAAATATACTTCAGAGATTATTTTGTCTGCTGGTATTTCGGATAGTTGGACAGTTGATACTCCTTTAGAGCTTCATGTGAAGCTTTATCCCACAAATGGTGAGCTTCTCAAAGATTCTAGTCGTTACAGACGACTAGTGGCTCAACTTTGTATCTTTGTTTGACTAGGCCAGATATTTCTTATGCTGTTAGTATTGTTAGCGAGTTCATTTTCGTGCCTCACTCAGCTCAGTATAGTGCCTTACTCCGGATTCTTCGATATTTTCAGGACTCCATTACGCGCTCATTATTCATGTATTCTAAATCTACTTTACAGTTTCAAGTATTTTTATGCAGGTTAGACAGGAGATCAGACCACCAGACGATCTACTACATGATTATGTTTGTTTCTTGGTGGTTCATTGATTTCATGACGAAGCAAGAAACAAGTCGTTGTTGCATGTTCTTCTACTGAGATAGAGTACAAAGATATGGCTTGCACCACCAGGAAGATCGATCGTCCATGTACGTAGACTGCTCATTGATATGTGCATTGCTCCTACAGGACCTACGTCGCTTCACTGTGACACCAAGAGTACTATACAGATTGTAAACAATTCAGTTTTTCATGAACGGACAAAGCACATTGAAATTGATTATCACTTTGTCCGTGAGCATTTTTTGACAGATACTATTTATCGACGACATGTGACCTCTGCTGATCAGCTGGCAGATTTCTTTACAAAGTCATACCCCACACCCCAATTTCAGTTTATATTGGACAAACTCATGTTGTTTGACCCATCACGAGTTTGAAGGGGTTGTTAAGATTATATAAGATTTAGATTATATTTTTTTCTACTATGCAAATGACCTCTAGCCTAGTGGTTAAGAGAGATGCATACGGTCCAAGTGGTCGGAGTTCGAGCCCCAGTGGAGGCGAGTTCGCCACAATTACCCATTGCTTCAAAAAAAAAAAAAAAAATTCTACTATTCGAGTTCAGATTTCTATCTCCTATACGGATATTGATCCGTTCTCCCTCTATGTATATTCATAATAGTTGTATGACTTTTTATATGATTCATTAATAAAATTATATATTGTTGATTTGTTTGAATAATCAATTAAAAGTTTGGCCATTTGTTTCCGATGTGTAGATGTGAATGGGAGGATGTTCATCACAATGATTATGTAGGTTCGTCTTTCTTGGTATTTTTAATATCTTTTTCTCTAAACTTATAAAAAGTCTAAAAGTTTATATTTGAATCTTAATCGTCAAGTCTTCTAATAAAAAATGAAAAGGACGTGACCTAAAAGGCAAATTTTAGAATCAATGTTCTTCCCATAGTTTATGCTGTAAGGTGTTGGATATAAAATTGCTTCGGGTTTGCAGAGAGTTGCAATAGTAGAAGGCAGCAGCAACCATATGTTCTAGAAGTCTATTTTGCTTATAAACTTCAAATTTAATAACACAAAGGAGCCATTAGTAAATAGTATGTGGTAATTGGGGTCATAAGAGCATAGTAGCTGGGACTCTCAAATACAACTTAGGGCCGAAATTTAAAAAAAATAAATAGGTAAATATAGAATGTGTTGGATTTGTATGAGAATAGTAAAAATGATAAAGTGAGCTCCGGTTCTAAAGATTATGTGGTCAAAAATTGATGTGGAAAAAAAATGTAGAGTTTAGAATCTAGAAAGTTAGACTCCAAATTGGGACTTACTATTCTACAAAATGAGTTTCTACAATCTAGAATGTATAAATTGAGAGACCCGACCCTTAGCACCTATGGGTGGAATGGAACTGAAATTGTAGAAATTGAAACTATGAATGAAACTTATCATTCTACAAAATAAGCTCCTACATTATAAATCTAGAATTTAGAAAATGAGATGAGTCTTACTAATGATGCTCTAACATGAACGGGTCAGCTACTTCAAATTTAATCATATGTAGGAGGCAGACTTTAGTAAGAGCATCTCCAAAAACTCTATTGCCATATAATATGTTGTGATTCCTCATGAAACATGATGCACAAGATTATATTTTTGTTAGGTGCCAAAATTATATTTAGAAAGGATAATAAAATTAAAAAAATTCCAATACAAAAGTTTTGAATTTTTTTTTTAACTTTCAAAGACAACTTCTTCTTCTTCTTATTTTTTTTTTAAATAATTTTTTATTCATAATTGATGATGTGAAAGTTAAGATATTGTCAAGAACTAGAAATCCAACTTACATTTGGTCACGTGAGCTTCACAATTTACTTGACAAATGTATTGAAAAAAAGATACAATATGATTGAACATGCTCTAAATACTATATGGTAATGGGTCATAATAAGACGGAGTCAGCTCGAGGGAAAAATGTTTGGTACTTGTATATATGCAAATTATTATTATTTTTATCTGTATGTGGACGTGCTTTAATTAGATATAAATGAAGAAATATAACATGTGTTCTAAGAACACACGTTAATATAATCCATAAATGAATAATAAAAAAAGACAAATAATGCCTTGAGATGAATAACTCTGATTTACCAACATGCGAGATGTAGAAATAAGGAACAACAAAAGGTTCCTTAACGAAGTCGATGGTTTGAATATGACCTAGCGGGATGAGACACAACAAAAAATGAGAGCTGCTCTCATTTCAATTTCAGTAGGCTTGTATTTGTATTCCATAATCTTGTTATCTTCTTAGGGGACGTTTGGTATGCGGAATACTATATAGCCGAAAATTCTATATTTTCGGGAATCAAATTCCAAGAAATTAAATTTTCTGGAAAATTACATTCCCATGTTTGGTAACAATATAAATATTCCCCAAAAAAATAAAAAATAATAATAACGAAAAAAAAGAACAAATATAAAAAAATCGATAAAAACGACAAAATCGGTAAAAACGAAAAAAAATGATAAAAACGACTAAAAATCGGTAAAAACGACAAAATAACAAAACGACAAAAATGACCAAAAAGCGACAAAAAATGTACAAACGACAAAAAATAACAAAAAAAATGGTAAAAATGACATAAAATCGGTAAAAAACGACAAAAAAACCAAAATGCGGCAAAAATAAAAAAACAAAAAATGGGTTAAAACGACAAAAAATTACAAAAAAAAGCGACAAAAAGGACAAAAATGGGTAAAAACGACAAAAAATAATCAAAAAATGACAAAAAAATGGGTAAAAACGACAAAAAATCACTTAACGACAAAAAAAGGTAAAAAGGGCAAAAAAATGATAAAAAAGCGACACAAAGGACAAAAAATGGGTAAAAACGAAAAAAAATTGGTAAAAACGACAGAAAATGACAAAAAAACGATAAAAACGACAAAAAAAGAAAAAATGTTCAAAACTAATCAAAATTGATCAAAAAGAAGAAAAAAATTTAGACAATTTTTTTTTGTCCGGACAAAAAAAAATACCCACTTATTCTCAAGGGATAAAATTCACATGTTTTGTGGGTAAACTATTTACCAGGTTATTTATAATTTCCGGGAATAAATTTTTTATAAGCCAAACAAAAGTGGTAATAGATTTCCATCTTAAATTTTTTCGGGAATAAAAAAAAATACCGCGTACCAAACGCCCCCTTATAGTTCAGTTCAAGGTTCACCCAGCCAATCAAGATTACAAAATATTTTTTATTTTTATTTTTATTTTTATTTTTATTTTTATTTATGTATCAAGTTTTTTCTTCTATTGGTGGATGAGATAGAGGCTGATAGGCAGGGCCGGTCCTATAGTTTATGGGGGCCTAGGACAAAATTCAGAATTTAGACCCTTTTTCTCGCATAAATAACTTCTTCTTTTTTTAGCATTTTTTACAAGCAAAATCAACAATTAAGCTATCATAAGCTAGTTTTTCTAGCATATTTTTTTCAATAGATATCAGAGTTTATCTTTGATCTTGTGACATAGTTGATCTTAAATAAAATTTTATTAATTTTAGTTTTATTTCCATATTGAAATTTGCGTTAGCTTTTCTGTTGTTTTCAGATTGGGTCTTTGTTTTAATTTTTTTATGATATATCTAGTCTATTTTAAAATTATTGAGCCTTCCAAAATTGAGGGCCTAGGACGGTCGTCCACCTCGTCCGTGCCCTGGACCGGCCCTGCTGATAGGAAAAAGAGAGAAAGGCTTAAAAAAACGTCTCGGTATCTCATAGATCTCTGTGGGTCCCACTAAAAAATTGATCTAAGAAAACATAATCCCAGATAGATACTTGACATGTCCCCTATCTTTTCGGTCCATCACAAGGAAAATAAAAATCGAGATTTGCTTTATCAGGTATCAAACGGGAACTGCGAGCAAATATCCTTCAGTAGTATCAATACAGTTACATATATCCAGGGTCGGCCCAAAGGGTGGGCGAGATGGACGATCGTCCTAGGCCCCTCAATAGGCAAGGCCCCCAAACAGGAATCAATGTTACTTACAAGCCTAGTCATTCCTTGTAATTGGAAGGTATAAACAAGCTTACACCCACTTAACAAGTACGCGTAATGACTTTAGTATAAAGGTGGCTCAAATGAGGCCAATACCCACTTATATATTAAGCTTTAGTAATTAAAATTGTAGTAGCAAAGTTTGAACCATAGATCGAGAAATGCATTGAGAGAGCTATTATCACGAGACCAACTAATTTACATTTTCAGTAAGATTACTCAACTAGTTTTTTTTTTATCATTTTTTATATGTTAATTTTTAGAAAATTGCTAATTGAGAAAATTAGTATCCGAGAAAAAAAATCAATAAATTCATTTGGGAAGAACCGAATGTTTTCCATTTATCCGTTCAAGTAGTCTCACTTTCAAATCCAGTCCTAGACTCCAAGATTTCTCGAACCGGCCATGCATATATCGTAAATGCATGAATGTGATGTATCAAAAAATTTGCAGATCCTAATGGAATATGTAATAAAGCTACTTTGTCACCTACTGTTACTAACTCACAATCTCTCCAAGTTATGTAAGTACTTGTTGCAGCGGGAGCTGTTACTCCATGTGCTAAAGCATGAGTGTACATTTTGTACCTATTGAGCAAAGATGGATTGTAATTGTATAGCGATATCTGAAAACACGTAGAGAGATGAGTATGAAAAAATGGACGTTCAAAAGTGGAAGAAAAAATGGAGAGATATGCGAAGATTTTAGGAGAGCTCATCCAACTACCCTTCAAAAAGATAAGCATAAGTTATGATTTTAAAAAACAATAATTAAATAATACTTATATATTTATTTTTAAACTTTTTTTCATCTACTTTTTGGCCGTCAAAAAAAGTAAAGAAAAAAAAACTTTATATTTATTTTACTTTTCTCCATTTTTCTCCCTCAAAGTTTTCTTTTTCTCCGCCCCACGCCACCCCCCACCCCCACCCCCACCCCCAATAGTTCCCAAACACACCATGACTCTACCAGAACTCCAAATTTTACATGTAGGTTTTGAAAAAAAAAAAAAAGGAAAAAAAGAAGAAGAATAACCGTAGCCTGCCCAAAAAAGAAGGATTTAGCTAGCAATTCTCAATATGATGAAAAACAAGTGCGGATTCAGAAATGTATACTAGGGTGGGCTAGAACAGCTTGGGGTGGGCTGGGTGCAGACTAACTCTCACAAAAAAAATCAAATATATATATATTCTCAGAGGCCGGTGGTTCCTTGGGCGGATATCCTATGGGCTAAAAGTTGCGCGGTTAAAATGAAGCTTTGTGCATATAAGGCCATTCGCAACAGACTTCTAACTAGAGACCGGCTTGCCAGATTTGGTGTCCAAGTGTCTCATAGGGGCTGCATTCTTTGCTGCCGTGAAGAGGAGTCAAGGGACCATTTATTCTTCAAATGTGATGTTTCGAACTTTATCTGGAAACACTGTTGTGACAAAATTGGATTACAGAGAGTTGACGCAGAGGGATTACAGGCTATAACAGATGCTATCCTGACACTGAAGACCCAGAGGCCAGATGTGTATAGCATTTCCAGAGCTTATCTTCTATCATCTATTTGGCATATTTGGCGTGAGCGGAATCGGAGGATATTTGATGGCGATTGCATATCTACCCAAGGGATTATTAATAACCTAGAATATGATATACAATGTATGAGAATTCCAGGAACAACTGGGTGATATTTATTGCCCAGGTTGGGAGTAGTATGTATTACTTGTAAATTATTCTTTATCAATAGAAGTACCCATTCGCTTCAAAATATATATATATATATATATATATATATATATATATATATATATATATATATATATATATATATATATATATAGAAAAAGAAGGAATTTTTTTTTTTGGTGGGCTGGAGCCCACCCCATCCTCTACTTGGATCCGCCCCTGATGAAGAAATCCCCTTATGTTTATTATTTTTCTTCTTAAAAACAACAACAAAACTAGGGCTGCAAATGAGCCAAGCCGTTCGCGAGCTGCTCGAAGCTCGGCTCGATAAAAGCTCGTTTGAGCTCGGTTCGTTTAGTAAACAAGCTGAGCTCAAGCTTCATTTCCGAGCTCGTTTAATAAACGAGCCAAGCTCAAGCTTTGAAGTACTCAGCTCGTTTGAGCTCGCGAGCTGGCTCGTTTATGAGCTTAAGAGCTGGCTCGTTTAGAAGCTCGCTTAGGAGCTTGTTTAGAAGCTCGTTTGTTCTTTGTTGAATTATATATATATATATATATATATATATATATATATATATATATATATATATATATATATATATGTGTGTGTGTGTGCGAGCGCGCGCGCGCGTGCGATATTTATATGTCCTTATTATTAAGGAACATCTTTAATTAAATTTTTATAAATAAATTGTTAATATTACAAGTACTTGAATTCAAACCTAACTAAATTGAAATCAGACTCGTTAAGCTTGAAATCAAGCTTAATGAGCTTGAAATAAAGTTGAGCGAGCTTGAAATCAAGCTTAATAATTTTGAGCTTATCAAGCTTGTTTATCAAGCCAAGCTCGAGCTCAAACCAAGCCAAGCTCAAGTTTAATATAAACAAGCTCGAGCCAAGTTCAAGCTCTACAATAAAAATTTTATTAAGCTCGAGCTCGAGCTTGAGCTCGATTAATTATAGTCAAGCCAAGCTCAAGCTTACAAAAAGCTTGGCTTGGCTCGTTTTCAGCCCTAAACAAAACTGATTGGTATCAAAAGCTAATTTTGAAGTTCGCCTTCTTCTTCCCTTTTTATTTAAATCGCACTACGCAATGTGTTAGCAAGAAAAGTTAATATAATACATTTGTTCGAACATGTTTTAATGCTTTAGACCAAAGAAGCATACAACATTATAGAGAATGACATCCATGAAACACTCGTTTCAAATTTGGACAAGAAAGTTTTAATATAACTTTTGTATGAAGTGCTTTTCTAATAATCAAAATAATAATCCTTATGGGTTCTTCATGATATCTTATTTACTATTGTATTCATATCTAATATCAATAGCTAAAATTTAAGTTTAATTTAAATTTTTAATTAAAGCAAAAGATTATATGGTTGATTTTAACTTTAACGTGTAGTAATTTCCATCTCTTTTAATTCAAATGAATTTCAAAATTTACTTGTAGACTTGGTCAGAAAAAAAAAGTTGAGGAATGCTTGAAGCCTGCAAAAGAGAGAGTTTACTATCCACTTATAAGAGCTACCAATTCTCAATTTGATTAATAATATTAATCCTGGTTGGTAACAAAAGTTTATTTTAAATTGGCTTGTTCTTTTGAAAATCATCCTACCAAACAGTCCAAAAAAAGAGAAATACATTGTTGGATCATGCTTGAAGGCTTTAGACCAAAAGAACGAATAAAACATAGAGAATAATATCCAAGAAAGAATTATTTCAGACTTTGGACTAAAAAGTTTTAAGATAATTTTTGGGAAAAAGAACAAAAGTTTCCCAAATAATCAAATTAATAAACATTGTGGATTTTCATGATATCTTATTTACTCTACTGTCCATATTTGAAATAAACAAGCAAATTTAAATTTAAATCTATACTACTATATATTGAAAAACTATATTAATTTTACTATAAAAATTTTATTTTTAAATATATCCTTGCATACGTTTATTAATTAAAATTATTCACTAAAATTAATAGGGACATGTAGGTAATTACAAAAACTGTATTTTGGGCATCCTAAATAGTTTTACAGGTATGTATAAAATAATATATATATATATAATAATATAACAATATTGATATAATAATAAATTTAGAATAATTAAGACATATGTCTTTTAGTATTCCTAAGTAGTCTTAATAAAAATAAGAATAATTACAATAGCTATTTTTTAGTCTTTTTAATATTATTTATGAAATACGTGCAATGTACGTGCATATATACTAGTATATTATAACGTAAATTTTCATACAAGCATCACATTTTAAATAAACTATGGAGGAAGAAATTAGTATAAAAAATTTGTAAACAATGTATATACGCCTTCAGTAAGGACGTTTTGGACCTTTTGGTTGGTTCCAGAGCATTTTTAATTTTTTTTCTAGTATTATTAAAAAAGGACATACTAAGTCCGAAAGGTGGCATTTTGGTTATATATTTTTTTAATATTTTTATAAGTTTTCTATACATAATAAAGCACTTGTAAATTTAAACAACATATAAGTTTGTTGTAGCTTAGTTGGTTAGAATATATATTTATGGGCTTAAGGTCTTAGTTCAAATTTGATTGGATGTAACGTATTTTTGTTTTTGAAGTCGTGAATTAAAAAAAAAAACATTACTTCCACTTAATAAAAAAAATACAATGTTTTTTCGAGGTGTCTTTTTCTTTGTGCCGACGAATAACGCCGGGAGGGGGAAGACGGATTCGAATCGTATTCATCCCCGAAGGACCCTTCGGTGTACCCAACGGACTATATCCTCACGGACAAACAAAAGTACTACATCTATTGAGATTTGAACTCAAGACTAATATTCTAACCAACTAAGCTGCAACAAACTTATGTATTAGTTAAATTTACCAATAGTTTATTTTGTATATAAAATTTATAAAAATATTAAAAAAAGTTTAAAAACGTCGACTTTGCTAAGGAAGTATTGGACTTAGTTGAAATTTTCTTTTTTTTGTAAACACGCATAAGTAAAGACGTTTTGGACATAACAATTCTGACACTAACAAAAGCGTCCTTACTAAAGCGTATATGTTCTTTGTTTGAAATGTTTTCAAACTATTTTTTCCTTCGTAATTTTTAAAATTTTAATGTTCTGTATGAAAAATTTCGATATCTATTCTACTATAAAATGCCGAAAGTTAGAGTTCATAAACTTTTTTTTTCCCAAAAATACCCTTTTGCATGTCTATTCCAATAAAAAAATATATATATTCATTATGGTAGTTAGGTACTAACAATATCTAGCTTTTAGTATTTCAATATATTAGTTTTGTCTTTTGCTCTTTTCAAGTATATATGAAGTTAATTAAAAGACAACTTTAAGTGTCTTTTGCTCTTTTCAAGTACATACCAATTAAGTTAATTAGAAAACAATTAAATTACGTGCAACACACGTGCATATTTACTAGTTATAATTAACAATAAAGCTAGTTTGGTAGAATCTATCCGGATAGAGAGGAATAGATTTGGTATATTTTTATGGATGTGTATAAATTTTGTCTTAGGAATTTTACTTTCAACAAAAATCTTTAAGTTTTGAGAGTAGCCGTTAATTATTTATACAAGAAGTTTAATAGAAATTTGGCTTGGGCTCGATTCGTGTTTGTTCGTGTCACGCCCCAACCCGAAATCCATCCGAATCATTGTCCTCGCAGGGGGCGTGATGTCGCACGAGCCTGGAGTTGCGCTCGTGCAAGGCAAGATGACAAGTTCTCAAAATGGTTATCTTAAATTTGATATTAGCAAAAGAAAGAAAACATAGTATACGAAACAATTCTCTTTATTGGTAATGAATTGCAACACTCAAGTTCTCTCTTGCCCACAAAGGATTTCACCGTTCCATACATCATGCCTTCTATATCTCGGTCACATCAATCCTGTTGCAAGTTCAAGCGTCAATGCGATCGCACGCTTCAAATGCTACGACATTCCATGCCTCTGCGCGATCAAGCGAAGCTTCGCCGCGAGGAATCCATTTTCTGTACCCTGTATGAAAGCTGGTGGGGGATCAGTACGTTCGTCCTCGCATGTACTGATGCAAAGACCTTCTTTCTAAACTGACATTTTAGTATTATGTTCAATCATGCAACTTAGCTTATGATCTTGCTATATTCTCCTTAGGGTCGATTTCATGGCATATTCGAAAGCAGTAAAGCATGTTATCATGGCAAGCATGTTATTCGAATTGAATAGGCAAGCAATGTCGTATTTGTTTTGTGGCACGACTTCTTACCTGCATAGACGCACTCGCCCTTCCACCGATGCAAGGTGAATACGTCACATTCCTTCACTGTCATATATAAGTGCTCTCTATGCAGGATCTATGTGTGCGGGACACATATGTGCCTGCACTTTCAATCCATCGTTCCTTAACTATATGAAGGTCGTTGGCGTATTCGTGCCAAATGGACTAAAGACGTTTCTCTTTCTCTTTTTTCTTTTCTTTTCTTTTCTTTTCTTTTCTTTTTTTTCTTTTCTCTCTTTCTTTTCTTTCTTTCCTTTCTTTCTTAAATTGGGTAGCCCGGCGCCTCTCATAGTGGGTTGCTGTCCCAATTACGTTGACCTACCGCTGTATACCATCATTTACGGCTTTTAACATTTCGCTAAGCGGTCGCTAATCGTCTTACGGATGTGCGCCTATCAAACATTATATCCTCCTAGGCCGAACGGTCCCGGTACCCCGACGCATCTGTTCGGAGGGAATGTTCCGTGCACGAAAGATTATCACAATTATCTCAAGTCCATTCGACCATGCAACGCACTATTATTCAACCAACCAAACATAGTCTTGAGTCCGAGACTCAGACTTTATCATCTCGTATTTCTTCCATTAAATTTTTATGTTCTTATATTTCATACTTCGTTTCAATGTTCAATGGCATCATGCCTCAACTCAATGTTCGTCAACCGAACGACCCGAAGGTCCTGAACACCTTTCGAGGCATCATGCCACATCTGACAGTTCCGTCACCTACATGCCACAACTGTTCTCTTTGCAACGAAGCTATTTTTTATGATCTCGTCCACGTAGGCACGCTTTGACACATTTATCATCTTTTTCTTTGCGTCGTGCACTTGATGCACGCATCGAAGTCGTATTTTTATGTTCTATGCCTTAGTGTTCAATGTTCGTGGCTTGCGTGCTAGGGCACTCGTCTTTAAAATCTTTCAATGTACTAGCCTTTCTAACTCATACGTGAAGGCACGGGATGACTCGTGCACGAAGGCACTCGCCGAATATAGTTATCCCATGTTCTTGCGACTTGCGCACCGAGGCGCTCTCCTTTGCGATATCTAATGTTCCATAGCGACTCGTGCATTTGATGCACGTTTTATTTCAATTTTTCTAACTAGTGTTCAACGTACACTATAATTTATCTTTCGATTGGACCACGCCCGTGGCGTCGATAGGTTAACTTAGCATACAATGATACATTCTTACTTAGGCATGAAGGAGTAAAAAGAAGAGTCAATCCTCCTACCTTAAGCGATACGCCTTGTTGTTTGCTGAGCTGATACGACTCGATTTTATATATTTGTTGCACGACCAAATCTTCTGACTTAGCCATTCGGATACTTCTTATTTTATTGAACTACTCGATCAATTCTGACCTACTGTGCCGAAGTCCCAGCCCGTTGTAAGGCGGGTGGTTTGGGTTTTGCGGACCGTTGTGAATGAGACAAAATGTTGACCTCTAATATTTCAGCGTAAATAGGTAGCCTGCACATGAAATTAACTAAAATCAATACTTGCATCGATTCGGACTTGCGCCTTGGTCGATTCGATTTCTTAGAATTTTCGAGCCGATTCAACGCACTTATCTTTCGGGACAATGCAGCGCTTTGCATCGATTTAACTCGATGCATTCTTTGGGACAATGCAACTCTTTCGTATCGACTTAGTTCGATGCATTGCTCGGGACAATGTAACTCTCGTATCGATTCGCATCGATACATTTTATTCGGTCAATGCGACTCTTTGAGTCAATGTCTCAGTGTAATGCACCGTACGGAGCGGGGCATTACAGAATATACCACTCAAAATAAGGTTCGTCCCGAATCAAAACCAACACTTTGATTAAGTATTTTATAGATCGTTCCACGATCTCGTCCCACCAATATTGTTCAATTTCACACTATCTTGCAAGCTTTTCATTAACATTTCAAAGTCTTTCCTGCAGCTCGATTTAAATTTTGTATACAACTCGATTTGGATTCGTATCTATATTCAAGGCATCCCAAAGATATATGTATTTCGACCAAGTCCAGTGGTAGCAAATTGGAACAAAGCTGACAGGTAATTTCAATCCTATGCTTGCCATCTCGTACTCCCTATCGGACTTATCTTTAGCAACTGTTCTCAAAATTTTATCGCGTACGTATATTCGATACATACGTGATTCATTCAATAGGTCACTACACGCGACACGATTCAAAATCGCATTTCTCAATTCGTATGTTTCGTATGGACTATCAATCTTATACGTTGTGTCGGGCCGTCGCACATCCGATTGCAATGATCCTTCGCACGCATTGCGTTCAAATTGCCGTCCAACTATTTTGGAAGTCTGGCTATACAACTCATCTCGATACGATTTCCTTGTTGACTTGTAAATGCATTAACATTCAGGACTATGCCCGCTAGGTTACTTACCTAGACACCGTACTTAAATTCTCCCGACGCAACTTTAAATTAACATTGACAAAGACCATAATCTATCCGACACAAAAGTTTACATCGAGGCGACGGTGCTCAAGACAACAATCGCTTTGGCTCAAAGTCTCTATGATGCATCTTACGTTCGATCCTAACGAGTAGGAATTTACTAGCCAAATTTCCAACTTATCCTTCTCACAACATCGAATATAATTTCGATTCACGCAAGCTCAATTGCAAGGTAAATCTAAATCTAACGACATAACTCGTAAGTCATTCTCTTACCACTCGCGCTCGTACATAGCACGATTCTTAAATCTCCTAGACTTATCATCAACATGTACCATATTATATTGTTATCGATGCAATTTTATATGCAATATCGCACGGGTCATCTTACGGTCTACAACATTCAATTTGATTTGGCGGTCAAGTCTTCTAGGGTCAGCTGCCCTGAAGCTACGCTCGATAATTGTGGATCATTAACGAAGGACAGTTTACTACGAACCATGCTATATCTTTTTTCAGAGCCAAATCATGTTCCGACGATTTCTATGTGACTACCCAAATTTTGGACAAACTGTTTCGATCAGCGCAACTGATGCGCAACTATCCTCCGAGTAAAGTCATGCACTACCGTCGATGATTCTATAATTTACGAAGCATCTACTCGCATTGAGTTCGAGTCTATCTTATTTGCGGTCGACACACGAGATACTATACGCATCGAACAATCGTCGATGACTTATAGACTCGTCTTGATTAATCACAAAGTTCATGATCAACCAGTTCGTGTTGACACAAAGTCACAGTCAACCAAATATTGACTACATTGACCAAATAATACTTGTATTAATTCAATACGACACACGACGACTGCATTCAGTTCAAGACAGATGACAGCTCAGTCTTCAGCTCTCAGTGTGTTCTGGAGTCTGTATTTTATGATTTCATTGAGTCTAGATTTATGTACTCTGAGTTATGCTGAGCTCTTGGAACTTAGTCTACAAGCCTACCCAAAATCCCAAGCTCCACCAAAACCAAATTGCCCACAAGTCCCTCTTAGGACCATTCTGTGCTCTGGAGACAGAGTTCGGGCCGAACTCTGCCTCCACACAGAGTTCGGGCCGAACTCTGTCCCCTAGAAATCAGGAACCCTAATTTTAGGGTTAGCTGTTTGCTAGCTGTCCAACGGCCAAATTTTTGAATTTCCTTACCCGAATTCTGGCCGAATTCTGTCCCTAAAATCAGTATAAATAGGGCATGAATTCTCTCATTTTGAATCACTCAATCTTCTCTTCTCTTCTCTCCTACAAGCTCTATAAGCCATACCCTTCTCATCTACTAGCCACAAGCCTCCTAAGTCTCGAGTGCTCAGCATCTCTCATTTAGGATCTTGTGCAAGAGTGAAGAAATCGCTTGGACAATTCCAAGCAAATTGCCACTGCGATTCTCTGTAAGAAGTTGACGTGCTCTTCTGAAGTAAAGGCACGGGTTGTAAGCTACTATTTCACAAATAGTGGATTTAATCCTGAGCTAGAGTTCTCAGGCCTGGACTAGTCCTCCACGAGGGAAACCAGGTTAAAATTGCTGTGTTTGCGTATGCTCTCTTGTCTTTCATTTACATTCCGCATTTTACTCTGATTATTCATTGTTAGTGAAAGAGTTAATTTTTAATTGGTCATTATACATATACTCTATTCACCCCCCTCTAGAGTTGCCAAACTGTTCTTCAATTGGTATCAGAGCTCTGTTCTCTTTATAAGGACTAACATCCTAAGAGCTGATCCATGGCAACCACACAATCCTTGATCTCCAATCATGGTGAAGGTCAGTCCACTCATAGGCCTCCCCTATTTGATGGGACTAAACACATATTGGAAAACAAGGATGAGTTTTTATCTGAAGTCTCTAGACTTTGACCTGTGGACTGTCGTAACTGACGGTTACAAAAAGCCCGCCAGAATAGTTGTCGATGGTGACCTCATTGAGAAGCCACCGACAAATATTCTGTCGAGGAGAAGAAACAGGCAAGTCTAGATGCTAGGGCTATTAATGCTTTATTCTGTGCTATAGACAGGAACGAGTTTAACAGGGTCTCTACATGCACCACTGCTCATGAAGTATGGAGACTTCTGGAAGTGACGCATGAAGGAACCACTCAAGTCAAGGAATCAAAGATAAGCCGTCTCACTCAAGAGTACGAAGCCTTTAAGATGAAGCCAAATGAGACGATCACTCAAATGTTTACAAGATTCCTCGACATCATCAACCCGTTATCCTCGCTTGGTAAGCAGTACTCAAACCATGAGAAGATCCGCAAGCTACTCAGAGGGTTACCAAAGATTTGGAACCCTAAGGTGACAGCCATCATAGAAGGAAATGATCTCACAAGTATGTCTATGGAGACTTTGATGGGCAAGCTCATGACTCACGAGCTTGACCTCAAGGACTTCGAAGAGCCTGCTCCGAAGAGCAGGGAGATAGCACTCAAAGTCCATCGACGAAAGGTTGATCACGATGAGACTGAAGACGATATCTCAGATGATGAAGACCAAGCTCTCATGGTACGTAACTTCAAGAAATTCCTTCGCTTCAATCAAAAAAGAAGGAACCACAAGAAGACGATGAAGAAGAGCCAACTTGCTATGGTTGCAAAAAGACTGGACACGTCAGAAGAGACTGTCCGCTCTTAAAGAAGAGCAACCGGTATGAAAAGCCCTACAAGAAGAACTCATCAAAAAGATATGCCAACACAAGCATCTGGCATGAAAGCGAAGCAAGTGACTCCGAGGAAGAAAAGAACTCTCCTCAAGACAAAGCAAATGTTTGCCTCATGGCAAATTCCACCAAGGTATCAAACGAAACTTTAGATGACTTCTCTTTGATGAACTTGGCGATGCTTTCACCGATTTACTTGATGATCACAAAAAGGTTATCGGTAAATACAAGCATGCCAAGGACAAAATCAAAAGTCTAGAAGATGAGATACAAAGAATTTCCTTGCTTAATAATGTTAGAAACACATCTCCCACAAATGACACTGATGAAGTATCCAAGCTTAAATTAAGCTTACATGATGCTGAAGCACGCATTGAGCAACAAACTCAAGACATCACTACTCTCAACACATTGCTTGCTGAAGAAAAGAGTAGACACAAGATTTCTATGACTAAGATTTATGGCTTAAATATTAAGGTTGATGAATTACAAGCTGTTTCTAAAAGATTAGAAATCAAATTGGGAAAACAGGTTGCTAAACCTCAAACCCAATCACATGAGCACAACACCACTCATGCTAGTCAACCACATCACCCTCATACAGCACATAACCATGCTATATACACAACTTTCACAAACCGCATGCACGTAAAAATACTCCCCATACTCATCATATTGCACAAAGACACAACCAATATCACTCTACACATAGACAAAGTCATCATACCATACCTCATCAACATGCCATGCCACGTAGACAAAATCATCATGTTATGCCACATAAGCAAAATCATCATATCATGCCACAACATCACACTATGCCATATAGACAATTTCAGCATGCCACTCCTCACAGTCAATATCATCATGCTATGACACACAGACATAATCATCATGTAACTCACTCTAAGCATAGTCATCATTACCATGCTAACTCTCCAAATCATCCTCATCCTGTTGCTCATAGATATCATTCTCATGCTCCCAGTATAAATAAAAGCCATCTGTACTTACTGTGGAAAACATGGACACATCTCACCACAGTGTAGAATTAGAAGACTGGTAGACAAGAAAATATATGCTTGGTTTCCAAAAACTAACTTTTCAGGACCCTCGAGAAAATGGGTACCAAAGGTCACATCTACTCTTGATGTAGGTGGACCTTTCCTCCTCAACTGAGAGTAAGTGGATTCTCGATAGTGGATGCTCGCGACATATGACGGGAGACGCAAATCTTTTGCATCACTATCGATGAAAAGAGAAGGATACGTATCCTTCGGTAACAATCTCAAAGGGCACATAATAGGTAACGGTATCATTGGTCATCCTCCTTCTCCTGTTATAAAGGATGTCTGCCTAGTGACCGAGTTAAAGCATAACCTGCTCAGCATTAGCCATCTTGCTGATCATGGATATGATATTAACTTTGGACAAAACTGTTGCTACATCTACGATAGGTCAACAGGAGACATTGCTTTTGAAGGGAAAAGAGAGGACATATATATATTTCTATCTCTCTATAAATACTAACAATGCAGGTAGATGTTTATATGCCCACAAAGACGAACGACTACTTTGGCACCAGCGTCTCGGTCATGCCAACATGGATGCTATATCCAGGCTTTCTACCAAGAAGCTAGTGAGAGGATTGCCTGACATCACATTCAAAAAGGACACGGTATGTGCCGAATGTGAACTAAACAAGGCAACTAAATCCTCATTTCATTCCATCAACTCTGTAAGTACTACTAGACCCTTGCAATTACTCCATATGGATTTATTTGGTCCTAGTAGAATAGCTAGCCTTGGTGGCAAACTATATGCTTTTGTTATTGTTGATGATTTTTCGAGATTTACTTGGGTTTTCTTTCTCGCTAATAAGAGCGATGCTATCTCTGTTTTCAAAGTTTTTGTAAATAAAGTTCAAAACGAAAAAGGCTACATGATTACTCAAATCCGAAGTGATCATGGAGGCGAATTCGTAAATTCAGATTTTGAAAGTTTTGTAATGCAAATGGTTTTGATCATGAATTTTCTTGTCCTAGAACTCCTCAACAAAATGGTGTTGTGGAGCGGAAGAATAGGACTCTTGGCGATATGGCTAGAGTCATGTTGAATAAATTTTCTCTTCCGAAATATTTTTGGGCAGAGGCTGTAAGTACAGCATGCCACATTTTGAATAGGGTGCTTATTCGTCCCATTTCGAAGAAAACACCCTATGAGCTTTGGTTTGGGAGAACCCCAAATGTTTCTTATTTCAGAGTTTTTGGCTGCAGATGTTTTATCCTTAACACCAAAGATAACTTAGGCAAATTTGATGCCAAAGCTGACGATGGTATCTTTCTTGGTTATGCTGCCAAAGTAAGGGATATAGAGTTTTCAATAAACGCTCACTTATTGTGGAGGAGTCAACTAATGTGACTTTTGATGAAGATAACAGTGCAGTAAGTACTCTTGATGATGATGTTGTGCCATCAACTTCCTCTACTCCAATGAATACTTCAACTGAAACTAATTCTCTGGAGGGTTTGCCTAAAAAATTCTCATTCAAACCTTCTCATCCAGAAAATTTAGTCATAGGTGAAGTTTCACGTGGAGTTACTACTAGATCATCATTAAGAGACTCTGTTGCTAGCACTGCCTTCATTTCACAAGTAGAGCCTAAAAACATTTCTGAAGCTTTTACTGATGAATTTTGGATCTCTGCTATGCAAGAAGAACTCAACCAATTTGAGAGAAGCCAAGTATGGGAACTAGTTCCTAAACCGGCTAATCACTCAATAATTGGTACCAAATGGGTGTTTAGAAACAAAGTAAATGAAGATGGTTCAGTCACACGTAACAAAGCTCGTCTAGTAGCTCAAGGATACAACCAAGAGGAAGGTATCGACTACGATGAGACATATGCTCCTGTTGCTAGACTAGAATCCATTCGGATGCTTTGTGCTTTTGCCAATCATCAGAACTTTAAATTATTTCAAATGGATGTTAAAAGTGCTTTCTTGAATGGCTTTATTAAGGAGGAAGTTTATGTCAAACAACCCCCTGGCTTTGAAAATCATAAATTTCCCGACCACGTGTTCAAGCTAAAGAAAGCGCTTTATGGCCTTAAACAAGCTCCCAGAGCTTGGTATGAAAGGCTAAGCAGCTTCCTGCTTGAGAAAGGTTTTTCTAAAGGGAAAATTGACACTACACTGTTTATCAAATCTTTCAAAGACACCATTCTATTAATTCAAATTTATGTTGATGATATTATTTTTGGATCTACTGATGAAACTCTTTGTCAAGAATTTGCCAAGTGTATGCAGACAGAATTTGAGATGAGCATGATGGGAGAGCTCAACTACTTTCTTGGCCTGCAAGTAAAGCAACTGACAAATGGAACTTTCATCTGTCAATCGAAGTATACCAAGGACATGCTGAAGAAGTTCGACCTTGACAACGTCAAACCAATTAGCACGCCAATGGCTACTTCAACCAAACTCGAACCAGATGAGAGCGGCAAACCTGTTGATCAACGTAAGTATCGAGGTATGATAGGCAGCTTACTTTATTTAACTGCTTGTCGCCCCGATATCATGTTTAGTGTTTGCCTATGTGCTAGATATCAAGCAAATCCTAAGGAATCTCACATGACTGCGGTTAAGCGTATCTTTCGATACCTTAAGGGTACGGTTACAGTGGGCCTATGGTATCCCAAGTCAACATCATTTGACCTCATCGGTTACTCTGATGCTGACTTTGCTGGATGCAAGGTCGACCGTAAAAGTACGAGCGGCACGTGTCATTTATTAGGAAAGGCTCTAGTCTCATGGTTTAGCAAGAAGCAGAACTCTGTCGCACTATCCACAACAGAAGCTAAATATATAGCAGCTGGGCGTTGTTGTGCACAGATTCTGTGGATGAAGCAAACCCTTGAAGACTATAAGTTATCTTTCATGCATATTCCTATATTCTGTGACAATACTAGTGCCATAAATTTGACTAAGAACCCTGTCTGTCACTCACGCACTAAACACATTGAGATCAGACACCACTTTTTGCGTGATCATCAGCAAAATGGCACGATTAACTTAGAATTTATTGACACTGATCATCAGCTAGCAGATCTCTTTACTAAGCCACTATCCGAAGAGCGCTTTAATTTTCTTTGTCGTGAACTTGGAATCTTAGATGAAGCAGTCATAAATTGAAACTTACCTGCGTAAATATCGAGTATATTGTGATTCCTTTACGAAGAATTTGGTATGGGTACAAGCCGAAAGGGCCCTTCTGACAACAAGGCGTAAAAGCCTAAGCGACACGGTGCACTAGTCTTCAGGACTACCGCTAGCTGGGATCCGGCCCCTGCAGCTAACCCATGGCAAATTTGGACTATTGAACTGCAGTATATGTCCTTATTTATTATATGGCTTGTTTCGATTTAATATTGCCTAATCGACATTTTCTAAAGTTCATTCTACTTTCTGTATACCTCTTATTTGCATTCAACACTCTTTGTTTTCCCCGACTATCATTTTGTATTTATTAAACATTTTCTTCCTGACTTTTGCCTATTTCAGTTCTGGACTATTGAACCAGAACTCGGGCCGAACTCTGCCCCTATCAGAGTTCGGGCCGAGTTCGGTACCTAGGTTCCAGAATCGGGATCTGGCTCCACCGTTGGATCTTTTCTAATCCTATGGTCAATATTTCACCCGACCATAAGACAAAACCCTACTTTATGTCGGGATTCTACCTCTCTCTTCACTATTACCACCTTTTCTCACCTATACACACTCTTTCCTTAAAACCCTAACCCTAGTTTTTGATCCAGAGTACCCCATTGCTTCTCAAATCAACAAAAAGGTGTCTCCTCTCCATTCTCCTCCATTGTTCTTTACCTGTTTGAGGTATCATATATTTCTATCTTCTAGTTAAAATCTTTTAAATGGCTCCTTGCTTGTTCAATCGTGGGAAGAGGATTCGAATTGAGAGTATTTCCTCTTCAGATTCTTCTCCATCAATTGAACAAATCATTGAACTACCTCAACCACCTCACCCTTTGTTCAATCCACCTCGTCCTCTACATCCTTCCACTTATGACAATAGACTTTTTGTCTCACTTGATGCATCAAACAACTGGTTTAGTGACTTTCGGAATCGTCAGGTATTCACAGGACATCCTATCAATTTTTCAATATTCTCTCAATATGATTCTTTATTCCATGACCTTTATATTGATGAACTAATCACTACATCTTCTGCTATTTATCGTCATGCCATTCAAATGTTCTACTGCAACTTAACCTTTGATGATCTTCGTATTTATTCCCGAGTTGTGGTATCGATATCTCGTTTGATGACTTTGAATTAGCAGAATATCTTGATCTTCTTGAGCCAAGTTCTTGGGAAAGGCTTGTTGATGCTCGCTCGTTCCATTTTCCCAACGGACTTTTCTTGAAAGCTTCAAGGACGATCTGTGCACTCCTTACACACGTCCTCGAAAGCTCATGACAAAATATCTCAACCCATATTTTTCTGATCTTCATTGGATCATTTCTAACACCATTCTACCCAAGATCGGTTCCCCTGATGAAATCACTTATCTTGAAATTTCTGCTCTTTATCATCTTCACTTTGGAATTCATTTCAATCTTCCACGTACTATGATGGACTGGATGATTCGCTGTAGGAGGAAACCACGAGCTTTGGTTTATCCTCTGTATCTTCCTATGATCTTTCGTGCTTTTCATATACCACCTGTCCGTTTCTGCCGGCACCTACCTTTTTATCTCCGGCACGACTCCTTCAGCCTGTTGCTGCTACTGATTTGTCTGCTGATGAGGAGCCTGACGCCCCTTCACTCGGTCAGACTGCACTCCTACCACTTTGAATTCACTTCAGACTATGCTTCGCGATCGTTTTGCTATTGAGGATGATCGCTGGACGCAGCATGATTACCGTACCACTCTGCAGATTAGTGCCCTTGGGAACTCTCGCATGATATGCGGTATTCACTTGCTCGTCATCCTGATCTGCATGTGCCTATTGAGCGGGATCCAGCGCGCGCGGGTTATCGCATTGATGATCCGTGGGTCATGCAGTATATGGATCCAGATGATACTTTTGTGGATCTTCAGATGTTCCAGGACCTTTTCGTTGGATCTTTCCCTGGTCCATCAGATGTTCCAGGACCTTCTCGTGCTCCATGATGGAGATTGGCTACTATCTGCTGCTGCTGCTACTGCTGATGATCTTAGTACTTTTGCTTTCAGTTATTTAGTTTATCATGGATTTATGTAGCTGGTTTTATGTACTCTGTTTATGAGTTGGCCACTTGGTTTGGTGGATGACATTATCTATCTTTATTATCATTCTCTGTCAGTGCTTATTTTGCTTAAAATTATACTGTTTTCTCTTAGTGTGGTTGCATTACTATTCATTGCTTCATATTGCTAACTGCCAAAAGGGGGAGAAAACATATGTATATTTTTGTTTTGGGAAACTATTACTGGTTCTATGCATTCGTATATCTGTGTATATCTGTGCTTCTTGCTCTGGAAAATATTATCTATCAGATCACAGGTACTATGCATTTTGTACGGGGAGAGCTATAGTTTCTAGCTCGACACCGCTCATGATTTATGGGGGAGCTATTTTCGCTTAGCTCAGGCATCGTTTATGGGGGAGCTATGGAGCTATATTACAATCAACTGTGTCCAGGTATGAATATTGAAATATACATATATTATTTTGTCAATTATCAATATGGGGGAGATTATTGACACAAAGTCACAGTCAACCAAATATTGACTACATTGACCAAAAATACTTGTATTAATTCAATACGACACACGACGACTGCATTCAGTTCAAGACAGATGACAGCTCAGTCTTCAGCTCTCAGTGTGTTCTGGAGTCTATTTTATGATTTCATTGAGTCTAGATTTATGTACTCTGAGTTATGCTGAGCTCTTGGAACTTAGTCTACAAGCCTACCCAAAATCCCAAGCTCCACCAAAACCAAATTGCCCACAAGTCCCTCTTAGGACCATTCTGTGCTCTGGAGACAGAGTTCGGGCCGAACTCTGCCTCCACACAGAGTTCGGGCCGAACTCTGTCCCTAGAAATCAGGAACCCTAATTTTAGGGTTAGCTGTTTGCTAGCTGTCCAACGGCCAAATTTTGAATTTCCTTACCCGAATTCTGGCCGAATTCTGTCCCTAAAATCAGTATAAATAGGGCATGAATTCTCTCATTTTGAATCACTCAATCTTCTCTTCTCTTCTCTCCTACAAGCTCTATAAGCCATACCCTTCTCATCTACTAGCCACAAGCCTCCTAAGTCTCGAGTGCTCAGCATCTCTCATTTAGGATTCTTGTGTAAGAGTGAAGAAATCGCTTGGACAATTCCAAGCAAATCGCCACTGCGATTCTCTGTAAGAAGTTGACGTGCTTCTGAAGTAAAGGCAGGGTTGTAAGCTACTATTTCACAAATAGTGGATTTAATCCTGAGCTAGAGTTCTCAGGCCTGGACTAGTCCTCCACGAGGGAAACCAGGTTAAAATTGCTGTGTTTGCGTATGCTCTCTTGTCTTTCATTTACATTCCGCATTTTACTCTGATTATTCATTGTTAGTGAAAGAGTTAATTTTTAATTGGTCATTATACATATATACTCTATTCACCCCCCTCTAGAGTTGCCAAACTGTTCTTCAGTTCGTTCATTCTGTATTGTTATTTACAAAAAAAAAATTTGATAGCGCGAGGCACACTCCATTTTGTATTCTCACATCGTGCTCACGTTTTCTTACGTATCGATCTCGATACGTCATATCAATTTTGATATCGTAAGGGTCAACTTTGATTCTGTTTCAACGTCGACAACTTGCATTACATATGTCCAAGTTCACCACAAACATTTTCGTACGTCTTGAATCGTTTCTCGATTCGTTGCATTCCGTTATGCTTTGATCGCGTAACCAAGTTACCGATTATCCAATATCGAACTCTCGAGTTATACGATCACGTCCTTTAAGTTTTTGCGTGTTTCAGTTGTACTTAAATGAGTTTCGTCGTAACGTAACCAACTATCTCTTAGGCACTATTTAACCGCATCAACCAACTCTTCACCGAAGTCGCACATCGTGCGATCCGATTATAATTTGTCTCGTCCAACATTTCTATCGAGATCGCAAGTCATGTGACTCGCTTGTAAGTTCAAGTTTTCCTTTTCCGTCGATCCGATTATTGCCTCAAGGCATAATCGTTTTGTTAGTCTCGGTCGTCCGACCGACTTATAATTTTCGTTCAACGTATCACAAATTGATACGAGTCCTGCCTTATCGTCCCAACCGATTTTCGGAGAACACTTGCATCGACATACCGTCATACAAATTTCCAATCGAGTTTCGGTGCTCTTCCGTCCGTTGCGGACAAACCTTCCACAATTCTCACAACGCGTCGATGTAATTCATCACACAAGCAGAATCAAGTCATTCATCGCATCCGTGGTATGGCATATACCACTCGAAAATCAAGTCATTTCCCTCGCATCATACTCGGTATGAACCAACAATCTCTATTTCGACTTACGATTTCCACAGTAATCATGCTTGATCACAACCGTAATTTTGATTAATCAATCTGACACAACTCGGCCAATGTTTTATTTGCCAACATAAGTTCAGTGTACAACCGAACAATTCATTCTATCGATTTATGATTTCAGTCCCTTCCGTTGCATCTCGTGCAATAATTTATTCTCGATATCCATTGCACTCCGTGCAGCGATTTTATTTTGACCTGCATTGCACCACGTGCAACAATTTACTTCCGATACGCATTGCACATCGTGCAACGACTTATTCTTGACGTCTGTTGTACCTTGTGCATAATTTATTCCCGACTTTCAAAGTCATGCTCAAATTCGTTCGACACATTCGATATTGACTTATCACTTTCATTGCGACGTACATTCGCAATCAACTCGTTGCACTTGCTGCAACGTATTATTAAGTTTTCGCATTGGTGCAACCAATATTCACAATCCATTGCACTTCATGCATCGTTTCATTTCTCATTCAACATTATATTGCAACAACAACATCTCAAATCGTATTTCACAATTTGTTGCACTTACAGCAACTAACATTTCACGGCTCGTTGCATTCAATATAACAAAACGTTTCACGACTTTCTCCGCAACATCATGTAAATTCGAAGTACTTGCGGTAACGTTACCCGACTTTGTATTAGACTTATTGTATGGAACATCCAGTGCGGTATCGAGTAGAGTCAAGAGTGATTCGATTGGTGGTGGACAACTCTTTGGAATTAAAACAAAGCAACGTCCAGAGGAACTTGAGCCTAGAGCTCTGATAGCAATTTGTCACGCCCCGACCCGGAATCCACCCGAATCATCTCGCAGGGGACGTGATGCCGCACGAGCCTGGAGTTGCGCTCGTGCAAGGCAAGATAACAAGTTCTCAAAATGGTTATCTTAAATTTGATATTAGCAAAAGAAAGAAAATAGAGTATACGAAACAATTCTCTTTATTGATAATGAACTGAGATTACAAAGGCTTTCAATAGCCCAACTGAATTTGCCAGATTGGCTACAACACTCAAGTTCTCTTTGTCCATAAAGAATTTTACCGTTCCATACTTATTCTATATCTTGGCCGCATCAATCCTGTTGCAAGTCCGAACGTCAATGCGATCGTACGCTTCAAACGCTACGGTGTTCCATGCCTCTGCGCGATCAAGCGAAGCTTTGCCGCGAGCAATCCATTCTCTGCACCCTGCATGAAAGCTGGTGGAAGATCAGTACGTTCGTCCTCGCATGTACTGATGCAAAGACATTCTTTCTAAACCGACATTGTAGTATTTATGTTCAATCATGCAACTTAGCTTATGATCTTGCTAATTCTCCTTAGGGTCGATTTCATGGCATATTCGAAAGCAGTAAAGCATGTTGTCATGGCAAGCATGTTATTCAAATTGAATAGGCAAGCAGACAAGCAATCTCGTGTTTGTTTCGTGATGCGACTTCTTACCAGCATAGACGCACTCGCCTTTGCACCGACGCAAGGTGAATACGCCCCATTCCTTCAATGTCATGTTATAAGTGTTCTCTATGCAGGATCTATGTGTGCGGGACACATACGTGCCTGCACTTTCAATCTATCGTTCCTTAACTATATGAAGGTCATTGGCGTATTTGCGCCAAAATGGACTAAAGGCGTTTCTCTTTTTCTTTTCTTTTCTTTCTTTTCTTTCTTTTTTTTCTCTTTTTCTTTTCTTTCTTTCCTTTCTTCTTTTCTTTCTTTCTTAAATTGGGTAGCCCGACACCTCTCGTAGTGGATTGCTGTCCCAATTACGGAGACCTACTGCTGTATACCATCATTTGCGACTTTTTAAATCTCGCTAAGCGGTCGCTAATCGTCTTACGGATGTACGCTTATCAAAGATTATATCCCTCCTAGGCCAAACGGTCCCGGTGCTGTCACCCTCAAAATTCGTGTTACGTATTTTCGTATATGTGTACATATTTCGGGTCTGTATTTTATTAGTCATGGTTAGCTAGCCATGATTTTATTTTAGTATGTTGCATTGGCATGGTTATTTTGGCATATCATTGGTTATGGCTTAGCTTGGTTCGGTTTAGCTTAGTTTGGTTTGCTTTTGGGTTCATCATGAACCAAAAGAAAACCCCTACCTACTACCACCATCATCATTTAAAACCCAGCCCCCTTTCTCTCTCATCTTTACTCTTCATTTATTTCTTCATCTTCTTCCTCTTAACTTCTCCACCTACCAAGCGAGCTTAGGCAAGTGCAACTTGCTTCATGGAGAAACTCCATTTTTGTTGTTCTATTGTCTTCCTCGCGAGATTCTAAGATACTTTAGAACTTGGCCTTTTCATTTGGATGGATATTTTCTTGTATATCTAAGTTTATATTATTTTCGGTTTTCTTGGATTTGGTCTATTAAACTTTATTATTTTTATGTTTTGATTATTCCATGTTGTAGAGAATTAATTTACCCAAAATAGACTTTAAAAAGTTGGATTTCGACTTGTTTTGAGGAAGTTATGGCCAAAAGTATTTTGGTCATTTCTATGTTCATCTGTCCGCATGTCGCAGTTGGCCGCATATGGTGTCGCAGTTGGGCCGCATAAGCCGTATGTCGCAGTTGAGCCGTATATATGATATCACAGTTGAGCCGCATAAGGCACATGTCGCAGTTGGCCGCATATGATGTTGCAGTTGAGCCGCATGTCGCAGTTGGTCGCATATGATGTCGCGAAGGAGCCGCATAAGCCGCATGTCGCAGTTAGCCGCATATGATGTCGTAGTTGAGCCGCATGTTACAGTTGGCCGCATATGATGTCGCGAATGAGCCGCATAAGTCACATGTCGCAGTTGGCCGCATATGGTGTCGCAGTTGGGCCGCATAAGCCGCATGTCGCAGTTGGCCGCATATGATGTCGCGAATGAGCCGCATAAGGCACATGTCGCAGTTGGCCGTATAAGGTGTCGCAGTTGGGCCGCATAAGCCGCATGTCGCAGTTGAGCCGCATATGGTGTCGCAGTTGGGCCGCATAGGCCGCATGTCGCAGTTGGCCACATATAGTGTCGCAGAATAGGCCGCATAATGCCTATTTTAGCTATTTCTAACGGTTATATGTCCTAATTGACCGAATTGTGGTTCGAATTTCTTCCAACTCCCAACGTAAAAGTTGTAGATCTTTTCCTTGGCATCAAGAATATGTCACTAGTTATTTTATACAAGTTTCTCTTATTTATGATAATGTAAGAAAAATACGATAGTGGCCCGCTGTGGCGCACTCTTGACAAATAAACTGACATAATATATCTCGACATACTGTTACGACAGCTAGCCTGACATGACAAGTATGAAAGATCTGGACACCGTGGACGATTGTGTTTGTATAAATAAAATGGTACTGTCTTACATCATGTCTAGGATGGGGATCCCTGAGTACCACGGTCAGGAGTACCTACTGAATTCAACTAAGGCTAATAACTAGAATAATCCACTAGTCATGAAGAGATTTTCCAGCTACAGGCAATCCCGTTATCTGGGCGCTCGAGTGGACTTGTAGCCTACCGACGAGTAGGGCACATTTCCAGCACACAGTCACGTGTTGTATTTTTTATAAACGGACATTCGACCCGGATAACCTGGATGGTCTGCAGGGCTTGTGGCTGTTGGGATAATCTCATTGCATCTTGCTAGTAACTAGGCCTGTGATAACCTTAGTTAGTTAAAAGTATCAAGCCGTACTTGATTGGCCGTGATTGATTAGATGGAGTTTATTCCAGCTTAGTCTTATCCCGATCCTATGCAAGATTGTGACATGACATGATATTAATGCTTGCCTTAACAATAACGATCGGGGGTCCAGTTCTGTTCAGGCGAAGGGTTACAACCCCGGTCCTTGTTTGGTTTAAGGGTTGTAACCTGGCTCCCGGAGTAGTTCTGTGTCCTCTCTTTGTTTATTGTCTTATTGTAATCCCATGCCATGTTCGTCGTTTTATCTTACCTTAATAACATGATTAATTATGCTGGCCTTAGCAATAAAGATCAGGGGTCCAGTTCTGTTCAGGCGAAGGGTTACAACCCCGGTCCTTGTTTGGTTTAAGGGTTGTAACCTGGCTCCCGGAGCAGTTCTGTGTCCTCTCTTCGTTTATTGTCTTCACTGTACCAATAGTATTTGAGACAGGTTTCTATTCAGGTAAAGGACTGCAACCCCGGTTCTTGTTTGGTTTAAGGGTTGTGACCTGGCTACTTGAATGGTTTCTTCGTACTCAATTTACTGGTGTTATGTCTACTATTATCAGTTCTTTATTTATTATTTATCTTTAATTCTATTATGATATGCTGGTTTTAGTTCCTAAGTGAAGCCTCCTTTGTGGCACTTGCTCTTTCTGGGGTCTGACCCAGCTGGTTTTGTGTGGCCAGATATCGGAGCAGCACCAGAGGATCCACCTGTCTTCCAGCCAGATGGTGACCACCAGGCGTAACCCTGGCAACGAGTGGGTTTCTTTTTGTCCTCTCACTTTATTGTAAAAATTATTCTTTGAGGCGTTTAGCCGGCGAGCACGTGTTAGCTCGTATTGTACCTTTATTTACTGTCTGCCTACGGGCTATAACATGATTGACAGATCCTAGGGTTGATCATGTATTACTAAACTCTTGCTAGTCCTAACATTTTGTAACGACTAGCTTCATGATCATTCAATATAATGTATGGGACGTCTTGCTATTATATATTTGGTGCTCTGACATCTTGTAACTATTATTGCTTGCTTAAGATTGAGACAATAGGCTTGTTCATGACCATAGGAGACTGTTGGCTTGTAGTTAAACCCTCATGTATCTAGACAGCCATAACCGTATAGCGAGGTGGGTTACACTTTAATATACGTAGCTGGCTATGTACGCCCCCGCTCTCCAGTATTCTGGTTCAGGGGCGTTACATGGTTTTAGTGGTAGCCCATGCAAGTCTTGTAAATCAAGATATGTGAGGGTTTACCGAATAGATGTCTCAATCAGTATTCGCCCTTGATCTCTGCTCGTATCTTCAAATCCCTGAGAATCTTGACCTGATCACATGCTTGTATCGTTGATCTGTCCTGGTCCTTCCTTATTGTTCCCTATATCGTCTTCTTCAGCGGCATTGTTTCTGGACCTGTCGATCAGCAAGGCGGAGCACCTCCCGTGGACCAGCCGCAACCTGGAGATCAAGCCCAGCATTCAGGAGTAGCCTCCAGAGTCGTACCTACCAGAGAAGAGCCACCAGTTCAGCCCGTCCAGCCTACATAGCCTGATGATGGCACTTTGGTGGGTCTCATGAGGTCCCTATTAGCTTCCCAGGATCGTCGCGGAGATGCCTTGCACCAGACGGTGACAGATACTTTGACCAGAGGAGGTCATCAGGGTAATAGCGCGGCCAACAGCTTCAAGCGCTTGAACCCTTCCTTCTTCGACGGCAGTGAAGATGCGATCACTACAGATGCATGGCTTCAGGACACAGAGGTGATTCTAGAAGCAGCCAGGACTCCACAGAACGAGAAGGTGGCCGTAGTGCGCCTGCAGTTACTAGATCTTGCCGTAGCTAGTGGGCAGCGCAGGCCGATGGATTAGTAGCCCCTTTTATGGGCAGTATTCAGGGAGAGATTTCAGACCAAGTATTTTGATGCTGTAGCTCGGTATGATCTACAGACGAGGTTCACCAATCTGAAGCAGATGGACAGGATGGTCGATAGATATGCGGCCGAGTTCTCCAGGCTTAGTCGGTTTGCTTCCACCTTGGTGGCGACCGAGTTCGATAGAGCCCAGCGGTTCCAGCAGGGGCTCCACCTAGAGATTTTATTGGCGGTGGAGCAGTTTGAGCATCAGACTTTTGATGCAGTATTGAGAGCAGCCCGGAGGCATGAGTATACCTCCCAGAGGATCGTGGATAGGACCGGGAGTCGGAAGCGATCTCACGGCCAGATGAATCAGTCATCAGCACCAGCCCCGGCAGCCAGGGCCTTGACCATTGGAGCTCCGAGGCGAGCGGTCTCAGTGACGTTGGTTCAGCATTCCACCCCGACACACCCTCAGCAGCAGAAGCATAAGCAGTCTTCCGCAGTGGGATGTTCATACTGCGGGAAGCCAGGGCATGTGGTATCAGAGTGTCGTAGAGCACAGGGTTTGTGCTTGGTTTGTGGTGCCCCGGACCACAGGGTTGGGAAATGCCGGAACAGGAGAAGTTCATCGGCCTTCTCTAGTCCTTCAGTTAGAGGACCAGCACCAGTCCATCAGCAGCAGCAGCAGCTGCAGTACCCGTTCCCGAGGCCATTGCCGACGCAGGCCCAGGCATTCCAGCAGCAGAGACCGCAACAGAGACCGCAGCAGTATGTCCAAGCCTAAGCCCTGATCCAGAGCAGGTAGAGGAATTTTCAGCAAAGGGGATCCGCACCCAGAGGGAATGGTCAAGTACTGGCTTTGACCATGGGAGAGGAAGGAGTTGCACCAGGTGAGGTGGTGGCAGGTACTATTCTCGTCAACACCTTTCCAGCTTCAGTATTATTTGATTCTGGTGTCTCGCATTCATTTATGTCTGCATGATTCGCGACACGGATAGGATTGGAGCCCGAGTCATTATCAGTGAGGCTCAATATACTTACTGGTAATGGACTTGTGGGAGTAGATAGAGTATTTTTCTCGTGTCGGATCGTAGTTAGCGGTAGAGAGTTCCCCGCTAGATTGATAGAGTTCCCGATGGCCGATTATGATGTGGTCTTAGTGATGGATTGGTTGAGGGACCAGTATGCTAGGATAGACTGCCACATTGGCAGGGTTATTTTTAGCATTCCAGGCGAGCCGGAGTTTTTCTTCTTCCGAGGCAAAGTTGAACCTTCTCCTCCAGTGTTGCGGATGGCAGTAGCAGTAGTACAGTTACCTCGGATAGTCGAAGAGTTTCCAGATATTTTCCCAGAAGAGCTTCCAGGGATGCCGCCAGAGCGAGAGATCGAATTTACCATCGACTTGATTCTCGGGACAGCCCTAGTGTCAGAGAGAGTCTACAGGATGGCGCCGTCAGAGCTGGAGATATTGTACAAGATGATTGAAGAACTCAGAACCAAGAGATTCATTCGTGCTAGTGGATCGTCTTGGGGAGCCCCGATACTTCTTGCGAAAAAGAAGGATGGTACGTCCAGATTATGTGTAAATTATTGTACTTTGAACTCAGTGACAATCAAGAACAGATACCCTCTCCCGAGGATAGATGACTTGTTTGATCAACTCAAGTGGGCAGCAGTATTCTCGAAGATCGACTTGCGATCAGGATACCATCAGATCAGAGTCAGAGAGCAGGACATACCGAAGACAGCTTTTAGATCGAGATATGGGCATTAGAAGTTCCTTGTGATGCCATTTGGAGCAACCAATGCGCCAGCAGTATTCATGGACCTCATGAATCGTATCTTTATGCCTTATTTGGATCAGTTCGTGATTGTGTTCCTAGACGACATCCTGGTCTGCAGCAAGAGTGAGGCGGAGCATGAGCAGCATCTCAGAATCGTCCTCCGGATTCTCAGGAAGCACCAGTTGTATGCCAAGTTCAGTAAATACGAGTTCTGGCTCGATCGCATTTCGTACTTGGGTTATATCATCACCCGAAGAGAGGAGTTGAAGTGGATCCCCAGAAGATCGTGGCCATTAAAATGTGGCCGGTACCTAGCACAGTGGCAGAAATTTGCAGTTTTCTTGGCTTGGCCGGCTAGTACCGGCGATTTGTTTTAGACTTTGCTCGAATTTCAGCGCCATTGACCCAGTTGACCCGCATGGATGTGCAGTTTGCTTGGATGGCAGAGTGCCAGGATTCTTTTGAGAGGTTGAAGCGAGGCTTGATGACGGATCCTATTCTCACGCTTTCAGATGGAACCGGAGGATTCTCAGTGTATTGTGATGCTTCGGGCAGAGGTTTAGGATGTGTTCTGATGCAGCATGGGAAGGTAATAGCTTATGCGTCATGACAACTTCGTGATCAAGAGAGGAATTACCCAACCCATGACTTGGAGCTGGCAGCAGTAGTGTTTGCACTTAAGCTTTAGAGGCACTACTTGTATGGAGATAGGGTGGAGATCTTTACCGACCACGAGTCTGAAGTATGTGTTCACCCAGAAGGATCTCAACATGCGTCAGAGGAGATGGCTAGAGCTGCTTGTGGATTATGACATCAACTTGCAGTATCATCCTGGGAAGGCCAACATTGTTGCAGATGCATTGAGCAGGAGAGCTGGAGTTTATTTTTTCACAGCGCAGCCGGAGTTATTAGCCGATCTTCAGAAGATGGGAATAGAAGTTTTCCTTCCTACCAATGTGGCATTGATGGCTAGCATGCAGGTTCAGTCCAGCATAGTCGAGATGATCAAGATGGCGCAGTCGGCAGATTCCAAGCTTCAGCGGCTCAGAGCAGAGTGTGAGGCGGGACAAAGACCAGAGTTATGCATTCATGAAGACGGTATACTTCGACATGGTAAGCGTCTTTGTGTACCCAGTGGAGATATCAGACAGGAGATCATGGCAGAGGCCCACAGTTCACAGTATTCCATTCATTCCGGTGGCACGAAGATGTACCGTGATATCCGCCAGCACTTTTGGTGGAATGGCATGAAGAGGGAGATAGCCCGGTTTGTCTCTCGTTGTTTAGTCTGCCAACAAGTTAAGGCTGAACATCAGAGACCAGCTGGACTACTTCAACCATTGCTAATTCCAGAGTGGAAATGGGAGCATATAACCATAAATTTGTGACTGGATTGCCTAGATCTCCGGCTGGCAGAGACGCTATTTGGGTTGTCATAGACAGGCTCATGAAGGTGGATCACTTTCTCCCGTTCAGAGTTGGTCAGTCGACGGCTCAACTAGCGGAGATGTATCTCCGGCAGGCTGTCAGATTGTACGGTGTACCAGTCAGTATCACCTCGGACAGAGATTCCAGATTTACGTCGCACTTTTGGCGTAGCCTGCAAGAGAGTTTGGGAACTCACCTCCAGTTCAGCTCAGATTATCACCTGCAGACAGATGGCCAGTCAGAACGTACGATCCAGACTCTTGAGGATATGTTGAGGTCTTGTACACTCGATTTCGGTAGTTCGTAGAAAGATCACCTGCACCTGGTAGAGTTTTCGTACAATAACAGTTTCCAAGTTAGTATCCAGATGGCACCGTTCGAGGCATTGTATGGTAGAAAGTACTGATCCACGCTAGCATGGACGATGTCGGAGAGAGATAGATGCTTGGTCCAGAAATGATTGCTCAGAACGTTGAGGTGGTCAGGAGAGTCAGAGATTATCTTCGAGTTGTCCAAGATCGCCAGCATCATTGGGCCGATTCTCATCGGCGCCACTTGAGTTTTCTGTCGGCGACCATGTATTCCTGAGGATTTTGCCTAACCGTGGCGTCATTCATTTGGCATGCGGGAAAAGCTTAGTCCTAGGTATATAGGGTTATTTGACATTCTGGAGCGAGTAGGAGATGTATCCTATCGTCTCGCTCTTCCACCATCGCTATGTTAGGTGCATGGCGTATTCCATGTATCCCAACTGCGACGGTATATCCCGGACCCGAGCCACATCCTGGATCATTCGAAATTGGTTGTTGGTACCAGCCTTTCATATGAGGAGAGGCACGTGCCTATATTGGACCGAAGAGAGAAGACACTCAAGAACAAGACTATCAAGTTAGTCCGAGTTGCTTGGGGTCATCACTCTTTGGGTGAGTCAACGTGGGAGCGTGAGGATGATATCCGATCGCGATATCCCGACCTGTTTGACTCGTGAGGTATAATATCCTTCTTATGCCTTACACTTCGAATCCTTGCTTGCATATTTGATTGCTTGATTGATTGCTTAGCTGTAGATTGCATCTGATAGTGTAACTTGTCCCGATACCTCTAGCCTCTTTAATTAAATTCCGAGGACAGAATTCTTTTAAGGTGGGTAGAGTTGTCACCCTCGAAATCCGTGTTACGTATTTTCGTATACGTGTACATATTTTGGGTCCGTATTTTATTAGTCATGGTTAGCAAGCCATGATTTTATTTTTAGCATGTTACATTGGCATGGTTATTTTGGCATGTCATTGGTTATGGCTTAGCTTGGTTCGGTTTAGCTTGGTTTGGTTTGCTTTTGGGTTCATCATGAACCAAAAGAAAACTCCTACCTACTACCACCATCATCATTTAAAACCCAACCCCCTTCTTCTCTCATCTTTACTCTTCATTTATTTCTTCATCTTCTTCCTCTTAACTTCTCCACCTACCAAGAGAAGCTTAGGCAAGTGTAACTTGTTTCATGAAGAAACTCCACTTTTGTTGTTCTATTGTCTTCCTCGCGAGATTCTAAGATACTTTAGAACTTGGCCTTTTTCATTTGGATGGATATTTTCTTGTAGATCTAAGTTTATATTATTTTCAGTTTTCTTGGGTTTTGATCTATTAAACTTTATTATTTTCATGTTTTGATTGTTCCATGTTGTAGAAAATTCGATTTTAACCAAAATAGACCTTTGAAAAGTTGGATTTCGACTTATTTTGAGGAAGTTATGGCCAAAAGCATTTTTGGTCATTTCTATGTTCATCTGTCCACATGTCGCAGTTGGCCGCATATGATATCGCGAATAAGCCGCATAAGGCACATGTCGCAGTTGGCCGCATATGGTGTCGCAATTGGGCCGCATAAGCTACTGTCGCAGTTGATCCGCATATGATGTCGCTGTTGAGCCGCATAAGCCGCATGTCGCAGTTGGCCGCATATGATGTCGCAAAATGAGCCGCATAAGGCACATGTCGCGGTTGGCCGTATATGATGTCGTATTTGAGCCGCATGTCGCAGTTGGCCACATATGATGTCGCGAATGAGCCGCATAAGCCGCATGTCGCAGTTAGCCGCATGATGTCGCAGTTGAGCCGCATGAGCCGCATGTCGCAGTTGGCCGCATATGATGTCGCGAATGTGTCGCATAAGCCACATGTCGCAGTTGGCCGCATATAGTATCGCAGTTGGGCCGCATAAACCGCATGTCGCAGTTGGCCGCATATGATGTCGCGAATGAGCCGCATAAGGCACATGTCTTAGTTGACCGTATAAGGTGTCGCAGTTGGGCCGCATAAGCCGTATGTCGCAGTTGAGCCATATATGGTGTCGTAGTTGGGCCGCATAGACCGCATGTCGTAGTTGGCCGCATATGGTGTCGCAGAATAGGCCGCAATGCCTATTTTTGCTATTTCTAACTGTTATATGTCCTAATTGACCGAATTGTGGCTCGAATTTCTCCCAACTCCCAACGTAAAAGTTGTAGATCTTTTCCTTGGCATCAAGAATATGTTACTAGTTATTTTATACAAGTTTTTCTCATTCATGATAATGTAAGAATAGAACACGATAGTGGCCCGCTGTGGCACACTCTTGACAAGTAAACTGACATGATATATCTCGATATGCTGTTACGACAGCTAGCCTGACATGACAAGTATGAAAGATCTGGACACCGTGGGCGATTGTGTTTGTACAAATAAACTGGTACTGTCTTGCATCATGTCTAGGATGGGGATCCCTGAGTACCACGGTCAGGGGTACCTACTGAATTCAACTAAGGCTAATAACTAGAATAATCCACTAGTCATGAAGAGATTTTTCAGCTACAGACAATCCCGTTATCTGGGCGCTCGAGTGGACTTGTAGCCTACCGACGAGTAGGGCACATTTCCAGCACACAGTCACATGTTGCATTCTTCATAAACGGACATTGACCCGGATAACCTGGATGGTCTGCAGGGCTTGTGGCTGTTGGGATAATCTCATTGTATCTTGCTAGTAACTAGGCCTGTGATAACCCTAGTTAGTTAAAAGTATCAAGCCGTACTCTTGATTGGCCGTGATTGATTGGATGGAGTTTATTCCAGCTTAGTCTTATCCTGATCCTGTGCAAGATTGTGACATGACATGATTATTGATGCTTGTCTTAACAATAACGATCGGGGGTCCAGTTCTGTTCAGGCGAAGGATTACAACCCCGTCCTTGTTTGGTTTAAGGGTTGTAACCTGGCTCCCGGAGCAGTTCTGTCCTCTTCGTTTATTGTCTTATTACAATCCCATGCCATGTTCGTCATATTTTACCTTACCTTAATACCATGATTAATTATGATGGCCTTAGCAATAAAGATCAGGGGTCCAGTTCTGTTCAACCCCGGTCCTTGGTTTAAGGGTTGTAACCTGGCTCCCGGAGCAGTTCTGTGTCCTCTCGTTTATTATCTTCATGTACCAATATTTGAGACGAGTTTTCTATTCAGGTGAAGGGCTGCAACCCCGGTCCTTGTTTGGTTTAAGGGTTGTGACCTGGCTACTTGAATGGTTTCTCGTACTCAGTTTACTGTTGTTATCTCTACTATTATCAGTTCTTTATTTATTATTTATCCTTAATATTTTATTATGATATGCTGGTTTTAGTTCCTAAGTGAAGTCTCCTTTGTGGTACTTGCTCTTTCTGGGGTCTGACCCAGCTGGTTTTGTGTGGCCAGATATCGGAGCAGCATCAGAGGATCCACCTGTCTTCCAACCAGATGGTGACCACCAGGCGTAACCTTGGCAACGAGTGGGTTTCTTTTTGTCCTTCCACTTTATTGTAAAAATTATTCTTTGAGGCGTTTAGCCGGCGAGCAGTGTTAGCTCGTATTGCACCTTTATTAGCTGTCTGTCTACGGGCTGTAACATGATTGACAGATCCTAGGGTTGATCATGTATGATAAACTCTTGCTAGTCTGATATTTTGTAACGTCTAGCTTCATGATCATCCAATATGTAATGTATGGGAGCCTTGCTTTATATATTTGGTGCTCTGACATCTTGTAACTATTATGCTTGCTTGAGATTGAGCAATAGGCTGTTCATGACCATAGGAGACTGTGGCTTGTAGTTAAACCTCATGTATCTAAACAGCCGTGAGGTATAGCGAGGTGGG